>JAWWLR010000004.1:24412295-24440741 GCA_035041075.1 Acraspis erinacei | reverse complement strand
CGGGGCACACTGCTCTCATCAGATCACTTGATTGCATTATAAATGTGTCCGTGACTGATGATCTATACCGGGACAGCGCCGTGCAAAATATTCCAAAAAATATCAAATCCAACTAACCAAAAAAATGTCTTCGACATGTTGGGCAATAACTATCTTAAGCCTGTGACAACATTAAAAAAAATTTTTATAATAATAATAATAATTAATAATAATAATAATAATAAGCATTGGCGCTAGATTAAGTAGAGAGAAAGTTCCAAAAGCCCCTTGAAAACATCGCTAATGACTGCACTTAATTCTCGAATCGGCTGATCTCTTGTGCAAACATAGGTAAATCCAATCATCTTGCATGGGTTCGTTGATGCTAAATAAATAGAATGGAAAACTATATACATAGATGCAACCGTTGCTTGTTCGTAAACTCAATCAAGGCGGATTATATTCGAGCTGGCATGGTTTATTGAGAGAATCAGTTCATTTTGTACCAGAATCAGAATTCTATCGGTTTATGGATTTGATTTTGATTATTCGCATTATATAATTAATCAATAGATACTAGGCTGTATTTAGAGAAAACCCTTACGGCTCTATGGGACTGTCCATAAAATACGTTACCACTTAGAGGGAGTGAGAGGGCCACACCAAAATCTACGACTGATAAACGGATATGAAGGTGAAGGGGGGGGGGGGGTCAGTGGAAGTAATGTTAAAAACTTAGCTAATGTTTTAGCAAGTTTTGCGAATGTTTCCGATTATGGCCCGAAAAAGATACTGTTCAATAACAGTTTAATAAGTTGCGAAATCACTTTCAGATTTCACAATCTTTCCCTTATTCCCCACTTTTTACACTTTTTAAGAAATTCCTTTTTTCCCTGTTTTCAAGAAAACTCTCCTTTTTCCCTTTTTTCACATAAATGCCAACTGAGTTAATAACTAAATAAGAAAATCCAACTATTTTTGGTTACAAATTAATTTTTTATTCTCGAAACGTCTATTGTTATATTTTTTATAGGTATTTTATTTAGTTTGGTTGAGAATTCTAATGTTTGCTTCAAAATTGAATTATCTTGTTGAAAATGCAACTATTTTGTTCAAAACTAATTTTTTTATTAAAGATTGATATCTTTGATTTAAGATTTAACTATCTTAAGAGAAAATAGTTTTAAACAATAATGAATTATTTAAATAACTATGTTTGTTAACTTGCATTATTTATTCCTTTACTAAGTAAAAAGTTTAAAATTTCAGAAGAAACCGTAACTATCTAGCATTATTAAAGAAGATAGTTTTAAATAATAATAATTTCTTTGAATAATTATTTTTACGAAATTGAATTAATTATTAACTCTTACAGGTGAAAAGTACACAATTCGTTGCAAATTTAAAAAAAAACCGGAATCTTTTAGATCTCATCTAAGAGGAAATAGTTAAAAACAATAATAAATTTGTTTAATAACTATGTTTGTTAACTTGCATTATTTATTACTTTACTGAATAAAAAGTGGGTGAAAAGTTCAAAATCTCAAAAGAAACTGAAACTATCTAGTATTTATAAAGAAGATAGTTTTAAATAATAATAATGCAATGGAATAATTATTTTTGCTAAATTGAATGAGTTATTAACTTTCACAGGTGAAAATTACACAATTAGTTCCAAATTTCAGAAAAAAACGGAACTTTTAGCACTCATTTTAGAGATGATATTTCAAAACAATAATAAATTGTTTAAATAATTCTCTAAATTGTTAACTTGCATTATCTATTACTTTACTAAGTAAAAAGTTAAAAATTTCAGAAGAAACCGCAACTATCTAGCATTATTATAGAAGATAGTTATAAATAATAATAATAATTTGCTTGAATAATTATTTTTTCTAAATAAATTAATTATTAACTCTTATAGGTGAAAAGTACACAATTAGTTCCAAATTTCAGAAAAAAACCGGAACCTTTTAGAACTCATCTAAGAGAAAATAGTTAAAAACCATAATAAATTGTTTTAATAACTATGTTTGTTAACTTGCATTATTTATTACTTTACTGAGTAAACTGTGGGTAAGAAGTTAAAAATTTCAAAATAAACCGCAACTATCTAGCATTAATTAGAGAGAATATAGTTTTAAGTGGTAATAATTTGTTTAAATAATTATTTTTTCTAAATAGAATTAATTATTTACCTTACTCTAATTGGAAATTGACTGAAAAGTGGCAAATTTTTACAAAATGACATTTTCTAGAATTTTTCTAGGTGAATATTATTAAAAATGATAATAAATTGTTTAAATAATTATTTTTGGTATCATTGAGAAAATTGCTAAAAATAATCATGAACAGCTTAAAAAAATTATTTTAACAAATTATTTAAATATATAATTTTTAGTATAAAATAGTATTTCAAGGAATCTGTATTATCATTAGTGAATAAGAGAAATTCTGAACTTCTTCTCAGACTTGAGGGAACTATGAATTTAAAAAAATTGTATTAAGTTTTTTTTCTGAAAAAGGATATCTTCTCCTTCGCTCCGCTGGGAATCGAACCAAAGAACTTCTGATTTCCAGTCGGGTGTTTTCCCTTAAGCTACCCGAGTTAAAAACACCTGGAAAAATAATGCGTGTATTTCTGAAAAAGGATTCTTCTGTCGATCACTCTAGTAGCTTAAGGGGAAAGCGCCCGTTCATAATTAGTGTAAACAACTCAGAAACTCCATTTTTCATTTATCGGGTTGTTTTTTGGTACCATATAAAACAGACTGATGGTGTTGATATTTAAAAATTAATATTTTATTCATATTCTAAAGTTAATTATGAAGAAAAATGTCGAGTTTCAACTCGATTCAGCTAATATTAATGGTTCTAAATAAAATTTACAAAAACGTCTTTTTTTCTTATGGGAAATATTTGCTAAACTTTATGGGGCTTTCATCACCTCTATATGTAATTTTTGCAAAAAATTGGATTTATTTTTAAGTGGAATCGAACACATGTTCGGGCGTTATGGATAAAAATTCGAGAAAAAAAATTCCCTTGTGTTTTTGGATCACCCTGATGGTCAGCCATTGGTGGCTTAACAGCTTCCTCTGCTGCTATAAACTTCTTTTATAAAACCAAAAAAAGACCAGGAAAGAGTCCATTCTACCTTTAGCTTGAGAAAGCTCACATAAATATCGGATTTCTAATACCCTGAAAAGCGACCAGCTGTTGATCCGTAATGAGATCCTTATTTTAGCAACTATATATAGTAGTAAAGTGCTTCTGTTTCAGGGCTTTTCTCAAGTCCCTCATAATAATCCCAAACCAATGAGGTATGACTTTTCATAAAATTTGTTACTTTAGAAACTTTCATCTAAAAGATTTCTTTATTAGATTTTGATGTGGAAAATTAACTTAAATTTTTCACAAGGATATACACTCTAATCCCATATAATCAAAGTTCGGGGGTTGTCTGGCACTGGCCTTGTTACTAAATCGGTACCATCGAAACGTAAATATCCAGAACCGGCTGAACCGTTTCCAATTGGACTGAACAATATTGCGCAATATACTCGATTGAGTACTCGCGGATAGCGGCCCTTTCAAGGCATTCCGAGGCGAGAGTCGTAACCGTCTCTCGCCCATTGGGAGGTTCAACGTTTTACATTCTCATCCTAATGAGAAGGTATTATTTTTTCATTAGAACATGAACATTATTTTTTAACAAAAAAAAAATAATCTGAAAAGAAGTTTAATTTCAGAATAAAAAATATTGATTCTCAACGAAAAATGAAATAGGTAAATTTTCAGTTAGGAAAATTAATTTTAAGGACTGACTAATATTTCGGAATTTTCCGTAAAACTAACCGATGAAGTGTAATGGTTCCTATACAATACAATGTATTGTGTTGAAAAGACTTTCAATTTTCCAAAATAATCCACATAAAAATAAAAGTGTTTTTATGGCGTTAAAAACCCGAATTTCAAAAATGTTAAATACTATAGTTTTCTATAATGATTTGTAGGTTTTTAAAACAAAGAAAATAATTATTAATAAAAATTCATGCAAATTTTCAAATGGTAGACATTTTTAGTTTCTCGTTATATTGTGCTTTTTTACCTGAAAATACTACAAAAAAAATGAGCTTACTTGTATTTTTTCGTATTTTTTGTTAATTTTTTACATTTTTCTACCAGTTTTAATCAAAAAATTACATTCAGAGAAATGTACTTTCTGTTGAATAAGTTTTTTATTAGGGATAATTGAATTTTTAACCAAATAATAAAATTTTTAATCCAACAAAAGAAGTGTTGTGACGCCAGTTAAATTTTCAAATAAATAAGCCCATTTTTATCCAAAAAAGCTAAATAAAAGATGAATTTTTAATGCAAAGGAATAAGTTTTTTAAAAAAATATTTAAATTTTCTACCAAGAAAGAAAACTTTTCAATCAAGAGAGATACATTTTTTATTTAAAGAGTCAATTTTTCAGGTGAATGATTAATTTTCGACTAAAAAAATGAATTTTCAATCATTTGAATTCAACCGAAAAATAAGAATTTTCAGGCTAAATCAAAATATTTGAATATTCAATTTACAGTATCAATTTTCAACCAAAAATGAAATAGTGAAATTTTGAGTAAACAAAATTAATTATAAACGAAGCAAAAATTTATTTTAAAAATAATTAAATTTTCAACCAAAGAGATAAATTTTCAATTAAAATGACGTATATTAAAAAATTCATTTTTAAGGACAGATTTCAACATTTGTTGATTTTTCAATAAAGAAGATAAATTGTCCACAAAAAGGTGAATTATAAACAAAATACTTGAATTTTCTACCAAATAGTAGAATTTTAAACTTTCAAAATGGAATAGTTGACTTTTTAGATACGAAAAAAAATTATTTTTAACAGAGCAGTCAACTTTCAAACAGTTAGTCGAATTTGAACCGAAAAAGAGGAATTTTTAACCAAATAGTTAAATTCTTAACCAAAAAAATAATGATCCATCAAGAAGATTGACGTTTGACAAAAAAAGACAAATTTTCAACAAAATACATCTCTTAAAAAAATTTTATTTTAAATAAAAAAGACGAATTATCTATAAGGCAATTGAATTTTTTTCCAAAAAATATGACTCTTTAACAAAAAAGTTAATTTCTTACTAAGAATATTAGTTTTTAAGAAAATATTTTAATTGTTAAAGAAATAGTTAAATTTTCTACCAAACTGACCAATTTTATACTAAAATGATAAAATTTCTACCAAAACAACATTTTTTTAAAGTATTTAAGCTTTAAACAAAACGCTGTATTACTAATCAATAGGAAGAATTTTTTGCCCAAAATTTTTAATTTTATACCAAAAAATACGTTTTTTAACCAAATAAATTAATGTTGAACCAAATAGTTGCATTTTCAACTAGAAAAATTTAATTTTCACTTTTAAATATCATTTTTCATAAATAATGATAATAATTTATCATAAATGGAATGTTTATATTTTTAGTTAAAAAATGGATTTTCAAAAAAAGTGATCAACATTCAGCCCAAAGAACGACTCTTCAACAATAAATACTAATTTTCTGAAAATCGGATAGCTAATTTTCAAATAAAAAATAATTTTATGCATGATCTTTTATAATTTTAATTTTAGTGGGTTTTTTATTTTCAAATAATAAAATCCTTTTTTTAATTTTAAAATTTTTATTTTTTATTGAATATCTGGCACTGAGGAGGACCCTTATCCGTGGTCATAACGTTTTCCAATTTTAACCTTTTAAGAAATGTATGATTTATAATTTAGTAAATTTACAAGACCCTAATGCCAATATAAAAATTCTTTACAACAATTTAAATAATTGGGTCAATTAAAAACGACATTTTACAAAAGATTAGTAAAAATTTCACTTAACAAAGAGATGAATCTTCAACAACAACAAAAATACCTTTTTTTTACAAATTAGTTAGATTTGCGTTAAAAAATATGACTTTTTGAAGAAAAGAGTGGCATTTTTAACAAAATAATAAAAAATTTAACTAAATAGTAGGATTTCTAAACCTCACCCTCATTTTTAATCAGTTCCCTTGCAACGAAACCCTAAGAATGAACTTTTCCCAAAATATAATTGTATTTTCTTATTGGCTTCTATTAATTTACTTTGCATTTATTCAAAAATATATAAAAGGAAAAAACTGTAAGTTTCTTAAAAACCGAGAAAAAAGGGAAATACTTTAAAAGAGGGGGAAGATTGTAAAATCTGTATATCACATGAAGGGAAATAATAAAGGAAGCTAGGTAACTTTAGCTCCTTTTAATCTCAGTCAATAAATCTTCAGCGATCCCCGTTTCTGACTTTCCATTTGCCGTGAGAGCATGCCTATCGAATACAAATCCAACCTTAAGGATTCCTGGGTCTGCAAAACTCAATTTTGTTTTTGTGGGTCTCTATCGCGAGCCGATCCTATCCGGATCCTAGAAGTAAGAGAAAGAGTGCTCTCTTGGAGTTTTGGGAGTCTGAAGAAGAAGGGATGAAAGGGTATGAAGGAGACGGATACTTCCGGCGTTTCTTGGGAGCATTGCGGTATCAGAGCACGTACCCCATTCCCTCGAAGCAATGAGCGTATATTTCGATCGATAACTTCGAAATAGAGGCACCCCAAAGCTAAGGTAGTAGGGGACCACCTTGCGTATTGGCTCTCTACTGGACAAATATATTAGCTAGGATCATTGAACAAGAGAATTCTCTTTCGGAAAGCACTTTTCAACTTTCCTGCGGAATCTGATCAGTTGAAGAACAAGCTTCTTTGGACTCGAATGATTCTCATGGGATTCAACTCTGCCGAGGGGGAATCAACTCTGGTAATCCGCTGGACCACTTGGTTCACCAAAAAGGCACTATAGTGGCGTAATCCACTTGTAATCCTGGATAATTAAAGTAATTCAAAGTAATCCCAGTGAACCGTTGTAAATAAAGTAGTTCGGAGTAATTCTGGTATTCCAAAGTAATCCAATAGTAACGAATTCCATTAATTCGAAGTAACATTAGTAATCCGGAGTACTAAAAGTAATTCTGAGTAATCTCAGTATTCTGAAGTACTCTACTTGTAGGCGGGAGTAATTTGCCGTAATCCACTTGAAACCCGTGTTAATTCAAGTAACTCAAAGTAATCCTAGTTTTGACGTAATCTACTCATGATCCTGGATAATTCAAGTTATTGGAAGTTGTCCCAGTAATCTAGATTAACGAAAGTAATTCAGAGTAATCCCAGATTGCTGAAGTAATCCTCTAGTGAGCCGGAGTAATTTAGCATAATGCACTTGCAATATGGATTAATTCAATTATTTTGGAGTAATACTAGTGTTCCGTTGTAACCCACTTTTAGTACGAGGTAATTCAAGGTATTTAGAGTAATTCCAGTATTCCAAAGTAATCCACTTGTATAGCTGCTTAATCGGTGTAATCCACTTAAAATTGTCGAAAATTCAAATAATTCAAAGTAATCATAGTAATCGGGAGTACAAAAAGGCATTCGGAGTAATCCTATTATCCAGAAGTACTCCACTTTTAGGCCTATGATAATCCTAATCCTAATATTTCAAAGGTATCCAACTGTAAACCGGATTCATTTGGTGTAATCCACTTGTAATCCAAATAATTCTGCTTAATCTACTTTAATCCTGGTTATTTCGAGTAGTTCTGAGGAAACCCTGTAATAGAGAGTTCAAAAAGTAATTCGGAATAATCCAAGTATTCTAACATAATCCCCTGTTAAGGCGGAGTAATTTCAAATACTTTACTTGTAAACCGGAATAATTGAAGTAGTTTGGAGTAATCCCAGTATTCCCAAGTAATCGCATTGTGATTCTGATTAATTCGGTGTAATGCACTTTTGATCCTGCGTAATTCAAGTTATTCTAAGTAATCCCAGTTTCGCAGTAATAAAAGCAATTCGGAGTAATGCAAGTATTCTGAAGTAATCCACGTATTCTGAAGGCACTTGTATGCCACTTTTATGCCGGAACATTTTGGCGTAATCCGCTTGTAATCCCAGGTAGTTCAAGTATTTGGAGTAATCCTAGGTAATCTAAGTAGTTTGCAGTAATCCTAATAATAATGTTAATCCTAATATTCCAAAGTAATACACCAGCACACCGGATTCATTTGGCGTAATTCATTTGAAATCCAAATATTTCTGCTTAAGCCACTTGCAATCCTAGTTAATTCAAGTAATTCTATGTAATCCCAGTAATTCCTAGTAACAAAATTAATTTGGATTATTCCCATGATGCTGAAGTATTCTCCTTGTAAGCCGAAATAATTTGGCGAAATCAAATTGTAATTCGGGTTAAATAAAGTTATTCGGAGTAATTATAGTATTCCGGTGTGATCTACTTGTAATCATATGTAATTAAACTAATTCGAGGTAATCCCAATCAATCCGGGGAAATGAATGTAATGAGGAGTAATCCCAGTATTCGGAAGTACTCTACTTGTCATCTGAAATCATTTGGTGTAATCCACTCTCAATCCAAATTAATTCAAAAAATTCGAAGTAATCCTACTTGTAATCTGGAATCATTTTGCGTAATCCACTCTTTTCCCAAATTAATTCAAATAATTTGGAGTAATCCTAGCGTTCCGTTGTAAACCACCTCTAATACGAGTTAACTCAAGGTATCTGGAGTTATCCCAGTATTCCGAAGTAATCTACTTGTAATTCAAGTTAATTCAGCGTAATCCACTGGTGATTCAAGCGATTCAAACTTAACCCTGTAATCCGGAGTAATGTAAGTAATTCGAAGTAATTCAATTATTCTGAAGTAACCGCGTATTAAGCCGCAGTAATTTTGCATAATCTACTTGTAAACCGGAATAATTTAAATAGTTCGGAGTAATCCCAGTATTCCGAACTAATCCACTTGTAAGGCGAATTAATTCCGTATAATACACCTCTGATTCTACGTAATTCCATTAATTCTAAGTAATCCCAGTAATCCGAAGTAATAAAAGTAAGTCGAAGTAATGCAAGTATTCTGAAGTAATCCACTTTTAAGCCGAAGTATTTAGGCGTAATCCACTTGTAACCCCAGGCGATTGAATTTATTTGAAGTAATCCGAGGTAATTCAAGTAGTTTGAAGTAATCCTGATAATAATTCTAATCCAAATATTTTAAAGTAATGTACCTGTAAACTGGATTAATTTGGCGTAATCCACTTATAATCCAAATATTTATGCGTTATCCTCTTGAAATCCTAGGTAATTCAAGTAATTCTAAGTAATCAAAGTAATCCTAAGTAAACGGGATTAATCCCGTTATGCTGAAGTATTCCCCTTGTAAGTCGGAGTAATTTGGCGTAATTAACGTGTAATGCGATGTAATTAAAGTAATTCGGAGTAATTAAAGTATTCCGGTGTAATTCGTTTGTAATCCTATGCAATTCAAATAATTCGAAGCAATCCCATTAATCCGCAGAAATGAATGTAATTCGGAGTAATCCCAGTATTCTGAAGTACTCCACTTGTAAGCCTGAGTAATTTGGGGTAATCCAATTGCAATCAAGGATAATTCAATTAATTCGAAGTAATCCTAGTGTTTCGGTGTAAACCACTGGTAATTCAAGGTATTTGGAATAGACCCAGTATTCCGAAGTAATTATATTGTAAGACGGAGAAACCGGGAGTAATCTACTTGTAATCCGCAGTAATTCAAGTCTTTCGGAGTCATCGTAGTTTTCAGAAGTAACCCACTTGTAAGCCAGGGTGATTGAAGTAATTCGGCGTAATCCCAATAATCCGGCCTGATACTCTTGTAATCCGAACTAATTTAAAGAATTTGCAGTAATCCCAGTATTCTAAAATAATTCACTTGAAATCCAGGTTGAAAGTTCATGTCTTGTTATGGTAATTTGTTTTTTACGGTAGAAAATTCATCTTTATTTTTTAAAATTTATGATATTTGTTGAAAATTAAACCGTCTCTTAAAAAAATAATCTTTTTGGGTTAAAAACTAAACTATTTTAGTCAAAAATTTATTTATTGGGCAAAAATTTGACTATATTGTTGAAAATTTGTGGGTTTTTTTAATTACGAAATTAATTTTTTCCTGTTTTATTTTCAGTTAAAAAATTACATTTTTTATTTGAAAATTCAACGACTTGGTTGAAAGTTCAACTACTTCTTAAAAATTCTTATTTCAAATTCACCTCATTCGTTGAAAATTTAACCATTTTACAGAAATTCGTTTTTTTTTAAATTAATTTTGTTTACCTGAAAAATTAACTATTTCATTTTCTGTAAAAATTTATCTTTCTTATTTTGATAACTGAAAAAATTGGTTAAATATTCATATATTTTGTTACAAAATTCGTTGTTTTCATAGGAAATTAAACATTCTGCTTTAAAATTCATCTTTCTGGTTTAAAATTAATCTATTTAACTGAAAATTGAACTGTTCTATCTCTTATTGCAAGTTTATCTTTTTTTAGTCAAAAATCCAACTATTTGGTTAAAAATTTATGTCTTGTCGAAAATTTTACGTTTTTGGGAGAGAATTGTAGAGAATTAATGAGAATTTATGTTCTTTTTAGAAAGATTACTTACACGGATAAAAGTTATAAAACTTTTTTAAAAATTTATTTTGTGGTTAGAGTTACATAATCATTGTTAAAAGTTCACATTTTTAATTTTAAATTTAGCTATTATGTTGAGTAGTTTATGTTTTTTGTTCAAAATGTAGTTTTCAACCAAAAATGTAACCATTTGATTGAAAAATTCATGACTGTAACTGTAAATTCATCTCTTTCGTGAAAAATTGGACTATTTTTGTTTAATTCTTTTTTTCGTAAAAAGATCAATTGCTTTAGTAGAGAATTCAACTTTTTGAATGTCAATCAATTTTCCTTTGAAAATTCATTTAGGTTGTTGAAAACTATTCTTTTTTTAACTAACATTTTCATATTTAGCTTAAAGTTTACCTAATTTATTTTAAAAAATCAACTATTTGATTAAAAATGCACCTGCTTTGTTAAAAAAATCCTCTTTTTCGGTATAAAATTATTTTTGTTATTTAAAATATCATAATAATACAGTGCACATTTTGGTTTAAGAGTCAACTTTTTTGTTAAAAATTTATCTTTTTGGCTAAGCATTCAATTATTTTGTTTAAACTTTATCATTTTCGGTTGAGCTTAACAGTTTTTCATTTGACAATTTTTATTTCAAAATTTGTATTTAAAAATTTGTTCAATAATTGTTGTTTTTTGCGTAAAAGTTTATTTTCAATATGAAAATTTAACTATTCATCACTACGGTTGATAATTTAACTATTGTATTGAGTATTCGTTTGTTGTAAAATTTATATTCTTTAGTGGGAAATTCAACAATTTAGCTAAAAATGTAACTTGTTTAGTTAAAAATTCATATACTTTGTTGTTAATCCGTCCTTTTTGGATAAAAATTTATCTTCCTGGTAGAAAATTCAACTATTTGATCAAAAGTTCATCTATTTGTGGAATTCCGAGTAATCCTATGCAATCCAGGATATTCGTGGAAAATCCAGATTAATTCTTTAAATACTGTTCACTGGACCATATCTTAGGAGTTGTTTTCCCCCTCGACGAAATCTGATCAGTTGGAGATCCAGCTTCTTCAAACTCGAAGGAATCTTTGCTGATTCAATTTTTCAAGAAATTAGAGAGGTTTTTGCAGGTATCTTTTTAAGGATGTAAGGGAAGAGGTAGATGAAAGAAGATTTTGATCTACTTCTATCAGGAATGGTTGTAATTCTGATCAGTTCTATTGCTAAAGACCCCATCTTTTCACTAAATCACCATATAATCTCTTCATCCTTCTATCTCATCAACCAATCCTAATACTAGCATCTCCTTAGGTCCAAAGCCTCTAAACGACACCTATCAGCAGATCCGCCATTATCATCAATGCTTTCCTATCCCAACTCAGCAGACAGCCCCAATTATCGATGGTTTCTATTGCAGTAGAACTTCGTCTTTACACGACCTAAGAGTTAGCTATGCATATGCATTTGATATTTATACCTTGAATAAAAAATTCAGTAATAGTCCTAGCCAAAAAGTAAAAACGGCACCGGAATCTTCTCAGCCATATCTCTAGGTGTTTTCTTCATTTTTTTAAAGTCATTTTTTAAACAATTACGCTGTTAATTAACATTTAACCCTATCAAAAAAATAAAGGTAGTTCTGGATTCACCTCGGCAATATCACCAGATGTTTTTTTAATGGTGTCAAAAAAGTAATTATAGAAACAATTATATTGTTTTTAATTTTTAGAAATTTATTTAACAATTTTGGTAATCAATTAAGAATCCATAATTAAAACATAATATACCTTGATGTACAATAAATGAAAAAAAATTTAACGAATGCAAAAAAGTTAGTTTAAACATTGTTTTTATCCCCTTCACGCACACACTTATACGATGTCCCATGGCGCATATAGATTTTATTATTTAACCTTTTTAATGAATAAAACTAAAAGATCTATCGAAAAAATAAAGATAATTCTGGATTCATATCGGCAATAGCTCCAGATGTTTTTTCATTTGTCCAAAAAAAGGAACTTATTTAACAATTTTGGTCAAAAATTAAGATTTAATCAATCAAATATAACATTTACAGAAGTGACGAAATTCGCAGAGTTCATGGAATTCAAGGAACTCACGAAATGTATAGAATTCACGGAATTCATGGAATTAAAGGAATTCACGAAATTTACTGCATTCATAAACTTCGCGAAATCATTGGAATTCAAGAAACTCATGCAATTGACGGAATCCCAGGCGTTCACTAAATTCGCGGAGATCATGCAATTCATGGAATTAAAGGAATTCATGGCACTTATGGAATTTATGGAATTAATGGAATTCAAGTAATTCACTGAAATCACGGAATTCAAGTAATTTACGAAAATCACGGAATTCAAGGGATAGGCTCAAATGAAGGAAATTGAAGATATCCATGGAGTTTACGGAATTCACGAAATACGCTTAATTTATAGAATGCACAAAATGCAAGGAATTCGCGGAATTGACTGTAATCACGGAATTTACGGAACTCGTCAAATTCATGTGACGCCCGGAATTCCCGGAATTCGCGGAAGTGACGTAACGCCCGGAATTAACGGAATACAAGTATTTAACGGAATTAACTGAATTTAAGGGAATGAACGAATTCACGAAATTGATGAAATTCAAGAAATTCACGGAATTCATATAATTTACGGAATTCAACGAACTCAGTGAATTCAACAAGTTCACGGAAGTTACGGAATTCACGAAATTCAAGGAAATCATGGAATTTGCAAAATTTTAGGAATTCACGCAATCCAAAGAATCCACGGAAATCAAGGAATTCACGAAATTGAAGGAATTCAGGGAATTCAAGGAATTGAAGGAATTCGTGGAATGCATTAAATTCCATACCTTCCACGATTTACTTGAATTTCATGAATTAGTTAAATTCCGTCAATTGATTGAGTTCCCTGATTTACATTAATTCTGTCAAATCCATGAATTCCGTGATTTCCCTGAAGTCCCTGTATACCGTAAATTCCGTAAATATCCGTAAATTCCGTGAATTTCGTGAAGCCTTGAATTTCAAGAATTACTTAAGTTCCTTAAATTTGTTGGATTCCGTAAGTTCCTTGAATTCCGTGAATTCTTTGATTTCCGTGAATTCTTTCGATTCCGTGAATTCCTCAAATTACGCGAATTTCACGATTTCCTTGAATTCCATGAAGTTTGTCAATTCTGTGAATTCGTTATATTCCTTAAATGCTATGAATTCCGTGAATTTCATGAATTTCATGAATGACTTGAGTTCCTTCAATTTGTTGGATTCCATAAGTTCCTTAAATTCCGTGAATTGTTTGATTTCCGTGAAATGTTTGCATTCCTTAAATTCCTAAAATTCCGGGAATTTCATAAATTCTTTGAATATCGTGAATATGGAACTCGTGAGTTCCGTGAATTCCTTGAATTCCGCTAATTCCGTAAATTCTATGAATTCCGTTAATGCCACGAAATCCGAGAATTCCAGGCGTTATCTGAATTCCGTTAATTCCTTGAATTCCATGAATTCTTTGAATTCCGTAAATTCTGTGAATTCCAAGAATTTCTCAAATTGAATTAATTCCTTGAATTCCATAAATGCAGGCGTTGTAAACTATATATAAAAAACTGTTGGCTCCGCCAGAAGATTTATTTTCTTTTTGCCAGGAACAAGTGTTCTGAAAAAAAGATGCAATTTTTTTTTTAATTTTTCGCTTCAGCAGGTGTCGAGACATTCAGCCGCAAGTATGATACAGAAGTTTTACTGGCTACTGGACTTGTATTATAAAATTCCAATACATGTCAAAAGTTCGAATAAACTTTTTTTTTATGATTGATTAAGTTTTCTTAATTTTAAATATATCAGAGCAAATATTTTTCTCTTTAAAGGATTAAATGCTCTCAAAAATCAGTAGAAATTTAACCCAGGATGAAGCCTATTTGTCTATTTTTCAAGTAGATATTGCAAGAATAGTGTATATCTCAATGTTTTCTTAAATTTTCATTAAGTTCCTTAATAATAAATATTTTTAATTTTCTTGGGCTCATTTTGAAGCTATTTTAAGCAGTATCATAACACCTTACAAGAAATTATCTAGAAAATTGCCTAATCGAATTGCAACGACTTGAAGTTGAAACAAAAAGTTCGAAAAATTTGAAAACATATTATTTGTAGGCCAATCGGAATAAAAATTAAATAAATATATATCTTGAAAAATAGACAAATAGGCTTCATTCTGGGCTGATTTTCTATACAATTTTGAGAGAATTTAATCCTTTAAAGAGAAGTTTGTAGCCTTGAAAAATTATCTAAAGCCTTGAAACTAACTTTTGTTCTTAAATTAATTTTTAGATTAATTCTCGGATGTTTTAAATTTAAAATTTCACAATATTGTAGTTTCAAATTCAAATAATTATTTAAAATGACAAGACCATTTCGCTATTGAATATTCAAAAACTTCATATTAAAAGCCTTGATAATCAGTTTTGAATTCAATTCATTCTTTGATTTTATAAAAAATTCGCCTAATTAGCTTTAATCTCAAATTATAATTTCGTTATTTAATAACAATTTTAAATTCTAAAATTTCAGAAGCTTTGACATTTAAAGATCCAATTTAGCTTTCAATACAAAATTATGAAATCTAGATCGCTTTGAATTTATAATTGTTCAACTTCGAAAGTTTTCAATTTTGAACGCTTTTAATTATCAATGAAATAATTTCAATTCCTCTGTTTCTTTTAATGATGTGATCTTAAAATAATTTTAAAATGTTTGCAATTACCCTTTTTTCTAAATTTTTAATCTGAAATCATTCAATTTCGTGATTCTTCAATTCAACATATAATTGTGTGACAGGTTGAAAATGCAACTATTTGGTTAAAAACTGTTTTGATGAACATTTGTTTTTAAAGATAGAAGCTTCATCCTTTTGAATTAAAAATTAAATTTTCTTTTTAAAAATTCCTATTTTTAACGGCCAAAAAGCGACATTATATTTAGTACTTTTGTATGAAAATTCGACGATTTGTTTGAAACTCGTATTTGATTCAAAATTTAATAATTTTGTTAATTATTTTACTATTTTATTGAAACCTTGTCTTTTTGTTAAAAAAAGGAAAGTATATTTAATCTTTTTTTTTAAATCGACTACTTAATTAAAAATTCACCTTGTAGGTTGAAAATTGAAGCTACTTGCGTAATATTGTAACTCTTCTGTTAAATGTTATTTTCTTTTTGTTTGAAATTATTTTTTGGACTGGTAATTTAACTATTCCTTTTTTGTTTAAAATGTTCTTTTTTTTTTAATTGAAAGTTCAACTATTTTTTCAGAAATTTAATTATTTTTGTTGGAAAATATACTATGTTTAGAGAGCCCTAATTTTTGGTCAAAAATTTAAATCTTTTCTTAAACATTCCTCTTTTTGGATAGAGCATTCGTTCCTTGCGTTTAAAAATTCTACTGTCCTTTAAAAATATCGTCTTTTTCAAGGATCAGAAAATCAATATTATATTTAATTTTTTTTAACTTGACCATTTGATTTCCTTGAGAATTCATTCTTTTTTGTTTTAATATTTTCAATTGAAACTTGAACTATTTGGTTGAAAATGTTTCTTTTGGGTTGAGAATTGAATTATTTAGTTAAAAATTTAATTATTTTATTAAAAATTGTAGTATTTTGTTAAAAAGTAATCTTTGGGGTGCGAAATTTAAACATGTTCTTTCTGTTATTTTTGGGTAAAAATTCATTTGTTTTCGATTGAAAATTTAAGTTTCTTCTATAAATTCGTCTTTTTCAAGGGTAAAAGGAACGGAAATATATTTAATCTTTTTTTATTTAAAAGTTCGAAAATTTGGTACAAAATTTAATTATTAAAAACTCGACTATTTTGTTCAAAAGACTGTTCCATTTTTCCATGAAACTTTATCTTTTATATTTTAAAACTCAACTATTAAGTTAAAAATTCAACCATTTGGTCAAAAATCCAAGCATTTTGTTAAGAACTCTACCATTTTGTTAAAAAGTCATCTTTTTGTGCGAAAATTTAACGTTTACGTTAAAGATTCGTCTTTTTTGATAAAAAAAAAACAAACAATTCTATCCTATAAAATGCGTCTTTTTCAAGGTTCAATGAAATGACAATATACTTAATTTTGTTTTGTGTAAAAATTTGACAATTTTGTTGAAAATTCATCTTCTTAGGTTGAGAATTGAACTATTTGGTTAAAACTTTAATTACTTTGTTAAAAATTCGTCTCTATTGTTTAAAAGTTCAACTACTTGGTTACAAATGCAACTTTATGGTTCAAAATTGATTTTCTTATTGCTCGAAATTTGACTATTCCTTTAAAAAAATTATTTCCCTATTTTCGTAAAAAATCACCCTCTTTACTATGGAGAGAGCATTGGAGAGCATTTTGGCCTGCGATGCTTGAAAATATGTTTCATTCTTCGTCTATTTTTTCATACTTTCAATATTTTATCTTAGTTTCTTGAAACTATCTAGATTGCCTTAGAACAATGGCTTTTTTCAACCCTGCTGACGAAGCAAAAGAATTTTTCGAGTCTGGAAAAAGTTTATGAGGCAATAAATTTTGATTACATTTCCGATAACAAGACTCTAGTTTGACTGTATTTTCGAGTTATAATTTGAAAAAATGACAGAAGCTATTTTTATAGCCTAACGAGCTAGAACCAATTCAGCTTCTCCTTTATCTATCCCTTCTTCCAACCAAATCCTTCAATTTAGATGTAAGGGAGTGTTAAAAGAAGTAAAAGAGATCGAAAATTTGGCATATACCTTTTGTACATAGAGGATGGTTACAAGAAAGGTATTGTGGGCGCCCGATAGACTGGAGGACGTCTGGATGTATGGTGAGAGAAGAGTAAAATAAGGATGAATAGAGAAATCTGAGGGAGGGGAGTAAGCGACAAAGTGTTTGAAGGACATAGACGGAAGGAGATAGATGGTGACAGAATTAGTAACATGGCAGGAAGAAAGGAGGGAGGGGAAAGGAGGGGAGTACACGAAAAAGTGTTTGAAGGTAGAAGGAAAAAAATGGAGAATGATAGAATTAACGAGATAGGAAGAAGAAAGGATGGAGTTATTGAGTGCAAGAAATATTGGAGAGAGGACTGGAGTAAACTATGAATAACTGGAGAAAAGAGACAGGGGGAGAAAAGTAATAGAAAAATTTGGGATGGTTAAAAAATCAAACTACAATAAATGGTATAGGATGATAAAAAAAGTATCAAAGTATTTGGAAAGAGGACAAGAAAAGTGATTAATCAGAGTAGGAAGATTTAGATTGAGGAAAAGGTAAGAGAAGGGATCAACTGAGAAAAAAAAACGAGAAAAGAAAGTTCATAATCTTTAAATGGAAAGAAGAAACTTATATGGGAAGGATGTAGGAGAGGAATGTAAGATAAAGGAAGCTGACAAAAGAATGTCGTAAAGATTCTACGTGAGGATGGATTGAGTGATGAGTAGATAAAAGATAGCAGGTGGATCAGATTAGCAAGATTTAGGTGAATAAAGAGGTATTGGAAGGTATCAATTGAGAAGAAAAGAGAAAAGAAACTTCCGAATATGTGAATGGAAAGAGGAAAAATGGGAGCTTATATGAGAGTGATGTAGGAGAGAAAAGGAAGATCAAGAAAGCTGGAAAGAGAATGTGGTAAAGATTCTAGGTGAGGATGGATTGAGTGATCAGAGGATAAAAGAAGTCGCTTAGAAGCATAAAGGTTGTTGCGGATAGTTTGAAGTAATAAGGATAAGAGAATATAAACTATGTAGGTATATTGTAATAAACGGCGATCATGGGAACACTTACAATACACATTATAAAAAAAGAAGAGTATTGAAAAATGAAAGAAGTTTTTTAGCATAACGAGAAAGAATTTTTACCATATGGGTCTGAGAATTCAGACGAGCAAGTAGGTCCAGATAATCTGTGCCTCGCTTGTTACCTAGAACGAATTTATCTTCCCTTCTATCTATTCCTCCTTCCATCCACGTCAGTTAACTTCCTTGTGCCCTTCTGTTCAGCAGACTGCGGTTGAACTGCCCACGCTCGACCTCCGATTCTCGTTTATTTTCCACCCAATGGATGAACGGTGGAAGGAATCTTTGAATTTCGACCAATCCAATATATCTATTTACTTTCAGTATCAAAGAATATTTCGAGAAACTTTTTTAAAAGAAGTTAAAAATTTTACTTGAAGGAAAATTAAAATCTTTTATTGCCTGACTCTCAATTTCATCTAAATCTGATTAAAGCAAAGTGGTTGCATACCTTCGTTTTTAAAATTTCCTGATTTTTCCCTGGCAAATGTCTTATTTTTCCTGACCAATGATATTTAAATTATTATAATTAATGCTAACTGTTTTTAAATTATTGAAATAAACTGAAAATTTCTTAGAATCTTTTGAAATATCGTAAAATGCGTACCATTTTTTAAGCCTTTCAAAATACCTTAAAGTATGTGCAAATGTTTGTAACCGTACGAAATCCTTCAGCTCTCGTTAAAAATGTTTTTTTTTTTCAATATGTATTGAAATCGTTTCATAACTTTTAAATCACTTACAAATTTTTAAATCCTGGAGAATATGATAAAATCCTTCCAAATGTTTTGCAATATCCTACAATATTTTATACCTTTTCAAATCCCTTCAGATTATTGAACTTAATTAAAAATTCCTTAGATTCTTTTAAAATCCCCTAAAATATTTTAAATCCTTTAAATTCTTTAAAACCCCGTGAATATTTTTAAAGCTCTTTAAAATTCCTTAGGTATTTTTTAACCCTTTAAGATCTTTGAAAATCACTTTAAATTATTGAAATATATATCTACCTGAAGTTCTGAACGTTCAAATGAACGAAATATTTTTTGACATTTCTATTTTACTCATAGATATTATTCCAACTGCAATTTAAATTATGCATTTTAGTTCTAATATAAATTAACAAACATTTTACAACTTTTCCTGTTTTTCAAATTCATCAGTAAAAAATTTGGTTCATTTGAACGTTCAGAACTTCAACCACATGAAATATATTACGAATACTATACGATATTTCAAATGCTTTAAAATCTTTTTAAGTCGCTTAAAATTTTGTAGAGCTCTAAAGAATTCTTTAACATTTTTAAAAATCCCTAAACTCTTTAAAATTCTTTTACATCCCTTAAATTTATATAAATAAAATGCAAATTCCTTAGAATCTTATAAAATATTGTAAAATCATTGAACTGCTTTAAAATTTCTTTAAAATCTTTAAACCCCGGAATTCTTGTTAAAAAATTCTTTGAATAATTATTAAAATATCTTGATGGCTTTTAAATCCCATTTAATAACTGAAATCCTCGAAAATGTTTTAATATCCTTTGGAATTTTTTTAAATACCTTTAAACCTTATTTGTCCTATAAGGTCGTTCCATATCCTCTGAATTTCAAAAAGCACCCTGTAATCTCTTGGAATCGTTTAAAATTCCATATAATATTTCAAATCCTTTAGAATATTTTAAAATCCTTTTAAACTTTTTAAGGCTCTGGGTAATTTCTTTAAGATATTAAAATTAATTGACAGTTCCTTGGAATCTTTTAAAATTCCGTGAAGTGTTTCAAATATTTTTACATCCCGTTAAAATTGTTCAATCTTTTAAAAGTTTCTTGGTAACAGACTTAAATTAATTCTAAATTCCTTGGACTTTTTTTCAAATGTCCGAACATATTTTAAGTATTTTGAAACAAATTTGAATGCCTTCAAATATTTGAAAACCTTTGAAACAATATGGAATTCCTCCATTTTTGTGAATAATTTTTTCGAAAATCTATTAAATTACCTTTGTAGGTTTCATTTAAATCTCTTGAAACCATTGAAATTCTTCGAAATCCCTTAAAATTATTTATATTTCTCAAAAATGCCTGAGCGTCTTTTAGAATACCCTAAAATGCATCAAACCCCTTAATATCCTTTTATATTATTTACATTATTTTAAAAATCCTTAGAATGCTTTAAAATTCTCTAAAATATGTCAATTTCTTTGAAATTCCTTGAAACTTTTAAAATCCGGAAAACTTTAAAATCCCTTCTAATATATTAAAATGGAATTAAAATGTCCGTGGAATATTTTTAAAAGCCTTAAAATACACCATTTCAAATCCTTTGAAACCTATGGAAATGCGTTTACAATTTTTCAATTTCTAGAAAATTCCTTGGAAACATAAAAAATAACCTGAAATATTTCAAATCCCATTTCTTAAGAATTCAAGAATTAAAATTTAAAAATATTTATGTAACTGAATTCAATATCAGTTACGCCAGGTCTTATTTATTGAAAGGAATGTAACTGAAGTGGTATTTTCAAGTTTCTCTGACTTTTTCCTGATTTTCAGTTTTCCCTGACCTGTGGTTACCCTGATTTTAATTCCTATTTAAACATGTTATAAATTTGGGTTACAGTTGTTATTCATTGGTCGACCATAATTACCGCTAAAGTGATAATTGTCTCTCGGAATAGTTGCAGGTCTGCAGGACCTTTCGGGACTGCTAGAAAATTTATATTTTTGCAACACTTGTAAAATTATATAGAGTTTTTAATAATTCTGGAATATTTTTTATGAAAAGAACATGTCGTAAAAAAATAAACCTTCCTTATTACAAATCCTAACCTGAATTCCAGGATAAACAGATGACTTTTCACCAATTCCCATATTTTTCCTGACCATCCTGAACTAAAGGAATGTGATGCAGTTTGATCTCGTACAATGTGTACACAGTCACTTAGCACGAGATTGAAGGTTTAAGTTCTAAGTCAGACCGGAAGTAGGTTGAGGCGAAGCTTAGAGAGTTTATACCATCCTTCCGTTTTCATCCTCGAAATTGAGGCTGATGATCTCAGGATTTCCTGTTCCACTTCATCCATAATTTGCACACCAAGTCGCTTTTAAGATCGAGTGTATGCCCCACGTGTTTGTCAAGATATTGTCAAGAACTCGACGGAAATTGCTGCATTTGGAAGATCTTGTTTTCCTCCTAATTAACCTACGAGCTCTTTCACAAACTCAAGAATGCTAATCAGCACATTATGATTAATTTCCTTTTTAAATATTTAGATTCCTTAAGGGGGAAACAAATCTGGTGATCCCATGTAATTTAAGGAACACACTTATAACTGGAGTAATCCACTTGTAATCCAGTTAATCCAGGGTAACCCTCTAACAAGCCAGCTAATTCGACGTCATTTAGGAAATCCAATTTTAATCTAGATCTCTTTTGTTTGAAAACTCATATTTTTGGTGTAAAATTCAACTCTTCGGTGTAAAAAGTTAGTCTGCTTTCTAGCAAAATCAACAATTGTGTTAAAAAGTCACTGTTGGTTGATATTTCAACTGTTGTGTTAAAAATTTATCTTTTTCATTAAAAATTCTACTATTTTGATATATAATTCATTTCTTTAGTACCAAATTTAATTTTTTAACTAAAAATTTAACTTATAGATTTTTTATTGTAAAATTTTATTTTTAGTTGAAAATTAAACTATTTACTTTAAATTCTTGTATTTCGTCAAGAATTTGTCGTTTTTGGTAAAAAATTAATCTCCTTGGTCGAAAGTAATACTATTTTGTTAAAAATTAAAATATTAAAAACATTTACAGATTTATCTATTTGGCTACAGGTTTATTTCTTTAAGTGAACGTGGAACTATTTTGTTTAAAGTTCAAATTGTTATTAATAATTAATATCTTTTAATTCATAATGTAAGTATTCCAATTTTGGCTGAAAATTTATCTTTTGCAGTTAAAAACTCAATATTTGGATGAAACTTTTTTTTTTAATTCGACATTTACGGTTTTTGGTTAAAAATTCAATTATCTATTTCAAAATTAATCATCTTTCTAGGAAACTCTACAATTATTTTAAAAGGCACATTTTGGTTGACAACACATTTGTTTAATTGAAAATTCAACTATTTCGATAGAAAATTTATTTCTTTGGTTGAAAGTGTAATTATATTTTTTATTCAAGTGCTTGGTTGAAAGTTGACGTACTTTGTTATTTATATATTATTGATTGCAAATTTATTTTTTCAGTTGAAACTTCAACTGGTTAGTTTGAAAATTGACCTATTTTGTTCTAAAATCGTTGCTTTTTCGTTGAAAATTTATTATAAAATTTGGATTTAATTATTCAAATTAAGTATACATATTTTAGTTGAAGATTCATTTCTTTGTTTTAAAATTGGAATATTTAGCTGAAAATTCGATTTTTTGTAGATAACTAATTTGTTAAACTGAAAATGTTCATTTATATTTTTTTTATTTTTATTTTTCGGTAAAAAGTTAATGTTTTTGGTTAAAAATGTAATTATTGAAAATTGAACTACTGGCTCGAAAAGATAACTGTTTTGGTTAAGGATTCTACAATTTTGTTCAAATTTCGTCAGAGATTCACATCTGGTAGAAAAAAATTTTATTGGTTGAAAATTAATTTTTTCAATGAAAAGTTAACTATTCCATTTTTGATGTAACACTGATCTCTTTTATTAGAAAATTCCAATCTTTGATTGAAATGGTATCGTTATTAGTTGAGAATTGAAATTCTTCGTTGAAAAATGAGCTTTTGTCGATAGAAAGTGAAGCTCTTTTGAAAATTCAATTTTTTGCTCACAAGTTTATATATTTTGTTGAAAATTAAATCCACCATAATTGTGTATAATCCAGCGCAATCATTTGCAATCCGTAGTAATCTTATTTAATTTGATGTAATTTTGTATACAGAGGTAATCAAGTAGTAAAGTACTTTCTCAAGTGGTAGTGACCTTAATTGGCCAACCATGTCATTGAATATAATATAATCATGAGTCAGATATTCTGACAAGGAAATTTGGCGAAAAATCACATTTTTAGAAGACAATCATCATTTCAGCCCTTTTTCATTCCTATAAAGCGGGACTGAAGTTCAAATTTTCAGAAGTAAGAAATTACGAACATTTTGAAAAATACCAAAATTTCGAAGAGGATTAACATTTCTGAAATGTTCAAAATTTCAAAAATATTAAAAATGTCTAAAATTATCAAAATTTCTAAAGTTCATAATAAAATGCTCAAATTTCCTAAATTTATAAATCTATGGCAAATACAAATAATAAGAAAATTTGAAAATATCTGAATTAAAAAAAATTAAAATCTTTTAAGCAAATTTGAGCAATATTGATAGTTTTAGAAATGTAGAATATTTTAGAAATTTTGATAATTTCACCATTTTTTTAAATAGTCTTAAAAGTTAAAATTTTAAAATATTTTCGAAATTTTGAAATTTTTTAATTTTATCAATTTTAATATTTTAAATGTTTTTAAAATTTTCCATGTTCAAGATATTTTAGAACTTTCAGGAATTTAGGTAATTTTATCAATTTCGAAAATTTGAGAAGTTTTTCTAATTTTTAACAATTGAGAAATTTGAATAATTTTAGACATTTAAAAAATTTGGAATCTTTTGAAAATATTAGAAATGGTAGAAATTTTAATCATTAAATTTTTTTAAGAGTTTAGAAATTATAATTATTTTAGAAATTTCAAATATTTGATCAAATTCAGAAATATTAGAAATTTTGATAATCCAAAATTTTTGGTAATTTCCAGTACCACAGTTTTCTCGGTGGGGTCGATCAACTCGACATTATCATTTGCTTCTGAATTCACTTTTTAGTCCTAAAATGAAGAAAGTGTTCTAAAAATTTAATTTTTGCAAAAATTGTTTGTCAGGATGCCTGACACATCGTATTATATTTAAGAGAAGGGCTGACCAAAGAAGGTTACTACCACTTGAAAAGCCGCCCCTCAATATCTTTTTGAGTTCTTCCGCCCAAACGACAAAATTTTGTTTCAAAACATGACCAAGTAATGACCAAAGATTTCATTAAACAAAAGTTGGATATTTTATCGTTAGTGTGCTAACCATATGTCAAGGAGATAGAAATCTAGCTCCGATGGACCGAATTTTTCAGAGTTGGTTCGCCCTCGAGGTTCCTAGAACAATATGAACAAGTTTCGAAAATAATAATAATTAGTTCTAATAATTTTTTTAATTTCTCAAGAAGAATAGACATTTTCATTTTTTAAAGATGATTTTATTTGACATTTTCAGGGTGGTCCAGTTTCTTCTTTCCCGCTAAACCAGACCTTGATGAACATCTACGGCCGCAGGTCAGCCAGTCCTGATGTTTCTGGTTCAGTAGATTTGAATCAGGTTAGTAATATCAAAATTTTAATAAAATGAGGACTCGGCGGGCAAAAGGGTATGAGTGCCAAATTTAGAAAATTCGTTATATTGGCTTAAAATAATGATCTTTTTTCATAATCCTTGATTGGTAGTTTTCTAAAAGTATAATTCCTTTTTTCCACCTATTTTTTTCATGATTCAATAAAAGCCTGAAAATACCTCGAAATATTTTTGTAATTTTTTATTTAAAATTAAATATGAGAAAATTAGACAGTTTTTATATATACTCTAAAATTCGCGTTTCGGTCATTGCGCCCTTTTTCCCAAATACCCTAAAAATAGTTTTTAAATTGTCAAAAATATAGTATTCTTAACAGAAGGCTACTCTGCATTGTCCTGAGAGAGACTTTGAAATCAAGTATTAGAATATCCCAAATGTTGAATTTTTCAATTAAGCCCTATAATAATTCATTGATACTCGATTTTAGGATGACTCATTTACCCCATAGGTCTAATGAGGAAAATTTAATTAAGCTGCGCACACAAACACAAATAATAGAAAACGATGATATCGTATGCAAGTTAATTAATTCCTGATATTAGCGTATTGTGATATCGGAATCATAAACACGAAATTTGTATCTTTCACAAAAAAATGAAATTGATCATTTCCATCTACAACTGTACGATTTACATAACAATTGGAATATTGGAAATTTTTTTTTTAGAATTTGTAATTATATCGCCCCAAAATATGTTTGAATCCACACAAAAATTAATCCTTTTTTTAATTCATATTTAGAGGTGTTCCAAGCCCCATACAATTTAACACGTATTTTCCATATCACCCCCATAAGTATCTTTTATAGGGTCTGAAAAAAACCCCCTAAGTGTAAAAATAGGTTTTGCGAGTTTTTTGGTACTAACTATGATTTTTATGCGGCTTTTTATACAAATTGTTTCTAATATATAAAATACTACTTTATACTGTTAACCAGATGTTTCCATACATTTTTAAAGTAATTTAGTATTTTAGTATTGTGTTTAGGAATTTTCTGTTAGAACAGAGTTAGAAAGTTGTGGTTTGTTCAAAAAATTTCCACTTTTTGCGCAATATTCAATTAGTCTGATGTAATATTTAAATAATTGTAACAAATATAATTATTTAAATAATTTATTATTATATTTACTAATGTTTTCTTAGAATAACGTTAGAAAATTGCAATTTTTTTTGACAATTTTCCACTTTTTGTCCAATTTCAAATTAGAGTGTGGTAAATAATTAATTAAAATCAACAAAATTGATTGTTTAAACAATGTATTATTATTCTTAATAATAATCAGTTTGAATAATGCCAGAATATTGCGTTTTTTTTTTAATTTTTAACTATTTATCTACTCATTACTTGGAGGGAGTTAATAATTAATTCAATTCAGAAAAAGTAATTATTGAAACAATTTATATTGTTTATATCTATTTTCTCGTAATATTTAATACAAGTTAACAAACATGCTTATATATTGTTTATATATTTCTAGTTACAAATTTCATTGTTTAGTGTTAAAATTCAACACTTTAAAAAAAATGATCCTTTTTGGTTAAAAATTCGTCTTGTCAGGTCTGAAAGTCAACTATGATAGTGGAAAATTAATCTTTTGTTATAAAATTATTATTTTTATGAAAATTCGCGTTTTTGGTTTCATAATTGATCTGATTTAGTAAAAAGTTTATATTTTTTGTATCAAAATGCTACTGTTTGGTTCAAAAATAATCTTCTTGGTTGAGGATTCAAAGATTCTGGTAAAAATTGAAGTACTTATTTAAAAAAAATTGTTGTTGAAGTTTCATCTCTGTGATTGAAAATGTAACTATCTCATTAAAAATTTGTTTTCATTGTCTGAAATTAATTTTTTTTTTAAATGAAAATGTAACTTTTACATTCGCTGTTGAAAATAGATCATTTTATTTAAAAATTAGTCTTTTTCGGTAGAAAAAGATCAAAATAAGTCTCTTTAGTTTAAAAATTCATCTATGGCTTAGGATTTAATTATTTTGTTGGTTATTTTTTTAAAATTATTTTTCTGTACAAATACTAAACTTTTCAGTTTTTGAATTTTAAAATGAATCTGTTTTAGTAAAAATTTCCTTTTTTTGTTTGAAAATGCAATTGTTTCCGGTGGAATTCATTATTTCTACAATTACTTTATTCGTTACAAACTTATATTTTTGTTGAAAATTGACCTACTCTTCGAAGAAAAATTAAACTTTTTTAAAAATGATTTTTTTTCTTAAAGATTTATAATTTTTGTTGGAAAATTCACCACTTTGGTTGAAATTTCATTTTTATTTTAACTAAAAATTTAACTATTTCCATTGAAGATTCATTGTTCTAGTTAAAAGCACATATTCATAGTTGAATGGTGAACTATATTTAAAAAATTTATATTTTTTAATGAAAAATTCACCTACTTTGGTCAAAGCTAAACTAATTTATTACAAATTTTTATTTTCGGTTGCAGGATCAACTTTTTGGTGAAAAATTTGACTATTTTGTTGGAAGTTCGTTTTTTTTTAATTAATTTTTTTCTGAAAATTTAACTTTTACATGTATGGTTTAAAAATTTTTCTCTTTTGGAAGAAAATTCATTTTTTCATTTGTCATATCAACTATTATATTTTTTGTCGAGTATTAATATTTTCGTTAAAAATTTAAATTTGGGTTGAAAATTAAATTTCGTTACTCAAAGGATTTAACTATTTTGTGGAAAATTCGTCTTTTTTATTTCACGAAGCCGTTTTTTTATATTTAAAATGAAAATATTTATTGAAAGAAATTTTATTAAAAATAATTGTTTTCAACAATTTATCGGTTTAGTGCAAAATTAATCTCTTTGGTTGAAAATTCATTTTTTTATATCAAAATTTAACTATACCAGTTAAAGATTTATCATTTTAGTTGAAAATTAATCTCTTTAGTTGAATGTTGAACAATTTTGTTGAAATTCGATTTTTTCAAATGGAAAATTTAACTACTTTGTTAATAAATTTCTTATGGTTGTGGATTCATTTCTTTGGTGAGAAATTCAACTATTTAGTTAAAAACTCGTCTTTTATGTAAAAAAAACTCATCTTTTGGGTTTAAAATTATTTCTCATTTCCCTGCAAACGTGATTTTTTGGTTAAAATTGAAATTTTTTAATTAAAAATTCGTCTTTTTAGATGAAGAATTACAATTTTGAGTAAAACTGTCATCTAGAAAATTTGTCTTTTCGGCTCACAAATTTAAATATTTATTTGAAAATGAAACTTGTTTTGTTAAAGTTTATTCTTTTTTGATTAAAAATGCAACCATTTTCTTAAAAATTCTTGTTTTGTTAGGTTGAAAATTCAACTGATTGATTAAAAATTAATATTTTAGTAGAGGTTTAATTTCTTTGGTTGGAAATGTAACTATTTAGTCGAAAATTCGTCTTTTTGGTAGAAAACTAATCATCTTGCTTTCACATTTCCTATTTTTCTGGGTAAAACTTCAATTCTTCAATTAAAAATTCGTCTGCAGTTTAAAAATTCAAATTTTGGTTTAAAAATTTCACTCTATTCTAAAGAATTCGAATTTTCGATTGAAAATTGAACTATTTGGTTCAAAATTGAAC
>JAWWLR010000004.1:24379129-24392603 GCA_035041075.1 Acraspis erinacei | reverse complement strand
AGGAAGTTCGAACACCTTCAAATACTGTCGGTAAACCCTCCAGTTTTCCGGAAGTCGGTAACTCCAATTTAATTTTCCGGATGAAATTCTACCTTACCGACAATTTTCCTTGCTTCGTAACTCAACGAGAAAATCGATGGGAGAGTTTCCAGTTTGAGCTATTTGCCGTGTGATGGCTGCAGGTTTCCTTCAATAAACTCATTTTCTGTTTTATCTGTTGAACCGCGACCTACGACACGTGTATCTACAGTTTGCTCGCAACTTTGCGACTCGTCGGCCAGTCATATTCGTTCGTGTTGTAATTTTTGTAACAGTGAAAAGTTACGTTTCGTGTAACATTTTAAAGTTTTTGAAAATGCCTAAAAAAAGACATTACACGTTTTTTAACATCAGCTGTGTCGAAATGATCAAATTGGATACCAGTTAATCGTGTGTTCAAAACTACAAAGGTTTTTATTATAATAATAACAATAAAGAAGGCAATCAATAATGATCGATTAAAATCCTGAACCGAAATTTAAGAAACAAAACAATAAAAAAACTTTAACTGAACTTAATTATTAGAAAGATTTAATGAGATGATGTAAATTAACATTAAAGAACCTCGAAAGTTTAAAAACAGTTCATGGATCGAAGCCTTAAACAAAGATTATTTCTAATCGTGAGATTCATTTAAAAATATATACTGTTCCGCTTAACCTTGAATCAGTATTCAATCGTAGGTCACGGTAAAGCAATTAGATTAACAAAATTGCTTTATAATTTTATAATCGATACATATATTCAATTAGGTTTTTGTTTATAAATAGATGTCAATATTATTAATTTATTATAAACATAAAAAAATTATTTATTGCTAATCGAAATTCAAGACTATCCACTTTAAAAAGGGATATCGTCGAATTTCAAGTAGTAACATCTTTCACAGTCAGACGTGAAATGGCGAACTAAAATCGTTTATTTCTACTTGAAGAATCAGCTGCTTTCTTTAGTGAAATTGAAAAACAAAAAATATTTTACAAGTTGTTAGTTAAGTAATTAAAATTGACGTGAGATTTAGCCCTTAATAGAATTTTGAACTTTTCACTGATTTAAGAATTTCACAAGCGTCGCTCGTTAAAACTCGAGTTTTGTTGAATCCAAAGGAACTACAGTAACTAACAAGGTCTCACTTTATAAATAATAAAAAAAATCTAGTGGAAATTTATTCCTAGCCATATGTTTAGACGTTATAAAAATATTTACTTATTAAAATTTTTAAATATTTTTAATGATTTAAAAAAGATCTAGAATTCCAGCACTGGGATGTTTCAGGTTGAACCCTCGAGACATTTATTTTAATTAAAATTATTAAGGGCAGTAATTTGTATAAGAATAATTAAACGTTTAGTAATTTATAGTTGCTGCTGAAAATTTAAAAGTTGTAATTGGATAATTATTATTTTTATAATAATTGTAATTAAATAACTAGACTATTATTTTTCAATAAACATTACCTAGCCACAAATAACTGTTGCAATTTTTTTAAATGTGTCAGCACACTTTTTATCTCATGTCATCAAAAATGCATTACTCCCTGAAATAAAATTTCAAGGAAACAAGTTCGAGCCAGAAAAATGTTATGTTCATCTGTAGAATAGATATTTGACTCAACCTTCCCATTTGCTTTTAAAGCTGATACTACATTCTAAACTTTTACTGGCAATTTTTCTCTCGGTCGATTATTTAACACGTAATAACTGAAATGAACTTCTGTGCACGAGATATGAGTGCATTATATATAAAGGTTAACATGAATTTTATTAAATTTCTTTGAATAATTATTTATTAGTTAATTATCTTGCATCTGTGACATTCTTCAATAAATCGATAGATTAATATATCGATTATTGTCCGCAAATAAATTTCCTTGAAATGGTATATTTTTCAACTTCTGTAAAGTACCGTCTATAAATTACGTTACCAGTTTCAATGGGGTGGAGGTAGCGCTAAAAATTATGGAAGGAGGGGGGGGGGGGATAAGCGGAAGTTACGTTATGAACTTACATAACGTTAAGTACGTTTCCTGATTATAAATTTTAACAAAGTTTGGAAATCATTTTTATATTTCAGATTTAAAATTATTTCCCGTATTTCCGGATTTTTCCCCTTTTTTTAAATTCCTCTTTTTCCCATTTTTCAAGAAACTTCCTCTTTTTATCCTTTCTCTCTGGTTTTCACTTAAATTCGATTTTAATTAATGGAATCCAATTAGAAAATCCAAATTTTTTTGGTTAAAAGTTTTTTGCTTGTTTGTTCAAAAGTCTATTGTATCTACTACTTTGGTTAAAGTTGAACTACTTTGTTAAAAATACATTCATCATACTGGTTAAAAAAATCGTTTTTCTTATGGCTTAAAACTAATTTTTTAACTGAAAATTTAACTGTTTTATTTTTGGCTTAAAATTTTTAGTTTTATGGAAAATTTAACTATGTGGTTAGCAAATTCATCCTTTTTAATTAAAAAAAGCAGTTTGGTAGAAAATAAATCTGTTTTGGTTAATAATTTAACTATTAGGCTGAGAGTACGTCTTTTTGATTAAAACCAACTATTTAGATTAAAAATTAAAATGCTTTTTGGTTAAAATGCCTGCTATTAAATTTTCATTTAGAATTCATATTTTTAGTTTAAAATTCAACTAATTTTTTGGAAGTTTAACTGCTTTTTTAAAACTCAAGTTTTGGTTGAATATTTATAAATTTTGTTGAAAATTGAACTTTTTTTAACAATTGTTTTTTTAGTTTTTTTCATAATTCAACTATTTGGTTGAAAACTCATTTATTTTTTTTATGTGCTGTTTGCCATAAAGTTAATCTTCTGGGGTAAAGTTAATCCCTTTTACTGAAAAATGTCACTTTTGAAAACTAAATTAATCTTCTTGGCTGAAAATTCATTTTTGGTTGTTTTTTGAAAGGTTTTTTGATTGAAATTTGGACTATTTTGTTGAAAATTCCTTTTTTTATTAAATTTTCCTTTTTTAAATTTGAACTATTGGGGAAAATCCGTTTTTTTGTTTGTTTAAGATTCAACATTTTAGTTAAAAATTCAATAATTTGGTTGTAAATAAACTTTTTTCTTGTAAATTCATATTTTCGGGTAGAAAATACAACCGTTTTCTAGAAAATGAACTATTTTGTTGAAAATTCGGATATTTTGGTAGAAAATTTAACTACTTTGTTAAAAATCTATCTTTCATGATTTAAAATTCAAGCACTTGATTGAAAGTCTAACTACGCTGTTAATTTCTTTTAATGTTCACCTCTTTTATTCAAAATTGAACTATTTCGTTGAAACTTGATTTTATGTTTAAAAACTGATTTTCTGTCTGAAAATTTAAATATCTAATTGTTGGTTGATAGTTTTGTGCTTTAAAAAAAGTAAATTCAACTATTTAGTAGAAAATTTCTTTTTTTTTGAAAATTCCTTTTTCTAAAGAAAAAATAAATCTTTTTGGTTATAGATTTAACTATTTGCAACAAAATCGTATTTTTTATTTGAACTCAATTGATTGAAGTCATTTTTTCATTCAAAATTAATTTTTTTATGTGAACATTTAGATTCCATTTTTGGTTTAGGAAGTTATTTTTGTTAGTAGAAAATCATGTATTTGGTTAAAAATCCGTTTTTTCTTGAAAATTCATCTTTTTGGAATAAAAATTCCGCTATTTAGTTGAAAATTCAACTATAATTTTGGAAAAAGAGTTTTTTCGTTAGTCATATTTTTGGTCGAAATTTTAACTGTTTTATTAAAAGTTTGTCCTTTTGGATTGAAAATTCCTTTTTTATAGTAGAGACGTCATCCTTCTGAGTTAAAAATGAAATTTTTTGTTGATAATTCAACTTTTTGCTTAAAAAACTCCACGTTTTTTGGCGAAATTTTAGTCCGGTTTGTTTGAAAATTCGACCATTTAATTAAAAATGCATCTTTGTAGTTTGAAAATTCAACTACTTGTTGGCCAGTTGAAATAATTGGTTAAAAATTCATTTGCTTAAAGTTTCACCTCTATGATAGAAAATGCAATTATTTGGTCAACATTTTTTGTTTTTTTATTAATAATTATTTGTTTGTATTAAAAACTTAACGATTCCATTTTTGGTTAAAATTTTATTTTAGTTGAAAATTTAACTCTTTCGTTAAGAATTTGTCCGGGACCATTTGTCCGAAGCCATTTTTTGTAAAAATTATGAATAAATAATTAAATAAAAATCCAATAACTTAAATTGTAAAACAATTCTATGATATCAAGCATATGTTCTCCTTGAAGGCAGAATATCGCTTGGATTAGAGCCAAGATGAGTTTCGACTCGATTTTTTGTGCTCAAAATCGCTGAAACAGGTTGGAAACACTTGTGCCTTATTTCCTTATTTATTTCTCACGCCGTTGGAAAGTCGAGAAAAAGTCGTCCGTGAAGGCTACGTTACAGTTTTCGAGTCCCGGGACCGATAACTTTAGCTCTAAAGTAGCTTAATGGACACTAGAGACGTCCCATTGTGAGATTAAAGAAAAAAGTTGTTGGATCGTTATATAACTATATATATTTATAAGGCGAAGTTTGTGTACTTAAAAATAATAAATCTTTTTTGCTTGAGCACAGTTGAACACGCTGAACTCAATGAGCCGTTCCGTCCTGGATGACCTAGGATGACCTAAATTCTCCCTGGTTTCTGTGAACCAGCTGAATCCCAAATGAGAATCTCAGTATCTCACCAGGACTCATGTCCACCCACTTACATTCCAAATAACATGTTAATGTCACATTCAGTTCACTCCATTTATTAAATTAGAATATTATGCCTACAACAAAGGGTTTCATAGTCTATTAAGACGTTAATTAAGTCGTTCAAATTTTCTCCCTCCCATACTTTCCTTCCCCTACTCTTCCTACTTTGCTCTCCATTACTTCACCCTTAGCCCCTCCAGCAACTTCCTCTTTCACTACTTCCCCCTCTCCTTCCTTCCCCAGATAAAATTTCCCTTTCCCTACTTCTTCTCCCCTACTTACACATTTTTGTAATCATTTCTCCTACTTCTTAAAACTAATTCACTCTACTTACCTCCACTTATTATCATTCACTTTCCCTACTCCCTCAATTCCCCTACTTCGCCTCCCTTCGTCTGCCGCCATTTCCTCTACTTTACCTACTTCCAAACTTTCTTTCCCCTACCCCACCCCCTCATTTTCCTCATTTCCCATACATCCCCTCATTCCCCATCACTTCTCCTACTTTCCATCCACTAGTTGCCTCTCACTTTTCTTACACCCTCTCCCATAATTTTACCTATTTTTTTCACTACTTTTCCTTTTCTTATTTTCTTCGCTTCCCCTACTTTACCTATCCTCATTTTCCATCCACCAACTTCCTCTTGATCTACTTCTTCCTCTTTTTGCTTCCTCAGCTCCCCGAACTTCCCCTAATTCCCTTTCCCTAATTCTATTCTCCTTCGTACGCACTTTTCTAATCATTTCTCCTACTTCCTCGCACTAGTTTGCCCTACTTACCTTCACTCATTACCCTTTACTCACCCTAGAACTCCTCTCCTCACTTCCTTTCACTTTCCCTACTACCTCAATTCCTCTACTTCGCCTCTCCCAATCTCCCTTAATTTCTCCTTCATTATCTACTTCCACATCCCTCATTTCCTCTACCTCCCCTCCACTTATTTTCCTCATTTACCTTACTTCCTCTCATTTTCCCTCACTGATACTTTCTCCCTACTCTTTGCCTCTCACTTCCCCTTCACGCCCCACCTAATTTCCTCTCACTTGCCGGACTTTCCCTATCCTCATTTCCCTCACTTTCGCTACTTTACCTCCCCTAATTTTCCCCCATTACCCCATTCAGAAAAATATTTTTATTTAAAATTAGAAACAAAATAGTTGAATCCTCAACCGAAAAAGATTAATTTTAATCCGAACAGTTGCATTTTTAACACGAAAAGATTAACTTTCTACTGAAAAGAGATGAATTCTCAAAGAAGAAGATTAATTTTCTACCAAACAAGATTAATTTCCATTAAAATACATAAATTTATAATCAAACAGTTAAATTTTAAACCCTGAAGATATATTTTCTACCATAAAATACGAATTTTCAATCAAATATAGCAATTTTTCAACATTTCAACCTTTTCAATCAAAAGGTGAATCTTTATAAATTCATTTTCGACCTACTTTTTTTCTTGAAGATTCAACTACTCTCTTTAAAAATTCAACCATTTTGGTTGAAACATTATCCTTTACAAATGTAAAATTGAACTATTTAGCAAAAAATAAAAGTTTTAACGAAGTAGTTCAAATTTTAACTAAGTATTTCCATTTTCAATCAAACATAATGCATTTTTAATTAAGACAGAAATTAATTATGAACAAATAAAGATGACTTTCCTACCAGAAACAAGATAAATTTAAAAACAAGAAGATTAATTTTCTATAAAAAAATAGAAATTTTAACAAAATACATAAATTTTTAATGAAATAGTTGACTTTCAAGCCATAAAAATTTATTTTCTACCAGAAGATATGAATTTTCAATAAATAAATCAATTTTTCACAAAATAGTTGAATTTTTATCAAAAATAATTCTTTTCCGCAGCAAAATTTTAACAAAATAGTTGCATTTTTATTTAAATAGTTAAATTTTCAAGCCAAATTAGAAGAATTTTCTAGAACAAAGTTGAAATTGTATCTCGAAAAGTTGAATTTCAACAACAAATTTCATTTTGAACCATGAAAGCTGAATTTTCTACCATAAAAGAGGAATTTTTAAACCGAAAGAAAGAACTCTAAAAAAAAGTTGAATTTTCGACCACAAAAGATGATTTTGACAAAAAAACTAAACTTGCAACAAAATCGTTCAGTTTTAAACCAAACAGGTAAATTTTTTACATACAAATTTGTATTTCGAACTATAAGATTAATTTTCCAACAGAAGACAAAGTTTTAACAAGATACAAGAATTCTTAACTAAAAAAATATAAGTTTTCAACCAAAAATAGAATCGTCAAATATTCAGTTAAAAAAATTAATTTAAAAAAGGGTAGATTATCAACCTCCTGAATTCAACCAAAAAAAGGTATTTTTAAGAAAATTTTTAAGGATAACAGAATTAATTTTTAAGCGTAAAAAAGAATGACCAGAAATTTAAAAAAAAAGGTTCCATTTAAAAGAAATAGTTTAAATTCCTACCAAATTGTGAAGTTTTTAAGGTAAAAAGAACAATTTTCTATGAAAATGTTTAATTTTCTACCCGCGAATATTCATTCTCAATAAGAAAGTTAATTTACAATCAAATAGTTGAATTGTCAACTGAAAATTTGAACTAATTCGTTAAAAACAATTTATTTTCAAATTTTGCATTGCAATTTTTGAAATGCAATCATTTTAACCTAAACTTCGAAATTATTAGCTTGAAGATTAACAATAAAGAATTTCACTTAATTTTTTGTCTTCAGCAATAAATATTTTATGAGGTATCAAACTGACATATATTCACTAATAAAACGTCACGTTGACATGATTGAAAAGTTCGTAAAACAGAAAACCCACGAAAAGCTATCGTTAACATAGCAGCTTTAATGTGAATCTACAGTCGGTAAAGTAGATCTTCTACTGAAACTCTTACCTTCAGAGATGAAAATTATTATTCAACTTCTTGAAGGAAAATGATCGCTATAAATAAAAAGAATTAATTGTAGATAAAGATTGTGAAGCTTTTAACGAGCAGCCGTATAATTATGTAAATGTTTGTACATGGATAAATGGTTCGTTTTATGGCAGAAGAACATGAATAACACCTGCTGTTGAGCAGCAATTTTTCAACGTTTACTTTGTCCAGTAGAGAGTAATTGCTGCTCGATAAAGTCAGTAGTTTAATTGCTTTGGATAACACGTTATCGTGTTACGATTTGGTATTACGAGGAGCCATTAATTATTCCTACTGAGCTATTTCCTTCCTGGAGAGGTAAGCTATTTCTAGGGTAACAGGAAATCCGATCTCTGACTCAAGCAAGTTTTAAAATTATTAAGATTTGTAATAAATTAAAAAAATACTACAAATACAAACTTCGTCATTATTTATTGTATTTTTATTATAATGTCGGTAAAGAAGGTAATCTTTAATGATAATGATCCTATAAGGCGAACTACATTACCGACCGTATAACTACATTACCGAAACTATAAATTTAATGAAGTCTTTTATTTTTTAATTCTCCAGATCATGTACCAGGTGCAAATACCTACAGTACTGTTAGTTTTTTCTTTATAAGATCAAGTTAAAAGCTGAGTAAATTAAAAAAAGCATGAAGCAAGGTTTATTTCATTATAAATGTTTATAATTATGAAAAAAAGTTTATGTAACATTTTTGCTTAAAAATCATTAATTTGATAAATTCCCTTTAAATACAAAATTGAGTTAAATTTTAAACAATTTGACTTTCAGTATTCAATTCTCTTTGTAGCTTGATATCTTATTCCTTTTGGAATTAGTATGGTCCGAAAAAATGTCGGTAAGGTAGGAATCTCGTAAGTTTAACATACCCCTAATTCAATTTGAATATTTAAAAATGTTTCAATATAGTTTTGTTTAAAAATCATAATTAAAAAAGAGTCTGATTGGTTAAAAAATGGAAACTATGCTTTATATAAACTCCTTAATTTTTAAAAACTAGAGGCCATTTATCAGGTGCAAATACCTGCATAACTTTCAGTTTTTATTTATGTAATCAATTTAAAAGTTGAGAACATTTTAAAAGAGACATTAAGGCAGTTTTATCTGATGACTAATGCTTAAAATGACAGAAAAAGTTTATATACCATTTTTGGCTAAAAGGTCGGTTATGTAGGTATTTTCACTTGACACATGGCCTTAAATAATGAAAATTGACATAAATTTAAAAAAAAATCTGTCGTTTATTATTTCCTTTTCTTTATTTTTACAAACTATTAGTTTGATATCTTATTCCACTTGGAATTACTATGGTCCAAAATGTCGGTAAGGTAGGAATTGGATTCGTGTAACATGCCCTTGATTCAATATGAATTTTTAGAAATGTGTAGATATTTTTGTATGCAACTAAAATAATTAAAACAGATTCTAAATGGTTAAAAAATAAAGACTCTACACTTTAAAAATCGTTATTTCTCAAAGCTCAAGGTCATGTATCAGGTGCAAATAACTGAGGAGATTTTAGAAAAGCCCTTAAATTATGTGTTTGTGATGACAAATGTTTAAAATTGCTAAAAATGTGTACTACCATTTTTGGCTAAAAATTCTGTAATTTAGGTATCCACACTTCATACATGGCCTGCAATAAAAAAAAGCTAAATTTTTTAGAAATCTGACGTTTTTTATTCCCTTTACTTTATTTTGTTAAACGTTCAGCTTGATATCTCGTTCCGTTTGTAATTAGTATGAGACAAAAATGTCGGTAAGGTAGGTATCGTGTGTCATATGCCTTTAATTCAATTTGAATTTTAAAAATCTGTAAATATAGTTTTATTTAACAAACGTAATTAGAACAGATTCTGAATTGTTAAAGATGGAAACTATATATTCATTAAATTTGCTTCTTATTAAAATCTAGAGACGATGTATCAGTTACAAATACCTACATTGCTGTCAGTTTCTTCTTTACGAAATAAAGATAAAAGCTGAAGAAATAAAAAAAATACATTAAGGAAAGTTTATCTGCTGATAAATGTGTGTAATTTCAGAAAAATTTTATATACCATTTTTGAATAAAAGGTCGGCTATATAGGTATTTGCACTTGATATATGGCCTTAAATGAAAAAAAAATTAATTTAAAAAAATAGGACGTTTATTATTTCCTTTTCTTTTTTTTCTAAATTTTTATTTTTATATCTTATTCTATTTGGAATTATTATGGTTCAAAAATATCGATAAGGTGGGAATCGTATAAGTGTAGCATATATCATTTGGAGATACCCACATTACTGTCAGTTTTTTTCTCTATAGATTGAAGATAAAAGCTGAAGAAATTTAAAAATACTTTAAGGCCATGTGACAAGTTGTTCACATTACCAGATTCCTACTTTACCGACACTTTTTATTTCTGAACTTATTTTTACACGGAGTGCCATATCGAGTTGAAAATTTGGCTTAATAAATCTAAGGCACTAAAAAAGGTGGGTCAGGTCCGAAATTTTAATAATTATGAAAAAAGCCACAACAAAATTATTTACAAAAAAAAAACTTTTTCATAATTATAAAATTTTAGGACCAGGCCCACCTTTCTTAGTGCTTCTTATTTATTATCCCAAATTTTCAAGTCAATGTGGTGGTGCGCGTGGAAATAAACTCGGAAATGAAATAAGAGTCGGTATGGTAGGAATCTGGTCACGTCCTCTACTCATCACATGGCCTTAAGGGAGGTTTATCTGAAGATACATTTTTATAATTGCAAAAAAAGTTTCGATAACATTTTTGGAAAAAATTTGGTACTTTAGATTTTCCCAAAAATTCAACAATTTTCTCCAAAATTTACACCTGTCAGTTGGCCTTAAATAAAGTCCTTTAGTGTTTCATAAGACACTAATCCTCTAAGTGTATTCAGTAAATATTTTTGTAATAACGTAATGGAGAAACCTTTCTTAAACTGCTTAGTTCTTGTGTTATTATGCGTTCAAGGTACGTGACAAAATCGATTAAAGTTTTTATCTTCTTGAGCTTTCTTCTACTTCATTTACCTCGAGTCACGTGGAAATTTAAACTTTGCTAACTATCAGATATCGTGACTAAAAGTACGTTACTTCTATCATGACATGAAGCATACTCTGGGTTTACACCCGACATTAATAACAAAAAAATATATTAAAATTTCCTTAATATCACTAATCCCATTTTTTTCGAAAACAATAAAAATTACAATTATTATTATTTTTAAACAAAACGGTCCATTTTTAAAGAAAGGTCTTTTGAAAAGGAAATCATTTGGCAACTTACAAAATATTTCAAGCGTTTTTTTTCCTAATTTTAAGGAAGGTTCTTTTTTTACCAATACAGACTTACACTATTTTTTCTATTCCCCACATTTTCCATGTTTTTCAGAATTTTTCTTCTATTTTCAATAAATATCGCTTTTTCATCTTTTTTTAGTTTTTCTTTTCTTATATTCGAGCTGAATTATTTAATAATAAATGAATGAAGTTAACAAGAAAATTGAACTATTTTGGTTAAAATTTAATTATTTTTCATTAAAAGGTCTCCTATTACATTTTTCGTTCATAATTCATGTCTCTTACTTAATAATTCGATTATTTTATTGAAATTTTTTTCAATTAATTTTAGTTGGAAATTTATTTTTTAAGCGAAATGTAACGCTTTTGCTTCTTATTAAAAGTTGATCGTCTTTTATTTGAAAATTCATCAACTTGATTGAAAGTTGAACTACTTTATTAAAAATTAATTTTATTGCTTAAAGATTTATATTTTTGTTACAAATTCTTTCTTTATTAGTTAAAAATTATATTTAAAATGGAAATTCAGCATTTATATCTTTAGTTGAAAATCGGAAAATTCGTTTTGTTTGGTTGAAAACTAATTAATTAAGCTGAAAATTTATCTACTCTATTTTTTGTGGACAATTGATACGTTTTGATTGCAAACTTAACTATTTGGTTAAAAATAAATTTAGTTGTTAGAAATTCATATTTTCACATTAGTTATCCAACTTTTTGGAAAGAATTCACCTTTTTGGCTTTAAAATTTAAAAATTTGATTCAAAATAATATTTTTTGGTTAAAAAACAATATTTTATTGGTAATTTTTTAAATTAATCTACTTTGGAAAAAAAATGTTTTTACTCGAGAATTAATTTCTTTGATTGAATATGAGTTTTTTTATTGAAAATTAAAATTTAAAAACATTTAACAATTACTTTCGCAATATTTTATGTTTTTTCTTAGTTGAAAATTCATTTATTTGTTTACGAAAATTTATGCTTGGTAGAAAATTAACCTCTTTTTGTTGATAATTCAACTATCTGGTTGATATTTTATATATTTTATTGAAAAATCTTCTTTTTGGTGGAAAATTGTTGTTTTTTTTATAGAAAATTGATTTTATTTGTTGGAAATTCATCTTTTTGCTTGAAAATTTAAAAATTCGTTTGTTATTTTTCTTTCTTTTAACTGAAAAATCATTATTAGTTGAAAATTAAACTAATTTTAAAAGGTCTTTTTTTTAATTCAACTGTTTTTGATTGAAAATTAAAGTCTTTTTGTCGAAGATTAAAATCTTTTTTGAAGATTCATAATTTAAATTCAAAATTCGTCTTCTTGGTTGCTCAATGAGATCTTTTGTTGAGAATTCGTTTTCTCTTCGGTTTAAAATTAATGTTCTTTACTGATAATTTTAATATTCCAGTTGATATATAACCATTTCGTTGAAATTTTTATTATTCTTAAAAATTATGATTTGTTTAAACTTTTGATTTAAAATTTAACTATTCCAGATAAAGATTCACCATTTTAGTATAAAATTCATCACTTTATTGAAAAATGTAACAATTTATTTGAAAATTACTCTTTTCGTTGTTAAAAATTTATCTTTTTTAGTTGAAAATCCTGGTATTTTTATGAAAATTTATCTTTTTGTAGGATTTTAACTTATTTAGGAAAAATTAACCCTTTTCAATATAAAATGTGACTATATCAATTAAATATTCCAGAATTTTAATTGAAATTGGGTATCTTTTATTGAACAGTAATTTTTTAATTACAAATTTAATTATATAATTTTTTATTGAAAATTAATTTCTTAGTTGAAAATCCATACATTTCGATATAAATTCATCATTTTGTTCAAAGTTAATCTTCTTAGTGGAAAACTTATCTTTTTGGTTGAAAATTAAAATATTTCAGTTAAAGATTCACAATTTTATTAAGAATGCATCAGTTTTGTTAAAAACAAATTTTTTCACTTTAAATTTAAATATTCCATTTTTGGTTGAAACTCATATTTTTTGCTAAAAATTCAAACATTTGATTGACAATTTTGAATTTTTAGTTGACACTTGAATTATTTCGCTTGAAATTCATGTCTTTTATTAAAAAAACCGGCTCTTTAGTGTAAAATTATTCTTCTTGTTTGAAAATTCATTTTTTTTTAAATTCCACTTTTTAATTGAAAATTCAAGAATTCCGATTAAATATTCATAAATGACGTTGAAAATTCATTTTTTGGTTAAAGATTAAAACTATTTGGTTGGAGGTTAAACTCCTTGGTTAAAAGTTCATTTTTTGTATAAAAACTAATATCTATTTTAGTTGAAGAATTAGTCCACTTGAAAAATTTGCAATACACTCGTTCGCCAAGAGAACGAGCGCTGATTAAACGAGCCTGCCGGGCGAGCGAGCACGTGGCGACTGAGCCAACGAGTACCCCTTACTCCCACCACTCAAACTGGTGG
>JAWWLR010000004.1:24352096-24371207 GCA_035041075.1 Acraspis erinacei | reverse complement strand
TAAATCAAATTTTGTAAATTTATTCTATTTAAACCATGATAATTTAAAAAAAATCCTCTCAGTTGACATTTAAAAGATAAATATCAATAACTAAATATCAGAGTAAATGAAATAAGTACATAATCCTCTTTTACTTAAAATCTTAGAACTTGTACTTGTTTATTTCTTATATGCAATAAATACAATCGAATGAAAAAATGTAAAATAATCTCTAAGAAAAAAGATTATTTTTAAACTTAAAAAGGTAAATTGTCATTCAAACATTTTTCTCAGCTATGAAAATTAATTTTTTCCAAAGAGATTAATTTCAAACTGCAATTATGGTATATTCAATTGGATTAGTTGCATTTTCAGTGAAAAAATAAGAATTAAAAAAAACAATTTATTAATACTGAATAAATTTTAATAAAATTTTTTTTTAATATTATTTATTATTTATCAAATATTATATATTTAAAAAAAATTAAGCTTTCAAACAAAGTGTTGAATTTTGAACTAAAATTATGAATCTTCAACTTGAATAGTAAAATTGTTAACCTAAGACATAAATTTTCAAATAAAAGGGATCCATTTTCAATGAAATAGTTGACTTTTAACCTAAAAATAAGAGTTTTCAACCAAAAATTGAATTTGTAAATTTGAATTTAAAAAAAACATTTTTCAACACAAAAAAAATGTTAAGAAATGATGGATTTTTAACTAACATTATAAATATTCAACTCGAATATTTGAATTTTCTACCAGAATAATAAATTTGTAAACAAAAAATTATTTTATACACAAAAAGAGGTTTTTCAACAAAATATATCAATTTTCAAATAAAAATGATAAATTCTTACCTAAAAAATTTTTACCTAAAATGATGTACTAGTGGAGACAATGACATTTTCAGTAAAAAAAATTGTAAGCAAACAAAAAATGTCAAACAATTTATTAATAATAAATTCTCAAAAAATAGTTAAACTTTTATACAATCTGATGATTTCTCGATCCAAAATCGAAAAGTTAAATTTTCAGTTAAAAAAAATTAATTTGCTACAAAAAAACATTTTTGAAAAAAAGTTATAAATGTGCAACTAAAATTATAAATATTTAAATCGATTACTTGAATTTTCAATAACAATGATAAATTTTGAACCAAAAAGATTAAATTCTACAAAAAGGACGAATTTTTAATTAAAAAAGCTCAGTTTACAACCAAAAACTTGATAGTTAAATTTTCTCTTAAAAATTTAATGCTTAACCAAAGAGATGCATCTTACACTAAAACAATGTAATATTTAATTGGATTAATTACATTTTCTGTCTAAAAAGTTTAATTTTCAACAAAAACGTTTCAAAAAAATAGTTAAATTTTCTACTAAAAAAGATAAATTTTCAAACAAACAAAAAATTTAAATTAAAATGATGAATATTTGACTGGAATACTTGAACTTTTAACCAATAAGATGAATTTTCAATAACAAAAGAATTCTTTAACCAAAATTGAAATAGTTAAATTTTTAGTTAAAAAGATTAATGTTGAATTCCTATTGACTATTGAAATAATTTACTTATCAAATTTTATTTTGATAATATTGTTTATAATATTGCTAAATAATATTTTTGAGTACAAACACGTGCAAAATATACAATAAAACTACTCAATGAAGGAAAAATGATAAGAAAATATTTTGCACAGTTAAAAGAGTTGTTTACGAGAAAAATGCGAAAATTCTATTTCATGAAAAAAATTCTCGTGGCCACAAAAGTTATTTAGTCCTATACAACTTACGCATAGCTCTGTAAAAATTTCTTATCTCAAATCGCAAAAATACGAACCGCCTAATTTCCTCTAAAAAAATAACATATTTCGTCCCCGAGAGATTCTGCAACTTCAAGCTTAGAACCTGCCTGATTTGAAATGGATTCGATCTAATGTTTTTCATCATTTATGAAATATAATTTATTGTTCAAAATGTTAATGAAAAAACAGGAAAAAATCTGATGTTGGTTTTAGAGAAAGAAAAAATGTAAATTTTGCAAACTCATCCTTTGGTGTAAGATTTCCACTTGTATTCATTCTTTCATCATTCCTTCATATTCGCCACGTATAATACGGATAATCCTTCCCTTATCCTACGAAAATCCGACTTTCAAATAAAACCTCAGTGGAAGATTAGAAACGGTGCCAGACACCAAGCCAAATACACATTCCATTTCATTCTCCGTCGTCTCGACTTTTCATTTTTTCTCTCTTTTTTCACTTCTAGGCACACTCGAAAGCATTCAACATTAAAAAATGCCGATTTTAGACTTTATGGACTCTTGCTTAAGTATAAAAGCTATCTTGAGAGAAAAAAGAAATAATTAATGCTAAACAAAAATCTGAAAATAGTGCCAGAAAATCGCAGACTACTTTAGTATGATCAAGAACATACAGAAGATTCGAGAATGCTCTAGAAAATAAAAAATAAAACAGTGATTTTCTATAAATTTCTGTATAAAACTCAAGAAAATTCGAGAGTATACCAAATGACTCAAGATTTTTCGATAATATTCAAGAAAATTCGATTTCTAAAGTTTCTAGAATATTGCAGAATATTCTAGAATATTCTAAAAGTATGAAGACCATTCTAGAATTTAAGAGAGAATTTTATAATAGGGTGATATCAAAATTTCATTTAAAACATTCTATTACTATAATTCCCTTATTCTCTGCCCAATTTTTCATTTTCCCTTACTATTATTATTTAAAGACTAGAATTTTAAATAACGTAATTTCAAACCAAATTTTTTAATTTTCAACATAAAAATACGAACTTTTACCAAAAATGTAATACATGATTTCAAGAAAAAAGATTTAAATTTATAAAACAAGAATAGTTGGATTTAACCAATAAAAACGAGTTCTTAACCAATTTTTTAGTCTTCAATTAAAAAAGATTAATTTTCAACAAAAAATTTATTGTCTACCAAAATGGACGAATTTTAATTTTCAAACGATAAAGAATCATTTTTATCCAATCAGTGGCGTTTTTAAACCAGAGGGTAAAATTTATGCCAAATAGGTGAATTTAAAGCAGAAAGAGGAATTTTCTACAAAATAGTTTAATTTTCAATTTAAAGGAATTGTCAGTAAAGAAAGAAAAAAATTGTCAATCAAATTATTCTATTTTCAATAATTTAAACAAAAGAAGACGAATTTCGAAACCAGAATTTAATACTAGACATTTTAACCGAAAAGAATGCACTTTCAGCCAAAAGTAGATAGATTTTCTTAAAGGTTAAAAAAATTAAAAACCGAGAAAAAGTGGGAAATAAGGCAAAGACTGTGAAGCCTGCCTTAAATCAATTGTATAAATCTTTAAAATTCTAAATTAATTTTTTTTAATGGACGGTAAAAATTAAATAAAAATTGGTTTAAAACTTTAAAATATGTACTTGTTTCTGTAAGTTTTTAAAAAGAACATAAAAAAGAAAACAAAAATGTTTGTTTTCTTTTTTTCTTGTTTAAGTTTATTTAATTCAATAAATTTTACCAAAAAATATATGAATACATTTTTTTCAATGCACAAAAATTCGAAAAATTTGTTATTTAAAAATTTTCAATCGACTTGGCCCATAGTAAGAGATTTAGAATTTTTCTGTAGTTGAATAAAAGACCGACAAAAAAATAAAAATGAAAAAGGGCAGAGAGTGGTTATATCAGAGTGGTTCCACCCCAACGAACTTCAGATCTTGACAGTCTGAGAGGCATAAAAGGTTTGTAGTTTCTGGTTCGTGTCAGGTCACAATGTCTCAGTCAGACTATGAAAGATCAGCAACCTCAAAGTTTCAAAACTTAATTCCTTTGAAATGTTCTTTGACTATCAAAAATTAATATTCTTATTTAAAACCATTTTTATTTTCTTATTTTTTTTCTTTAATTGTCTTTCATCCGTTAATTAGGCGCTAGTTAGGGGCTAATATGGCGCTAGTATGGCCAATTTTTTGGCACTAATAATGTGAGGGAGATATTTTGTGAGTTTATTTCTCGGTATACTTTTTCTTTATATAGAACAATTTATTTTTTCTAAAATATCAATTTTCTATAAATGTTTAGTCTTATGTCTCAAAGAAGCTAAAATGAAAATTCCGAATGTTGAAAGGTATAGAAAACATAATCATCGACACATTCAGAATTTACCGAATACCGAATTTTTGAAACCAAAATGTTCAAAAACCCAAAATTTCAACTTCAGGAAACTAGTGCATTTTTAAAACTAGTAAATTCTGACATTTCTAATTACCAAAATTTCAAATCACCAACGAAAAAGATTTTTTATGCGCTAGAGAAAAATTTTATTATATATCGTGCATACTGCGTACTACTGCCTAGATTTAAACTTAAAAAAGCTTTTGACAACTAGGCAATTTGGCATTTCTGGATTTTTTTTAGTTTCGTTAATTTTTACTTTTGAAATATTTCAATTTCGTTAACAGAAAATTTGGATAGTTCTATTTCTTTGGTTATTTAAAATTAAAATTTTTAAGAAAGTTTCTTTTTCGATAATTATATTTTCAGTAGTTTTCAAAATTTAGGATATTTTTTCGGGAAATTTATGCCATCTCCATAGTCAATTTTGGAAAATTATGATAAATTTGGAAGAATTAAGTTAGAAGTTTCTTAAATTTAAGATAATTTAAAAAAAGATTAAGTTACAAATTTCTTAATTTTCAGTTAAAATAACGGAATTTACTGATAAATTAAATTTTAAAATTTATAAATCTAGTAACAAACAAATTTTACGTTATGAGAAAACGGACATATTCTTAATGATGATAACGATTCTATACATATAAAAATTATTTCTTCGACATAAGTGCATCCATTTAGAAAAGAAACTTTAAGACGGAAATAAGTAAAATTATTCCAAAACTATACAATTTATTATAAAAAGATTGTTTCTTCTTTACTACATGTAAAAAAATAAGCGTTTAATTTTTCCTCTTTTTTCAAAAATTGCTCTATTTTCTCCTTTTCGAGCTCATGTTTTGCTGTGGTGCCTGTACTTGTTTATAATTTTTAAATAAAGTTTCTCGCAATGTTATGATGTTTCGAGTGCTATAAACTTGTCTGGCTCTAATTGGAGGAGGAAAAGGCTCGACTTGGGAAATTTCAAATTCAAATAAAACCTGAGAGTCTTTGGAAGCCGCTTGACTAATCAATGAAAGACCCACTTGGACACGACATCAATTCAACCAGCTTTAACCAATCGCAATACTCATTTAAACATGTACTATTTACAATTGTATCAAATCAGGTCGGTGCAGTGAAGCTTGCAATGTACAATACCGTCGAAAATGATCCACACAGCTAGCACAAATAGCATTGAAAATCACTCCTGAGTTTGAAACGTGACTACTCGTTTAAAAAAAGGAGCGAGAATTAAAAAAAAAAACTTTCAAAATCTTACGAAATTCGGCGTCTTAAGACCTACCTTGAAATATTTTTGAACTTTTTCATAAAATATTCTTCAAATCCCCATAAAAACCCGTTATAATTCTTTAAAATCACTAAATCTCCTAAAATTTATTAAAAAATTTTTAATCTGTTGGAAACTTTTCAAATGTCTTCAAATTTCATTAAATAATTAAAAATTCATTAGGATCTTTTAAGACTTATTAAAATCCCTTAAAAATCTTCATAATATTCGAACATCCTTTGAAATTCTGTTAGATATATTTTTGTTAATCTTACGAATTCTTTTTATAATCTTAAAAATACTTGGAAATCTATTATGATATATTAAAAGATATTAGAATTTCTTACAGTCCTCTGTAATATTCATAAATTCTATGAAATTCCATTTAATTATTTGAAATCTTACGAAATCCATGAAATAACAAACTTTTAAATATTTATAAATCTCTTAAAATCCTTTCAATTCTTTTAAATATCTTGAAATCCCTTAAAATACTTTTTATTCCTCGAAATTCGTTCTTAATTCCTTAAAATCCCTTTAAAAAACCTTAAAAATCCCTTAGTACATGTCGAAATCGTTGGAAATACTTACAATCGCTTGAATTCTTTAAAATCCCTAAATATCTTAAAATCTCTAGAAAATTGTATAATCTGTTGAAACCTTTCCGAACGTATTGAGATCTCATTAAATATTAGAAAATCCATAAGGATCTTTTAAGACTAATAAGATTTCCTTTAAATCCCTTAAAAACCTTCATAATATCCGGACATCCTTTGAAATTCTGTTAAATATTTTTTTAAGCTCACGAAATCTTTGTAAATTCCTCGAAATTCTTTGTAGTATTTAAAAATCCTATTAAATTCTATTTATTCTTTTAAAAATCTCCAAAATTTTCAAAGTAACTTCGGCACCTTTTGATATATTTTAAAATACTTTGAAATCTGTGACTTATCTGGACGTATCCGTGAAATCCTGCACTTTCAAATATTTCGAAATCTCTTAAAATCCCTTCAATTCTTTTAAATATCTTAAAATCCCTTAAAATACTTTTTATTCCTCGAAAATAGTTCTTAATTCCTTAAAAACCCGTAAAAAAGTCTTAAAAATCTCTCAGTACATGTCGAAATCGTTGGAAATACTTACAATCGCTTGAATTCTTCAAAATCACATAAAAATACCTTATAATTCTGTAAAATCCCTATATCTCTCAAAATCTCTAGAAAATTGTTTAATCTGTGAAAACCTTTCTGAACGTCCTGAAATCTCATTAAATATTCGAAAATCTATAAGGATTTTCTAAAACTCATTAAAATTCCTTTAAATCCTTTAAAATCCTTCATAATAGTTTGACATCCTTTGAAATTTTGTTAAACCTTTTTTTTTAATCTTACAAAATCTTTTGAAATTCTTGAAAATACTTCAAAATTTATTATTATCTTTTAAAAGACATTAAAACTCCTTGAAATCCTTTGTGACATCCATAAATTTAATGAAATTCCATTTAATCTGTTGAAATCTTACGAAATCCTCTAAGATTTGCAAAATATCTTTGGTATCTTTTGAAATCTTTTAAAATCCTTTGAAATCTGTGACTTATCTGGACGTATCCGTGAAATCCTGCATTTTTAAATATTTCGAAATCTCTTAAAATCCCTTCAATTCTTTTAAATATCTTGAAATCGCTTAAAATGCTTTTTATTCCTGGAAAATGGTTCTTAATTGCTTAAACTCCCTTTAAAAAAGTCTTAAAAATCCCTCAATACATGTCGAAATCGTTGGAAATACTTACTATCGCCTGAATTCTTTAAAATCCTTAAATCTCTTAAAATCTCTAGAAAACTGTATAATATGTGGAAACCTCTCCGAATGTCTTAAAATCTCATTAAATATTCAAAAATCCATCAGGATATTTTAAGACTCATTAAAATTCCTTGAAATCCCTTGAAATCCTTCGTAATATTCGGACATCCTTTGCAATTGTGTTAAATATATTTTTTTCAATCTCACGAAATCTTTTAAAATTTCGCCAAATTCTTTGTAATATTTAGAAATATTTTAAAATCCTTTAAAATCTGTGACATATCTGGACGTATCCGTCAAATTCCGTACTTTTAAATATTTATAAATCTCTTAAAAACCTTTCAATTCTTGTAAAATATCTCAGCATCCCTTTAAATCGTTTTTATTCCGCGAAAATGATTTTTAATTCTTTAAAATCCCTACAAATTCTTAGAAGACCCTTAGTATATGCCGAAATCGTTTCAAATACTTACAATTGCTTGAAATCTTCAAAATCACCTACAAATACCTTATAATTCTGTAAAATCCCTAAATCTCGTAAAATCTCTAGAAAATTGTATATATCTGTTTAAACCTTTCCGAACGTCCTGAAATCTCATTAAATATTCAAAAATCTATAAGGATGTTTTGAGACTCATTAAAATTCCTTTAAATCCCTTAAAATCCTTCATAATATTTTGGCATCCTTTGCAATTTTTTAAAATATTTTTTTCAATCTTACGAAATCTTTTGAAATTCTTGAAAATCCTTCGAAATTTATTATTATATTTTAAAAGGAATTATAATTCCTTAAACTCCTTTATAAAATCCAGAAATCTTATAAAATTCCATTTAATCTTTTGAAATCTTACGAATTCTTCTAAAATTTGCCAAATATCTTTGGTATTCTTTGAAATCTTTGAAAATCCTTTAAAATCTGTGACGTATCTGGACGTATCCATGAAATCCCGCACTTTTAAATATTTCGAAATCTCTTAAAATCGCTTCAATTCTGTTCAATATTTTCAAATCCCTTAAAATCGTTTTTATTCTGCGGAAATAGTGTTTAATCCTTTAAAATCCCTAAATCTCTTAAAATCTCTAAAAAAATGTATAATCTGCGGAAATCTTTCCCAACGTCCTGAAATCTCATTCAATATGCGAAAATCTATTAGGATCATTTAAGAGTCATTCAAATTCCTTAAAATCCTTCATAATATTCGGAAATCCTTTCAATTTCCGTTAAATCTTTTGAAATCTTACGAAATATTCTAAAATTCTTGAAAATACTTGGTATCTGTTGAATTTTTTTTAAATCCTTTGAAATCTGCGACTTATTCCTGAAACCCTGCATTAAACTTTTTTAATCTATGAAAATCTTTTGAAATTCTTTTTAAGCGATTGAGCTCCCTAGAAATTCCTTTGAAATCCTCTAAAAAATTACGGAACCTCTGAAAATTAATTGAAATTCTGTAAAATCTTCTGAAATTCTTAAAATTAATATGTTTTAAAAGCCATTAAAATTTCTCGAAATCTCTTCAAATTCTTCATAATATTTTTAAATTCCTTGATATTCACATAAATCTTTTAAAGTATTTCGAAATCCTTTAAAATTCGTGAAAATACTTCGTTCTTTTTTTAAATATTTTTAAATCATTTAAAACCCCACGGCGTATATTTGAAATCCTATCGTTTTAAATATTTCGAAATCTCTTAAAATCCCTTAAAATCCTTTTTAATCCGCGGAAATTGTTTTTATTTTTTTTTAATCCGTTGAAACCCTTCAGTATATTTTGAAATACCGTAAAATCTCTTGAAATACGATTAAAATGCTTCAAGTCTCTTAAAATCTTAGAAAATCTCTTTACAATCTTGAAATTCCCTCTAAAATAGTGCTAGGTCATTTTTTCAAACTCTTTAAATATTTTTAATTTATTTGAAATCTGAGAAACCTTCGGTAATTTTTTTAGAACGTTTGAAATGCACTATAACTTTCGTTATCCCAAGAAAGCTTTTGTATTCCCTTAAAAATTGGTGTCATCTCTTGAAATCTTTTTTAATTCTTTCAAAGCGATTAAGCTACCTATAAATGCCTTCCATATACTTTCAAAAATATGGAAACCTCTTAAAATTCTTTGAAATCCTGTGAAATCTTTTGAGATCCTTAAAATCTTTTCAAAGTTTCAAAATCTCATAAAATACCCTATAACTCTTTAAAACCCATGGAAATCCCTTAAAATATGTTTAAAAAAAAGTTGAAATACCTCAGAATCTTTCATGTTTTTAAATTTTCGAGGATGTTTTGAAAGCCAAATTCCTCGACATCTCTTAAAATCCTTTAGAATATTCAGAAATCCTTTAAAATTCCCATAAATCTTCTGAAATCTTACGAAATATTTTTAAATTCGTGAAATCCTTTAAAATCCTTTGAAATACCGTTACGTATACAAAAAATCCCCTACTTTCAAATATTTTGAAATCCCTTAAAGTTCCTTAAAATCTCTTAAAATCCTTTGTAATCACACAAATCATTCCTAATTCCTTAAAATGACTATAAATACGTCGAAATCCTTCAGTACCTCTTCAAATCCTTTGAAATCCCGTAAAATCACTTAATTTCTAAAAAAAGTCTAAAACTACAGTGGTAATTTCCTCAAACTCTTAAATTTTTTTAAAATAATTTTTTATTCCTTAAAAAATAGAATTTCTCTTAGATACTTTGTAGCCCTTTGAAGTTCCTTCAAATTTTGTTCAGTTTGTTATATACTTCCTTCAAATCAATGAAAACCATTCAAATCTTTTGAAATTTCTTTAATTTTAATGGTCTCCAGTGATTTGAAGGAAGTATAACAAACTTCAAGCGATTTAGAGGTACTTAAAAAGACTAAAAAGCACTTCAAAATTAAAAATTATATAAACATTTTTTAATTTTAAAGAAATTACCTAGTACTAGTTGAAATTTTTTTAGATTTTAAGTTATTTTACGGGATTTCAAAGGATTTGAATAGTTACTGAAGGCTTTCGATGGTTTTTTAGGGTTCTTAAGGAACTAAGAATAATTTCCATAGATTACAAGGGATTTTTAAGATTTTAAGGGATTTTACGGGATTTCAAAGGTTAAAAAAATTACTGAAGGATTTCGACGTATTTTTAACGTCTTTAAGGAACTAAGAATAATTTAAGTAGATTGCGAGGGATTTTAAGAGATTTTAAGAGATTTTAAGGGATCTCAAGGGATTTTAAGTGATTTAGAAATATTTGAAAGTCGGGGATTTATAGGATAGGCAATGGGATTTCAAAGGATTTTAAAGGACTTCGAAAAGTACCGAAGTATTTTCACGAATAATGGCTTTTAATACATCCTAGAAAATTTAAAACCATTTTAAGGGATTTAACGAGATTCTTAAAGATTCTCTTGTGTTTTAAAGTTATTTATACATATTTTAAATGATGTTTTTGAGATTTTCAGAATGTCGAAAGATTTTTAAGATTACAAAAGATTTCACAGAATTTCGAGAAATTTAAAGAGGCTTCACATTTTTCTCAAGGATTTGAAATGTATTTTTAGGTCAAAAGATTTCAAGAGATTGCACAAGCTTTTAAGGGATTACAAACGTCAAAGGATTAGAAAAGTTACCAAGGCATTACATATATTTAGAATTTTCCAAACAATTCTCAAAAATTACTATAGGTTTTACAGATTTCAAATTCTTTAAAAAGAATTAAAGAATTTGAAAAAAACTACATAAGTACAATTTTTAAGAGATTCTGATTTCACAGGATTTTAAAGGATTTCCGAAAATTTAAAAAATTTTAAGAGATCTCGAGAAATTTCAAGGACTTTTAAAGCATTCTAGAAAAATTAAAAAAAATTTAAGAGATTTGAAGAGATTCTTAAAGACTCTTACGTATTTAGATTTTTTCACATATCTTAAGGCAATTCTATGGGTTTTGAAGCATTATAGGGGATTTTTAGAGGATTTTGAAAAGTTCAAAAGATTTTGAGCATTTCAAAAAGTTTTTACAGAATATCAAAAAATTGTAAGAGTTTCCCACATGTGTTAAAAGTATTTTGAAAGAAACAAACGATTCCAAAGAATTAAAGGAAGTTTCACAGATTCAAATTATTTAAAAAGACTTCAAGAGTTTGAAAAATCACCTAGTGCAATTTTGAGTGAGTGTCATAATTTTTAACTGATTTTCTTTGCTCAGATAAAAAAGTATGGTAAGGGATTTCAAGATATTTTTGAAAACAGGGATTTAAAGAGATTTCGAATTATTTAAAAGGGTGGGATTTCAATTATATGTCATAGAATTTTAAAGAATTTTAAAAAATTCAAAAAATACCAAGTATTTTCATGATTTTTCGAAGATTTTGTCAGATTTCAAAAGATGTAACGGAATTTCGTAGAATTTGAATGAATTTTAAAAGGTCCTAATCGATTGTTAAATATTTAGTAAGATTTTAAGAGAATTGGAAAGGTCCTCACAAATTTTAAATTTTGGTTAGAGATTTTAAAACATTTGGGGATTATAAAGAATTATAAGGGATTTTTATGTGATTTTGAATAATTCAGAGGATTTTAATTATTTCTAACAATTTCAAAATTTAGAAATTTAGAAATATGTAACAGTGCAGAATTTTTTTCACAAATTTTAGAGCATTTCATGAGATTACAAAAGATTCAACAGAATTTCATAGGGTTTCTCGATATTATAAAGGATTTGGAAAATATTCGAGGAATTTTAATGGCTTTTAAAGAGTCATAATGGATTTTGAAATATTCCAAGGGATTTCCGTGGACATTAAGGGGTTCGAAAGATTTGAACGATTTCAAAAGATTTCACAGAATTTCAAAGATTTTGAAGGCATTTCCATAGTTTTTGCAAATTTTTGAAGAGATTATGTGCGGAAACCGTAAAATTCAAATTATTTTAAGGTATTTTTGAATGAGTTAAAATATTTTAATGGATTTACAAAATTTACAAAAGAATTCACCAGATTTGAGAGGATTGCAAAAATTTGCAGGGTTAAAAAAATAATAAAAAAGAGATAGCTTACTTAAGAAATTTTTTGTACTCCCCCACCCCTCCAAAATAAAAAGCCTTACATAATTAATGGACACTCCCTAATTAGGTAGCAAGAATCTGAAATCGGAATAAAAAACTTCGTGTTTTAGAAAATTAGATTGTGTCTACCAGAACGAAAAAAAAACGCCCACTCAGCTTGTCGCATGTACGAGAAATAATAGGCGGGAAACATCATTGGAAATTAGGGCAAGGTAATTAAAAGAGAAAAGCAGAATGGAAATTTGACTCTTCAGGCTTGTGACAAATTTTAAGTAGTCCAGAGGAAATTTCTTTTATTATTCTCTTAATTTTTTATTAAAATCGTAGCCAAAGTTTTATTTTGTTTCTTAAAAAAGTTATGATTTTTTTATATATCTTCTATAAATATTAAATGGAAATGAAAAAGTGTATAGACGTCGATCTTTGGAAGAAAAATGGGCTTTTTCTGAAATGTTAAACGAATAAGCGGCAGGACTGCCGTGCGAAGTAAGCTACTGTAACAACTGTCGAGGGTTCGAGTCCCGGTAACCATAGGTGTTTTTCAGTCAATCAGTAATAACAGAATTGAAATACGTTAATTTTTTTAATTTGTCATTTGGGAAATAATGAAAACATTATATTTATTTAATAACTATTTTTTTCGTAAAAAACTCAACGAGCTCTCTTAACAAGGAGTCATTGAACTCTCATTAACGCGTGTACATAAAAAATGCAATCGTTTCAGATAACGAGTCAATAGTAGGCTGATAATGTATTCTACAGAATTCCATAAATTTTTTACAAAGAGATGCTACCAATCGATTCTTGGTAAAACCATGATTGATTTTACAGAGAGCCTTTATCTTTTATGGGTTTGACACCTCTAATAATTTCTCCGAAAATTATGTTTGGTTATCGATTGAAATTACTGTGCATGTAACTCCCATTTCCTCTCGTTTTTTCAAACAAATTTTGAATCCTAAATAAACCTACAAATTTAGTAACGATCTTTTTTAATTAAATTTTTCTTATAAACAAAAAATATATTACTTTAAATTAACTATACCAAAAACTAATTTTAGCTTTAAAACTTTTAGTCTTGTATTACATAAGTCTATTTTAAATTAATAATAATAATCTTCCGGCTAATGAATTAAAAAAATATATTATTTTTAATTACTTAGTTTCAAGATCCTGATTTAAGCGTGCTTCAATTTTTTAAGAAAAATTCGAATTGTTTCATTTTTAACGCTTAAAGATTAAATTCGTTCATTTTGAAAGTTTGTAATAAGGAAGCATATCATTTTTGAAAAATATCGGAAAATCAAACTTTAATGGATCTCAGCGATCTTGTTATGAATTTTTCACTAATGACATTATAAAATTTCTTAAACATATCCAATTTTTAGTTAAATATTAAAAAAGTAAATTTATTAATAATTTGAAATTCTAAATTAAGGGTTAAAAGTTAAACTATTCGAAATTAAAAACTTCAAAATTGGGTTGTTTCAAAAAATTAAAAAATTCAGTAATTGAATAATACCTTAAATTTTGAATATGTAAAATTTTAGTTTTCAATTTTCATTTTGTACACTTAATTTGCATTTTTCCGTTTTATAATTTTTAATTCTGTTATTAAAACTTAAACGGTTGAGTTTCGAAAAGTGTTATAACAATTGAAATTTTTTTATTTTTTATGATTCATATTTACTAATAATAATTGCACTTTTTAGGGTTTTAGTATAAGAAAGTTGGAATATCACAATTTTGGTAAAATATTGTTTTCCTGTATTAAATGAAGTTTGGATTCATTTCCGTCTCTACGTCCTGGAGTAGGTTTTATTTTTTTTCATTTTTAATATTCTGCAATTTTTTAATTTATAATGTTTCGCATTTTAAGTTACATTTTATTTTAAAATTTTTTTCTTCAATTTAATATTACATGTTTATTTATTAAAAATTTTTGAATTTTGAATAGTTGAAATGACGATAAATTTCGTTTTTGATTACAGGAAAATTTATTTAACAAATTTGAACGTTAATTGATAAATTTTTAATAAAATAATCATGTTTAATTCTATAATTTTAGAAACTTAGTCCTTGAAATATTGAATTTAGTTTTCAATTACAAATTGACAAATTTTAATCGCTTCGTATTGAAAATTATTGAAATGTGTTAAGAGACTTTAAGTTATTTTTATGGATTTTAAAGCATTATAAGGGATTTTAATGGAATTAGAAAGATTTTAAAACATTGAAAGAATTAAAAAAGATTTCATTAAGTTCCAAAGAAATTAAAGGAACTTTCACAGTGAAAAATTAAAAAATAATTGATCGAATTCAAGCCTCAATAATTGGGTCAAAAAGTAATTATTTTAAACTTATTATCAATTGTGACCGCAAAAAATATCTGCAGGTATGCTATCTATTATAATTTTGACATGGCGTGTAGTGTTTGTATTAATCATCAAAAATAACATTAAAAATAATAAATTTTAATTTTTGAAAAAACTACACTAGGTTAAAAAAATACTCCACGAGAATTGTTCACCCCAAAAAGAACTAAAAATTTGTTATGCATCTTTTTTTGATAGGACACCTACTTTTTGTTTTAATCATAAAAAATACCATTAAAAATGAACAAATTAAATTTTTGAAAAACGACGCAAGATGCAATAAAGTGCTTAATAACAAAATTGCTTTTGTTTTCGGTAGGATGCTCACTTTTTTATTATATAAAAAAGATAGTTAAATATGCCGGTTTCAACTTAAATTCATATTATGAATTGTAACAATATACATTTATTGAAATGATTCTTTTTTTAGGAAGCTGATAATAAAAACGAACAAAAAAATAAAATTCAAATATTAAAGTTATCTTGAAAAATAAATTTTTCACTTTATTTTTCAATATCTTAATAAGTATTCCCAGATCGAGGTAGTGAAATAAATTTAAAATACGTTTTGTATGTAGAAAATTTCACACTTTGGACGAAACTCAATGCGAAACACGAAATACGTGATGAGAATGTGCTCGTTAAAGCCCAAGGAGTTTTAACAGAAGAGAATTCACCAACACTAAATTACAGTTCTCGATGCTTTGAACTTTAATTTTAAAAGCTACATGTTTAAATGCGGGAGAAGTATAAAGATTAAGCAGATTTTTTTTAAGCTGGTTCTCAGGGGACTATTGATTTCTGCCGTTCATAATTGAGTTCGGGTTCGAGTTCGAGACCTGGGGGCATTTAGCGCTAGTTAGAGCCTGCAGACACAAACGATACTAATTAAGGGTCACTGATGCGAGTGCATTGATTTACGAGTTGGTTAATAGAAATTATTCTTGCATTGTGATTTCCATTTGAGTTCTCTGACATAATCGATTCCATTTCCAGCTATGCCAGATTTGCTACTCTGGAACCAACCTGCCGGATGTACTATGGTGATAACGATAATAACATTCCTAACTGTTACCCAAGTTCAATTCTAACTTCCGAACATTATTTCAATTTGGTCACTTGTGAAAAAACACCCAGTAATTAATAATAATAATAATCCTTCCAATTTATTTAACCTATTTGTGTGGATTAATTGACTTGTAATCTAGAGTAATCAGCTGTAAGATAGAGTAATCCAATTGTAATCCGGAGTAATTCACATGCAAGGCAGAGTAAATTACTTATAAACCGGATTAATCCGTTTAATCCGAAGTAATTCATTTTAAAGTCAGAGTAATACACTTGTAATCCAGGGCAATGTATTGGTAATCCGGATTAATTCCAATAACCCGCAGTAATTTACTTGGAGAGCAGAGTAACAGACGGTAAATTCAGAGTAATTGTCTTAAAATAAAGAGTAATTTTAGTAATTCGGAATAATGCCAGTATTCCAGAGTAATATACGTGTAATACAGAGTAATCCCCTAGCTATGCAGAGCAATTCACATTCAAGGCAGAATGGTATACTGTTATCTGGATTATTCCCATTAATCCGGGGCAAATGGGCAGTTCACTCAATAGGCAGAGAAATACACTTGTAACCCAGGGCAATTTACTCATCAGGAAGTAATACACTTGTAATCTAGGGTTACTACACTTATTGTGCAAGGCAGTCCACTTGTAATCAGAGGTAATTCCAGTACTTGGGAGTGATTCACTGGCAAGGTAGAGTAACAAACTAGAAATGCAGAGTAATCCACTTGTAATCCCGAGTAATTTATATAATTCGGAGTAATCCCGTACTCTGGAGTAATACACTCGTGATCGATAGTAATACATAGTAATCCACTTATTTTTCAGAATAATGAAGGTAATTCCAAATAATCCAAGTAACCTCCGTGTGGTACAGAGTAATCCAGCTATGATCCTCAGTAATCCGGAATGTTTCCTGGAGTAATTCACTTGTAATCGGAGGAAATACACGTATAATTCGGATATCAAGGAGTAATTTAATTGTAATGTTGAGTAATACACTAGAAGTTCAGAGCAATCTACTTGTAATCCCGAGTAATTCAAGTAATTCGGAGTAATCCATGTATTCCGGAGTAATTGGAAGTAATTCGAGTAACCACCTATAATCCTGAGTAATTAATTTTATAATTAAAAAAATTAGAATTAATTCTATAGGAAATTTAAAGAAATTAACTTGTAATCCACTTAATTTGTTATCATTTGCACAGGAAATCAAACAAGGTTTCAATATTTTTTTTAAATTAATTGTTTTCTTTTGGTTGAAAAATTAATTTTCTCAAATGAAAATTAAAATTTTCCGTTTAAGGTTAAAGAGTTATCTTTTTTAGTTGAAAATTCATATTTTTTTATTGGAAAATCTTTTTTCGGTAGGAATTTAATTTTTTTAATTAAAAATTTATTATCTTTGTTGGAAATTTCCCTATTTTGACAAAAAATTTATTTTTTTGCTTGAAAATTTAACTTTATTTTTAAGTATTTTTTTTCTCAATTTTTTTTGACTGAATATATAACAATTCCGTGTTTAGTTGAAAATTATCTTTTTCATTTAAAAATTCAACCACAAGTTTGAAAGTTGAATTACTTTGTTGATCATTGATTTTTCTGTTTAAATTTTTTTTTATTTTTGTGAAAAATGATTTGGGTGAAAATTAAACTATTTTGTTAAAAATAATTTTTTTGTTTACAAATTAATTTTGTAACTGTACGTTTAACTATTTCATTTTTGGTAAATATTTGTCAATTAGAGTTGGAAATTCTTTTATTTGTTTGAAAGTTCTTTTTTGTAGAAAATTAATGTTTTTATTTAGAACCTCATCTTTTTCGTTAAAAACTAAATATTTTGTTCAAAAATCAATGATCACTATGTAATGATTCCATTTTTATTGTAAATTTTTCTCTGTTTTTTTTTTTAAATAATCTTATTGTTTTGAAATGTACCTTTTTTGTTCAAAATGCATTCTTGTGTGGTTGAAAAATAATTTTCTTGCTTAAAATTTGATTATTCTATTTTTGATTGAAAAATTGATCTTCTTTGATTTTCTTATATTTTTCACTCAAAAATTCAATCACTTGGTTGAAAGTTCATGTATTTTGTAAGCAAATTTTTATTTTTCCGAAGAAAATTAATCTTGGTCGAAAATTAATTTTTATTTGGTTGAAAATTCAATCATTTGGATAAAATTAAACTATTTCGTAGAATTTCGTAGAAAATGCATTACAATTATGAGAAAAAGTAATTTTTGGTTGACAATTTAACTGTTGCTTTAAAAATTTGTCTTCTTGGGATAAAAATTCAATTTCGTTGTTAGAAAATAAAACTATTTCGTTAAAAATTAACTTTTTATGTTAGAAATTCTTATTTTGTTGTAGAAAATTAATCTTATTATTAGGAAATTCATCACTTTTGGTTAAAAATTAATCTACTTTTTAGAAAATGTACCGATTTTGTAAAAAAGTATATTTTTTCATTGAAGATTCTTTGTTTCAGATGAAAATCCATTTTGTTGGTTTCAAATTAAAATATTTGGTTTAAAAATAGTTCTTTTTTCTGAATATTTATTTTAGAACTAAAAATGTAGCAATTTTAGTTGAGGATTTATTATTATTTTAGTTAAACATTTATCTTCTTAGATGGAAATTGATCTATTTTGTTAGATTTTTGTTAAAGTTAAAAAATAATTTTTTAAGATGCCTTGTAGATACTTTAAAAAAAATATACATAACAACCTGAAGTTAAAAAATTAAAAGTATATTTTATTCAACAATTCCTCCGAATTTTTTTTCTTAGTTGTTTGAAAATGATTTTGAAGCATGACTGAAATGATTTTAGAAGAAAACCGACATACGATCTTTTGTATTAATATCTGTATTCTTCTTATTGTAATAACTTTAATTTCAATATTTATTTAAAAGAATAACAATGCGAAAGATATTTATACGTCGACCTATTTAATTTCCAATTGGAACTGTGGTTTTTTTTCTATGAAATGAAATGACTGTAGACTCCCTGATACAACTTCATATTGTCTATTCAGAAAATTTCTCTTTTTTCGCAACCCAGTTTTAATTTCTATTCCCTCTCATCTGAAGCTTCTCAAAGAATGCAAAATAGATGCAGAGTATTGGAAATGTAATTCTGTGTCGTTTTCTTCATTATGATTTTGGCCGCAATTCAAGCGAAGCGAGCTGAAATTAAAAAGTGTTTCTTTTTTACGAGAGAAAAGAAGATTGCAAGAAAATTTTGAATGAACAAAATTGGTCTTCCACTTGTGACAATTCTCAACCCCCCCCCCCTCAAAATGTCATGTGACACTGACGCCGAACCCCTCCTATGGCTAAATACGAAATGTAAATCTAATTTTGACTAAT
>JAWWLR010000004.1:24289404-24300428 GCA_035041075.1 Acraspis erinacei | reverse complement strand
TGGGTAGGATGTGTGAAGGAGACCCTAGTTAGAAGAGACATAAGAAGCCATAGAAACATGAGCGCATGCATGGACGTGAAAGAAGCTCAAGAAGTATTCCGGGACAGAAAATTCTGGCAGCAAATAGTTAATAAAAAGAGTGCCAGTAGATTGAATGAAGCCTGAAACAAAAGACCTTGGATACTAATGAAACGAAGTAACGAACTTTACAGGACGACTTTGTCAGGATCTTCACTTGGGGTGATTGCTAGAGAGATTGATCAGCAACTTGGGTCGGAGCAGTGTTGCGGAATGAACGTGTTATTTAAATAAATAACACGAGAATTCTATATCAATCTAAAAATTGTATATCCGCTTCCTCACACTACTCCCTTTCCCGCCGAGTGAGTCACGCCTACCCCGAAAGGGAAACGGCCTAATGGTATAATAATAATTTTCAAAAATAGGCAATGTTCAATTACATATCCTTATTGTAAGGAATCAAATTATGTTACTTAATTGAAAACAATGTAAATTCAATCCGTATGTAATTCCATATTTTGAAAAAATATTAATCCGTCAATAGTTCATTAATCAGTTTAAAACATAAAAAGAAATAAACAATTATTTACATTCAAACATTTGAAAAATCGGAAACATTTAAAAAATTATTAAATTGTAATTCATTTTATTTTATTTTGAGAAGAACTTGACGTATTATGCATAATAATAATTCATTACAAAATAACAGCTGTTTTTTAAAGTTAAATTAAAAAGACACAATTGAAATAATTATCAGCATTCGATGAAAGGAGAAATCTACTTTTTTAGTTCGATTAATTTTCCGTTTAAAAAAAGGTCACCCTATGACTTACAAAATTTTTTATATCTAGGAATAATATAATTAAGTTCAAATTTATTTTTTCGAAAATTCCCTAAATCTGTCAGGTTTTCCGTGACATATTCGCTGAAATTCTGTAACTACCTGACCTTTAGCAATTATTTAGTTCTAAAAAAATAATTTTATTTCACTCTAAAATGTTTTTGTATAAATATATGTAATTATTATGATCTATATTGGTTTCAACTATAAATTCTTTAAATTCTCTTAAATGCTCTATAAATTCTCCTTTCAAACCTAAATGCTGAGAATATTATCGAGAGCATTTGCTCAACATAAATTAAACAACTTTTTAATAATGATATATTCTGGGTAGAAACTATTTTGTATAAGAGAAATAAAGTACTATTCAAATTTGGGTTGTAGAAATATAGTATACTGATTACAAAAATTTGCAATTAATGTTAATTTTACGTTCTAATTTAAAAATATCACAAGACAAAAAAAATAATTGCGGGAGTATTTTTTTCATGTCATAAGTAAGAGTAATTTTAATTTAACTATGTTTTTATCCAGGAATAGACATAAGAAAAATATTCAATAATTTTCATATTTTTTATTTTTTATATTTATTATTTCTATCTTCGCGCAAGCTCAGCTCCTACAATTGTTCCATTTATTTTTATGTAAACGTTAAAATTAATATTATTGTAAGTCATACGATATTTTTTTATTCCGTTTCTTATGCAATAGTTCTTATTTGGAATAAAATTTTTTTCTCGGAGTCGAACGTCGATCACTTTTCCAGAATGATTTTGCCACACCCCAAATAATGCTTTTCCTTCGATTGTCCTTAATTCGAAGGTCCAAGCGGGAGGGTTTGGTTCTGCGGAAAGTGGGCCGGGATGTGGGCCCGACGGGCCAGGTCGAGGAGGGCCTAAGTAGAGATTTAGGTCAAGAGGTGGGTGAGGTGGGTGAAGACCTAGGCTAAGATCTAGGTTGAGTGGCTCAATTGCACGGCCTTGGTGAATTCTCGAAGAATTAATTTCTGTAAAAGTAAAATAAAATTACAAAAAAAACAACGAGACAATTTGAATTTAAATTTCTGTAAGATTCCACAATTGGATTCTGGACAGTAGATTTATTTTTCGACTGGGAATTTTACAAATTTTTAGGAAAAAAGGGATACTATTTTACATTCTTATCGTAATTTGAATATGAAGTTCAATTGTTATTTTCCATTTTATGCCTTCGTTTTCGAGCAAACTTTTTTACTTGAAAAAAATGTTCAAAATTTAAGAGATTAAATAATTATAAACTTTAGGTCATCTGTTAAAAATGGAACAATAATTTATTTTGCTAGATAATTATGAATCTGTTAAAAACTAAACAATTCACAGATTTTAACGTTGACAATTGAACTTTTTAAGCGAAAGCCTTAATAGTTTAACAAATTCAAACGTCCAATTGAATTTTTATAATAAATTATATTTAATTTCAAAATAATTTCGAATAAAATTCAAACAAATTAATAATTAAACGCTTTTATTCAATTTTAAATCCTATTGAAATATTGTTTTATTCTGAAATATTGTATTCTTAACCCATTTAATAAAAAATATTTCAATAAAAAGGGAAGAAATAAAAAAATATATTTAATCATATTTTATTGTTTTTTTTAAATTACCAATTAAAAATTAAATATTAAGAACTAAAAATTTTGAATCTTCAACTGGACATATTGCTAAACTTAAACTTTTAACGCTACAACTTTAATTGTTGCACTTAAGTTTTTTCTTCATTTGTTAGTGGAATAGCTGATTTAAGATTTAAAAGTAAGAATTGAAAAATTGTCAATTTAAAACTTTTAAAATTAAAACAATTCAACTTAAAAGTATTTATGTATAAAAACTTTTGAATTTAATAATTCTTATTTTAAAAGAAAGGGAGGAAATTTTCGTATTTAATTTTTCCACAAAGTTAGCTTCATATGATAGAATTTAATTTAACATAAGTTCGACTCCAAATATTTTTTAATGCGAAGTTCAATTAATAATTACAAAATAATTTCGAATTAGTTCATGATCAGTTTATAATTAAACGCTTTTATTTAATTTTACATCTTATTCAAATATTGTTTCATTCTGAAATAGTGCATTCTTATTCCATTTAGTTTAACTTTTTTCAATTAAAAGAGAAGAATTAAAAATATATAGTTTAGTCATATTTGATAGTTTATTTAAAATAAGCAGTTACAAATTAAATAGTACAAACTAAACATTTTGAATCGTCAACTGGTCGTAGTGCTAAATTTAAACTTTGAACGTTACAACTTTAATTGCTGCACTCTAAATTTTGCATTAATTTGTTATTGAAATGTCTGATTTGAGATTTAAAAATAAGAATTAAACAATTATTAATTTAAAAGTATATTTTTTATTTTTAACATTTTTATTGAGTAGATCTGAGGAATTCATTTTTTAATTGGAAGAGAATCTTTTTTCTTTTTAACATTTTCTTTGATGAAATTTTGTTTATTTTTTTCTGAATTTAAAGAGATAATTTTTTATTTTCAACGTTTTCTTTGAGTTGGAAGAGAGTGAGTTTTAATTTTAATTTTTTTTTATTAGATGAGGGACATTTACTTGTAATTAAGATTTTTAATGATTTTGACGGGATGTCATTTTTTTACTTTCTTTTTGGAATTTCAAGATGCTATTTTTAATTTTTAACATTTATATTGATTTGGAAAGTAGGGAATTTCCATTCTAATTTATTTAATTGCAAAAAGGAACATTTTTGTTTTGTAAGATTTTTAGCGATTTGGAAAGGACGAAATTTTAGTTTTTTTATTATTTTTCTAAAATGGAAAAACCACATTTCGTTTTTTAACATTTTTATTGAGTATACTGGGGACATTTTTGTATGAAAAGAGGGTCGGAGGAGGAATAAGGAGAAATTAGGCAACTTTAACTTTTATGTTTTTGAGATTGAATTAACCCTTAAGTATGGCCGTGCGGTCTTAATGACCGCACCAGGCTTCTTGTATGTGGGTCCGTTTCCACCCTAGTGTAAAATATTATTGATTAAAAAGTTTATGGAATATATTAATTTCTTATTTTTTTAATGTTCATTAATAATTAATCATTTTAAATTAATTGCTTGTATAAGTTATATAACAGAAAATTCTTCACTTGTTTAATTATTTATAAATATATATGCAATGGTATGTGAAATCCTACGTCCATGTAAGGGCAAAATTGAAATCACATCTGCATTTAAAGGTTAATAATTAATAAAATTCATAGGAAATAAACAATATTTATTATTTATTAAATAATTTGGAAAATTTAAATCCCTTCAATGCAATTTAGAAAATTATATCATTAGAATTTATAAGCGGTTTTGAGACTATAATAATTTGTAAAGGTTAGATAATTAAATATTTCGAAATTCAGTTAAAATTTTAAAAATAGTTTATTTTCGAGAAACGAGAAAAAGTCTGCCTCGGCCAGGATTTGAACTGGAAACGCAACTGTTCACATCCGAGCCGAGCCAGATTTTTTTTTGTTTTTCCAGAAAATTATTTGACCAATAATCGGCAAAATCTAAAATCAGAAATTATTTATTTACATTAATATTTATAATACAAGGCGTACTTACCACCGAAATTAAGGAAAAGCGAGATTGTAAGAAGTAGAGTGTTTATAAGATTATTCATTTTTCAGACTGATGGATTTGGAACATATTCGTTGATATATATACTGGGACCTCAGATCTTGATTTCAAGATTGCATTTGTGCAATTTGCTAAGCATATTTGCAAAAGACAAATTAATCAGATTTATACGTTTACGATATTTTTGTTAACAAAATTTAACGTCTGATTACCAGTTAAAAATATTGAGATTATTTTTATTTTTATTTATTCATATTTCCAATACATTCAATGGAAAGCAAATAATATTTTTAACAAATTCCAAAGTCGCGTTATGATTATTAATTAATTATTATTATAAATTAATTCCCATTTCGACTTTTCCTATTCCCCCTTTTCTCATCCCTGCTTATCATATTGAATAATGAAAATGAGATTGAGATTTTTCATTTTATTATTGATAATAACGTAATTTCCTAAATATTTAATAATTAGTTACTGGAAAACTACTTAATTTTTTAGCAAATAAAATGGAATTTATTTGGGGCTTTGTATTATAATAATTAAATTAAAATTATACATAAAAATCCTATTATTTAAATTATATAACGTTATTGTGCAATATTTTTTATTTTATTTAAAAAAATAAGAATGTAGTATTCTGAAACTGTTCCATAGATTTCATCACCTCGATCAGGATAACGCATTATAAGATATTGCTTCAAAGCGAAAACCCTAGAATTATTTACACACATTAAAAATACTCTCTTTACTGCAACCAAATTATCTGCAGTTGTTTATAGACTGTAAAAAATGTAAATATTCCTTATTACTTGACTTAAAAATCTCTTGGGTGCCGTTTCTGATGCAATATTTCTTTGCGCTGACTCGATCAAGATGGAAATTTTTATATTTTTTTTCGATTCTTTAAAAAATTAAAAAAATTTTATAAAAAAAATCACTTCGAGCCAATTATTTTTTTCGGTGAGCGTATGTTTGTGTGTTTAATTCCTTAATTTTTAATTATTTTTTATTATTTTCATTATTAATATTATATTATTGATGATTGTTTACGATTTATTCTTATTGATTTTTATCTATAATTCTGCCACTAGCAACTGTGTGCTCGAAAGAAGAATTTACTAAATAATAATTAATTAATAACAATATTCAAATTAATTTGTGCACTTTTGAAACTTTAATTTAATACAATTGAAAGGATTAAAAATTGAAGAATTTTGACTTCTTATTTTTATGACGTACCTTTGAAATATAAATCTTGAAAATTGAATCATTTGCAATTTTATATTTGAAGAATTTTCAATTCTTCAAATTTTTGGCAGTTTGAAATACACATTTTTTTAATCGATTTTTTATTGTATGTTAACTCTTAAAACGGTAGAAACTTAAATCTTCAATTTAAAGGGTCTTTCATTTTTTAAATTTGAAAATAAAAATTAAGTAATTTTTAGGTTTGAAATTCGAGTTTTGTTCTGATGTGAAAGATTTGGGGTTCAAAACCTGACTTTTTATTTCCAAAATTATCAAAAATTTATAATTCGAATTCAAACATGATTTTTAAATTTAAAGAGCTTTCAATTGTAAATCTTTCAAAAATGAATAATTTCAATTTTTCAATCTTGAAAAATGAATAATTTGAAATTCTATATTTTCAAAATAAAAAAATTTTCAATCATGGCTCTTTAAATTTTCTTCAAAATTTCGATAATTTTGATTATTTAGATTCAAAATTTCTTCCATGTGGAAGATTATAATTAAAAACTTAACTATTAAGTTTCAAAATCATCACAAATTAAGAATTTTTATTCACAGATCTATAACATTCAAAAGTGTTCAGTTGTAACTTTTTAAAATTGCGAAATCTTTCAAATTGAAGTCTTTAATTTTGATTTAAAATAAAAATTTCTGTATTTTTGATGATTAGGATAGAAAAATATTCGAATTTGGAAGATTTAGAATTGAAAACTTGACTTTTGATCTACAAAATCATCAAAATTTAAGAATTTATATTTATAAATTTTTTTATTGAAAGATTTTTTAATTGTAAATCTTTGAAATTGAACTAAAAGAATCAATCAAAACTGCATCATTTTAAATTGCGCACTTAAAAAATTGACGGATCTCCAATTACAAATCTTCATTATAGACCTATTTTAAAAATAAAAATTACGGATTAATTAAAGTCGACTAAAAAAAATCAAAATTTTGATAATAAATTATATTTCTTGTTTGAAATCTGAAAACTGCTTTGGAGAAGAAAATTGTGCTTTTAGATCAAAAATATATTTTTGCTAGAAATGTCATATTTTTTAGTTAAAACTACATTTTTCCATTAAAAAATTGACAATTTGGTGGACAATTAATCTTTTTTGGTTGAAAATGAACTTTTTTGTTATTTTATTTAAACGAAAAATCATTAGGTTTCAAATAATAATTACTATAGTAAGCAAAAGTTATGTCAGTGCTTCTTAACGAAAATTAGTATTTTTAATAAAAATACAGATTTGAAAACATCCTCACTACATTTGAACCATGACATTATGTATTATCTATTTCACCGGAAATCGATTATTTTAAACAAAAATAATTGGTCTTCAAAAATAAAATTATAATTTTAAACAATTTTAATTTATAGTTCAGATATAAATTTTCATCAATTGTAAAAATTATTCCCCTTACTTTCCATTTATGTATTGTAAAAAATTTGTTTAACTTTATGTATATAGATGTTATAACCAAAATAAAAAAACTCATACAGAAACAATAATTACCGCAATTTAAAAAAGAAACTAGATGTATCACGTTTTGTTCAATTACTCCTAAATTAAGCGCCTTGAAATTCAGCTTAAAATTTCATCACATTTTAATTTCGGAAAAATGTTTTTTTTTTCAATTAAAAAAGCGAAATTAACCAATTTCTTATGTGTACAATATTCCCATAAAAATGATTTAAAGTCTGATTACTAGGTAAAAATATTGACAATATAAATTGTTTTCAATTTTTAGGCAAAAATATTGTAATTTTATTTTAGAGAATAAGAGTATTATTAACAGATATTTTTTTAAATAGTAGTCAAAATTACTTGCAATCCAAAAAATGGAAAGCAAATAATTTTTTCGACAAATTCAGTAATTACAAATTAAATCTACATAAGTGAAATTTTTTAAATTACTATCTTAATCTAGCTTAATTACTAACTTAATTATTAAAAATGATTAGAAAATTAGTTATTGGATTGGTCGAAATATTTAATTATTTAAACTGGAAAAGTACTCACTTATTTGCAAAAATATGCGAATGGATTTAAGGCTGTTTATTATATCCTTTAAATAATTATAAATGAGATACGTGATAAATAGGCGTGTTAATGAAAATCCATATTTGTCACGTATTTAATTAATTATTTAATTAAAATCTAATGAATTGATAAACATAATTTTTTTAAATTTTATTCTAAGTAATTTAAATAAACATACTGCATTTTGAGATAAATAAATTATTTCTTCAATACGGAAGTTCTAGAATTAATTACGCAGGTTCAAAATAATCTCTTTAACGTTCATAATTACTCACATCTAAGCGAAATTAAAACTATCTTCAGTATTATATAGGCATTAAAAAATGTAAAATGTTATCGAAAATTCGACCATTAGAAATTATCTGCTCACAATAATGTAATAAATAATTAATTAATAAATTAAGTAATGAAGTCATAAATTAATACATTAATAAATGGATAGATTAATAATTTATCAGTTTAATCCATTAAGAAACTTATAATTTATTAAAGAAGCAATGGCTAGAAAGTCAACACAAGCGTTACTCGCGCAATTATTATTTTACGTTATTTGTGATATTATAATATTTTTTATATTATTATTGTATAATAATATTATTATATTATATTCTTATTATATTTATATTATTATTTTTATATTTATTTTTTCCTCACGCAGTTTTTAAATAAAAAAATAATATTAATACAAAAATTTTGTATTTCCCATTATTTATTGTCTAAAATGAAGGGAAATAAAAGCACGGATAATATTTGTATAATCAATAAAAATTGATATTTAAACTTCAGTATTAATATATAATGTTTTTGTTTAGACAATCGAACCGTTGCATTTTTGTCTCAAAAATATCAATATGAAATTTTATCATTTTACACAGAAATGATTGTATTTAAATTAAATGACTTTTGTTCAAAAATAATTATTTTATGTAAAACATACCAACATAACCTTAATTTGTTGAAAAATTGTAAATTATTGAAATGATTTTTGTTGTAAAAATATAAATTTTGATGTCAAATTCCAACGTAACCTAAAATTGTTAAAAAAGTTTTAACCTTCAAAGTATGATGGTTTTTGTTCTGAAATGTCAATTTTCGGTAATATAACGCTAACAAAACCAAAAAACATAAACTTTTAGACAAACTTTAGAGTTTGAGATCTCACATCTTTTAAATTAAAATACCAATTTTTGATGTAAAATGCTAACATAACCTAAAGTTCTTGAAAATTGGTAATCTTAATGATAATTTTTGTTTCAGATAACGTTTCCTATAATATTTTGTATTAAAAGGGATTTGTGGATTTAATTTTTAACATTTCAAAGTTTGAGATATAAAACAACGTAAATATTTAAATATTTAATAATATTATAATATAATATTTAAATAAATTTGCAGCAGTAGGGATTGAGCCGGAAATTGCCGGTTACAAACTCGAAGCGTTACACAGGGAAGTAAGAAGGTAAATCAACACTTACATCGGATTAATTTGTTAAAGTCTGAAAAGTGTACTTTTTCCCCACATTTTCTATTTTGCCCATAAAAACGGGATTTCTAGCGAAAATAGTGAACATTTCGATAAATTTGATCAAACGTGTTCGGCTTCAAACACTCCAGCTATGAAATGACTTGTGAACTACTGTTTCACGAAAGCACACAAGTTTAAGCGCTTATATAAACGGCCAGACTTACGCGAAAGCTTTCCGGGAAAATTAAGCTGCATGTGTTTCGGATATATTAAGTATGATAAATTTAATCTAATACCCTTCGGATTTCGATATAGTTATGAAATTATTACTAAATTGTATATAGATTGAATCAGTGTTGGGTAAGTTACTTTTTTTTGAGTAACTAATTACAGTTAGATTATTTAGCGACAAAAGATGAATTTTTTAACCAAAATTAATTAACATCCAAGTAGTCGAATTTTCTAGAATCTTCCAGAGAACAAAATATAAAACAAAATAGTTTAGTTTTTAACCAAAAAAATGCATTTTCAACTAAATCAATTTTAATTATTCAACCAAAAAATAAATTTTTAACAAACTTAATTTTTTATGCTTTCAACCAAGTTGTTATATTTAAAAAAAGACTAAGTTTCAAGAAAAGAGTTAAATTCTTAACAAAAAAGTTACTTGTCATCCAAATAGTTTAATTTTCTACTAAGATATTTGAATTGTCTGACCAACAAAAAAAAGGAATTTGTAAAAAAGTTGAATTTTAAACCAACGAGATGAATTTTCAACTAAAATTCGATAAAATTATAAATCTTCAACCATACTTTATAAACCATAATTTTAAACAATTTAGTTCAGCTTGAACCAAGTAGTTGAATTTTCAAGCAGACCAAAAACATGAATTTTTAATCCACAATCAGCACTTTTCAATGAAATAGTTGAATTTCTAAACTGAAAATATACATTTTGAAAAAAAAGTTCTTTATTTTTCAACTAAATAGTTGAACTTTCTACCAAAATAGTTGAATTTTTAACAAAAAACATTAATTTTCAACTAAAGTAGATGCATTATTCACAGAAAATATAATAGTTGATATTATTTCTACAAAAAAAATTTAATTTGAAGTCAAACAGTTTAAATCAACCATAAAAGACGAATTTTCAACAAAAAATAAATTTTGAAAAGAAAAAGCCGAATTTTGTATCAAAAATAGTTTCCTATAAATATTTGAATTTTCTAGCCAGAAAGTTAAATTTTCTACAGAACAGTTGCATTTTCCATCCGAAAATACGATAATTGAATTCCCAAGAAAATATATGAATTTTCAATAAAAAAGATTTTCATTTGAAATAAATCACAGTTGAATTCAACAAAAAAGACGAAATTTCAACAAATTTTTTTACAAAAAAGTGTTGAAAACAAAAAGCCGACTTTTTAAACAAGAAAGAATAAAATTTTTCTATACATTTTTGAATTTCCAAGAAGACAAATTTGCTTCAAAATAGTTGCATTTTCAAGCCACAGATATGAATTTTCAAAAAAAGTTACTTTTGAAACAAATAATTGAATTTCCTACTAGAATAGTTGAATTTTTAACAAAATACATGAATCTTCACACAAAAAAGGATTTATATTTAAAATCAATCACCGTTGAATTCATCAGAAAAAGGATGAAATTTAAACAAAATTTCTGAATCCTCGACCAAATCAAATTAGTTTTCTACAAAATAGTTCAGTTTTAAACAACAAAAAAAGAGATTTTTTTACAAAAA
>JAWWLR010000004.1:24243263-24254372 GCA_035041075.1 Acraspis erinacei | reverse complement strand
AATTAAGTACATTTATAAGACCCTAATGCCAATATAAAAAATTTCTGCACAATAATTTTAATATTTGGGTCAATTAGAACCGACATTTTTCAAAATATCAGTAAAAATGTCACTTAACATAGAATACACTCTTCCTTTTTTTGTACGGCGGCAAAATTCCCAGTCTTTTCTATTAAAACAATCTTTTCTATTAAAACAATCTTCAATTTTCTTCTTCTGGCCGAATTCAATTTTCTTTTTCTTTTGTCTTTTTTGTTTTCTTTTTCCCACAAGGGTGTAATTTGCTCGCTAAACAAATGTATGAATTAATAAAAAAATAATTTAAACTTTTTAAATAATTTTCTACCCAAATAGACGATTTTTCAAGAAAGTAGTTATTTTTCAAGCTAAAAAGTTGATTGATTTAGAAAAAACTTTATATTTTTTAACCAGAGAAGAAGAATTTTCAAGTAAACAATATGAATTTTCCACGAAATGGTTGAATTTAAGCAAAAATTAAACCAAAAATAAAATCTTTAAATTTTCAGCTTAAAACCTTAATTAAAAAATGGTGTAATAAAATTGTAAATAAAAAGACAAAATTTAAAAAAATTGGAATCCTCAATGCAAAAAGAAGAATTTCTAACCAAGAAGATTTTCTACCAAAAGATAAATTACATAAATTTTATAACAAATAATAGAATTTTAAAATCATAAAGATACATTTTCAAAGCAAGATGAGATAACTACATTTTCAGGTGAAAAGTTAATTTTTACCCAAAAACAATTGCGAATTTCTAACAGACTAGGAATTTTTTGCACTAAATAGTTTAAGTTTTAATCCAATTGTTTCATTTTCTACCAAATTAGTTAAATTGAAAAAAAGTTTATTTCTAAAAAAATTTTTGAAATTTTAATGAAATTGTTAAATTGTCAAGCCAAATATTCGAATTTTCTACAAAACAGTTGAATTTTCATTTAAAAAATGAATATTCAGGGAAACATGTTATAGTTGACTTTAACCAAAACAGGTTAATTTTAATCCAAACTGTTACAATTTTTAACGAAAAGGGGTTAATTTTCAACCTGGAGGGTTAATTTTTAATCAATGAATGTGAATTTTTAATGCAATCGTTAAATTAAAAAAAAATTAATTCCTAACAAAAAATAAAATCGTCAAATTTTAAGTTTAAAAACCTAATTTAAAAAATTATCCCATGCAATTTTAAATATAAAGATGAATTTGTAATAAAAAAATTTAATACCAAAAGACAAGTTCCTAAATAAATGCTTGAATTTTTAAATAAAATAAATGAATTTTCTACCTAATAATTGCATTTTTTAATTTTGAAGATAAATTTTCAAGCAAACATGGAACGGCTACATTTTCAGGCGAAATCCATTATTTTTACAAGTTTATTTGTAAATAAATTGTTCATTTTTCAAACAAAAAATAGTATTTTTTACAAAACAGTTGAATTTTCATTTCAAATAAATTAATTTTCAGTGAAACATGTTACAGTTCAGTTTTAAGAAAACAGAGTTATTTTCAAACAAGCAGTTGCACTTGTAACCAAACAGGATGAATTTTCAACCAAAAATGACCAATTTTAAATTAAAAATATTAATTTTCTACCAAAAATGGAATTTTTACATTTTCAGTCAATTAAATTAATTCTCAATCACAAAGGAAACTTATTTTTAGCAAAATATTTAAATTTTCAACGAAAGAGGATGAATTTTCAACTAAAATTATGAATCTTAAAAAAAAACGAATTTTCAAGAAAAAGAGTCAAACCAGAGAATTTAGTTTTTAACCAAAAAGTTGATTTTTTACTAAAAAGATTAATTTTCTACCAAAAAAATAAATTATCAATAAAGTGCATACATTTTCTATCCATTAGTTGCAATTTTAACTTTGACAGTGAAATTTCTGAACAAACATGGAATAGCTACATCTTAAGTTAAAAAATTACATTATAAAAATTGAGCAAACTATTTCAATTTTCCAATTAAAAGTTTAAGTGTGACCCAGATAATTTCATTATTTACCCAAGTAGTTGAATTTTCAACCAAAAATATAAATTTTAAACTAAGCAGTTAATTTTTAAATAAATATTGCAATTTTTAATATTCTCATAAATTGTAAAGTATAAAGTAAAAAAATTTACTCATGCTAAAGTCCTACGGGACTTATTTGGTCCAGCCTAAAAGAAAAAATGTAAGAATAATAAATAATAATTTAGTCGCTGCCTAATTTGTTGTAAAAAATTGTAAATTTTATTTGTACTTTTTCGTAAAGATAGAATACACTTTTCCCTTTCTGTAGGTTCGCAAAATTTCCGGCCTTTTCTATTAAAAAAATTTTCTTCTTCGGTCCGAACTCAATTTTCTTTTTTTTTTCTTTTTTCTTCCTTTTTACTGCTCCTCATCGCAGAGAGACCCCCAATGAAGAGGGTGTAATTCGCTCGCCTTGTAAACGCCGGTAAAGTTACTCCTAGGGAACTCCGAAGAACCGCCCCAACGTTTTTCGTCAGGTGGTTCTAAAAGTCTTTAAGCGTTTAGAGAACAGTGCTGCCGACCTGAATTTTCCATGATTTCACCATTTGAGGCGAGACCCCTTTCTGAAGGAGAAAAATTCTTTTAAGCGTTAATTCAGTTTCTTGAGAAGCAATTACTTGGAAGACGAGGTTTATATTTTACGAGCTCTCAAGACTTTTTAAAAGATCCGCATTGAAGCACCACTTCAATTGTTTAAAAAGAATCTATTAGAAGTTCCTTTTTTATATTATTCAGAAATACAGTTTTGACGGAATTTCATTTTCGTTGGAAATAATTGTGAAATTCTTGAACTTGATTGAAAAATGTGAATCCCTCAAAAAAATGTGTACGGCAAGGTGTAATTTTCAACAAAATAATTAAATTTATAAACTAATGAATCTTTGATAAAAAAAATTTCAACAAAAAGTGTATTAGTTAATCTTTCCGCCAACAAATATTTCAATTTTGGATAAAAAAATGTTAAATTAAATAAAATAATACAAATTTTCAACAATAGAGTGGAATTTTTAACTAATAAAGATTTTAAATTGCATAAACGAATTTTTCAAAGAAGAGTTTAATTTAAAAAAATGCATTTTCTGCAAAATAGTTGAATTTACACCTAAAAATGACGATTTTTCAACAAAATAAGTGAATTTGTAACTGAAAAATATCATGTATTTAGCAAAAATGGAATAGCTATATTTTTAATAAAAAACAGGAAAAAGCTTTTTACTAAAATGATGAATCTTTAATGAAAAAAATATAATTTTTAATCAAATAGTAGAATTTACAACCCAGAAGAAGAATTTTCTATCAAAAAAGGTAAATGTTCAACATAATGGATAAATTTTCAACTAAAAATAGAATAGACAAAAATAGAAATAGAAAAAAAATTCAACTAAAAAATAGAATGGTTTAATTTCACGTTACAGGAATAAGTTTTTAACAAAATAAAATAAATTGTTAACCGACAAGATTAAATTCTATTAAAAAAAAATTTCTACGACAAATGGAATAGTTAAATTAATAGTTAAATAATTAATTTTCTAGAAAAAAAACTTAATTCCAACCAAAGAAATGATATTTCGACTAAAAAGAACAATTTTATACAACAGAACAAACATTTTTAAGAAATTGCATACAATTTTAACCTATTATTTAAATTTTTAATAGAATTTTTAACCTAATTGTTGAATTTTCAACCAAATAGGTAAAGTTTTTCGAACGAAGAGAAATTTTTTTAACAAAATTGATGAATTTTCAAACTAAAAAGATTCATTTTTGACCAAAATAGAATAGTTTAATTTTCATTTAGGGAAATAAGTTTTAAGGAAATAAAATAAACTTCGAACAGAGTAGTTAATTTTTTAACCAAGCAAATTTACTTTCTACAGAAGAGATCAAACCCCTATACAAAATTTTGAAAAAAAGGGTGTTGATTTTTCGTTAAAAATTAGTTTTCAATAAAAAAAAACCAACTAATTTTTAACCAAAGAAATAATTTTTAATCAAAAATATATTTTCTTTTTCTGTTTTAATTCTTTTAAATACTCAATTCTGTTTAAGTTGATGGATTTCTTAAATTTTTTAATATTTTTATTTAGCCAATCCTGATGTCCTTTAACCTTACCTTGAATTCATAGGCATTTCATCAAATTATTTTAAATTACCTTGAATTTTTTTAATTCACTTGAATTCTTCTCAGTTTACTCAATTCTACTTGATTATTAATTTAACATCTATTGTTTTACAGTCATTAATCACTTTTTTATAAGAAATTAGTAAGGCTTCAAAGATTTGAAGAGATTTGACATTCTTTTGTGGAGTTCACCCTGAATTCTTTTCAATTTATACTGAATTTCTTTGGATTCTTTTTAACGTTCTTTTACTTTTTTAATTCACTTGAATTCTCCTAAATTTACTAAATTCTATTTAATTCAATAGATTTTTTTTGTATTTTTTAAATTTGTTATTTAAATAATACTAACGTCTTTTGGCCTCACCTTGAATTTCTAGGCATTTCATCAAATTCTTTTGAATTCTCTTGTATCTTTGTAAGCTGATTATCAATTTCATGAATTCAATTAAGTTTATTTTAAATTTGAAAATTGTTTTTAATATATTTGAATTGTTCATAATTGAACTTGAATTTTTATAAGTTTTATGGAATTCTTTTCGTTTACCTTAAATTCCTCTAAATTAATTCCAATTTTTACAGAAATCCTTGGTATTTTTTTAACTAAAAAAATGTTTTCAATTGATATAAATATTGCGATTCAAAAATCTTACAATAACATTTTTTATTTAATTTATAAATTTCTCATTTTAAAATGGAACGTCTTCGAAAAATGTGTGGAATAAGACATCATTTATAACTTTATAAAACGTGCAGCAAATATTAAGCTTAAACGGAATTTTTTAAATGAAATATCTCAAGCCAGATTTTTTTAAACAATCATAATAAAGTCAGTAAACTTAAATTTTTAGACGCAACAAGATTTTAATAACACAGAGGGAGAATATTTCATTAGGGTTCCTGGTTTTAGACTATAAATATAACTTTATGTAAAAGAAACTTTCTATTTAATTGGAAAAAAGTTTGAGAAATGAAATTTTATAATAATAAAACTTCTGAATTAAAATCCTTCAAGGAAAGTTACAAACTTTGCAATGACAAAGCAGGAAAAGTTTTTAGTTTAGGTTGCGTACTTTTTTTAATTTGAATATTTTGGAACGTAGTTTCTAATTTAAAAATCTGTTAGTTTTCAAGTTTTAATGTTTCTTATTTTTCAGAATTTGGATTTGAATTTTTCTAATTCGAAGGACTTTAAGTAACTTTCAAAAATAATTGGGGCCAGCACACATTCACTTTTTAACGGATTTTTTTCTCTAATCACTTTTCTGTCACATTTTAAAGATAAAAATCTGACTTTATGTATTTTTATTTAAAAAATTAACCCATATTTAATAGATTTTATCAATCTAAAGGGATTTCGGAAGGATATAAAAAATTTTACGGCAATTAAAAAAATTTCCAAGTAATTCCAAAGATCGTCAAATGCATTTAAAGAATTTGAAAAAACATTAAAGGATTTGAAATCTTTTAGAATATTTTAAAAGATTCCAAAAAATTTTCACGATCTTTAAACAGTTTCAACAGATTTTTAAATATTGTAAATCCTTTAGGTTTTTTTAAGATTCCAAGGAATTATTAATTTAATTTAGTAATTTAATGGGATTCCAATGAATTCGAAATCTCTCAGGATTTTTTAAAAGATTCCAAAACATTCTTACGATATTTAAAAAGTTTCAAAATATTTTAAAGGATGTTAAGTAATTTAGGGTATTTTAAAAGATTCAAAGGAATTAATAATTTTTTATTTAGAATTTTAATGGAATGTCAAAGGATTTGAAATCTTTTAGAATATTTTAAAAAGATTTCAAAAAATGTTCACGATATTTAAAAAGTTTCAACAGATTTTTAAAGATTTAAAGTTTTTCAGGGCATTTTACAAGATTCCAAGGAATTATTAATTTAATGGGATGCCAAAGAATTTTAAATCTTTTAGGATCTTTTAAAACATTCCAAAACATGTTTACGTTATTTAAAAAGTTTCAAACGTTTTTAAAGTATTTCTAATATTTAAGACTATTTTAAAGGATTCCAAAGAATTTTTAACTTTTTTGAGTAATTTAATGGGATATCAATGGATTTTAAATATTTCACGTTATTTAAAAGATTCCAAGTAATTTTCACGATCTTCACAAAGTTTGAAAATATTTCAAAAGATTAAAATCATTTCAAGAATTTTTTAAAATAGTCTTTATATCTTAGCGTATTTTAAAAGATTCCAATGGATTCTAAAAAGATTTACAGAATTTTAAGGGACTTCGAACATTTTTAATGATTTTATAATATTTGAAAAAAAATCCGGTCTATACCTATTTCTGAATTTTCTTGCATTTTTTACAAATCTTTTAGCGTTAAGCAATTTGAAAGATTGTAAGATATTTCTAAATTCAAGGAATTTCCAAAAATCTTAATGATTTTAAGGGATTTGAACAAATTCTTTACCTATTTGATAATGTGCTCGAATTCCATTTGGATAATACAGTTTTAGGATATTTTACAAGATTCTAAGGAATATTAAATTTATTTTAGAAATTTAATGGTGTTTCAAATGATTCGAAATATTTTAGGATATAGATATGGAACGGTCTTACAAAACCTATAAGGTTTGAATATTTTTTAAATATTTCACAGGATTTTATCAGTTTTCCGAGGATTTCAATAATTTAAAGGTATTTTAAAGATGTTCAAAGGAATGCCAGGGAAATTTTAAAAACTTTCAAATGTTTAAAAGTTCAAAAGGGTTTTAAAAAGTATGACAAATTTTCAGTAATTTCATCCGATTTCAAGGTATTTTTTCTTGATTTTAATTCCAAAGGATTTAAAACATTTCATGGTATTTTGCAGATTCGAAGGCACCTTATAAGATTTATATTATTTTTCATTATTTCATTATTTATATTTTTCAATTTTTTTTAATTATTCCAAGGAATGTTTCATTTGTTTCAATAATTTTAATGGATTTGAAAGGATTTTAAATATTTTAGATTATTTTTAAAAAAAACCAAGGCATCTTTAAGAACTTTCATATGTTTCAAATAATTTTGAACGGTATACAATATTGTAGAGAATTTTAAACAATTCCAAGAAATGTTTAATCGATTTTAATAATTTAAAAGGATTTCAAAGGTTTTAAAATATTTTAGGACATTTTGAAAGATTCTAAGATATTCAACATAATTTCCTAAAATTTTAGAAAATATGAAATTTAAAAGGGTTTCAACTGATTACATTTTTTTGGGTGTTCTAAAAATTTTCAGGAATTTTGAAAAGCTGGAAATATCAGATCACATAGAATTTCACAGGATTGTATAATATTTTAATGGATTTCAAAGAACTTCTTCACAAGAGAATCTATACTTTTTTTAATTCATTGCAAGCTTCCTGAATTCAAGGAATTTTGTTCAATTGATTTGAATTATTTTATATTGTTTTGTCGAATTCTGTTAAATTCAAAGCAACATTGGTCACATTATTATTGCACATTAGTCTTTTTTGGATTAGAAATTTGTCACTTTTGTTCACTTTTTTGGTTTAATTTTAAATTTGTCTTTTTTACTTTAAATGCAAATAAAATAGACTATTGTAGTCCTGAGAGTAATGAATTGAAAATGTATATATTTACATAAAAAATTGTTATTCCATTTATAAAATATTCGGCATTTAAATTATAAAATCATTTAAATGTTAGTCTTTAATATGAATAGTCAGGAAAAAATAAACATTATTTCGGGAGAAATCATGGAATTTTGTAAATAAAGTTGTGCGACCACCCTGTATTCAAATTTTCTTTTAATTAAAAAATTATTCTAATCAGAAGTTTTTTTTTGGTAAAATAGTTTTGCTTCTTTATAAATATATAAATATATATATATATATATATATATATATATATATATATATATATATAATTATCAAAATTCCCTGACATTTCCCTGATTTATCCCTAACCAATTTTTCATTTTCCCTGACCATTGATATTCAGACATGCATTTTAATTTTGAAAAATTTTTAACATAAAATATTTTACGAACGGAATACAAGCTCATATTAAAATTAAAAAGTTTCAAAGTCCTTAATTAATTTAACCAAAAGAATATATTTTTTCTACCATTAAAAAAAAAAGAATTTTCAGTCCATCTGGACAAATTTTTGACAACAAAATTAAAATTTCGATAAAAAAGATAACATTGAATAAAATAGTTAAATTTTCAATAAGTTAATGAAATTTACAACAAAATAGTTGTATTTTTATCAAAATTATTGAATTTTCAACCTACAAAGATGAATTCTGAACCACATTGTCGAATTTTCAAACAAAAAATAGAAGACAGAAAGAATAGAAGGTAGATGAATTTTTAAATGCAAAAAGATAGTTTCAATCCATAAAGACGCATTTTTTCCAAATCGAGGAATGTTCAACAAAACAGTTAAATTTTTTATCAAAAAACATAACTTTTCAACAAAATACTTGAATTTTCAACAACAAAAATACAAATTTTAACAAAATAATTCAAACTTAACAAAACACTTGAATTAAAATTAAAGAAATTTAAATGAGATTAAAATCCAATTTAACGTCCAATCATCAAGTTAATGTGTAAAATTCCTGAAAATAAAACCGTAAATCCAACAAACAAATTTGGACAACCACCATAAAATGTTCCTACTGAAATTTGAAAAAAAGTAAAAAAAACTTTTTTCTCCTAAAAAGGAAAATAAAATAATTTTCCTCCTTGGACAAAATTTTTTTACGTTATTATATATCCTTTATATATCTTTTTTATGTTTGTCCAAAATGGTTTCCCAGATTTTTTCGTTGGATTCTTGGTTTTATTTTCAGGAATTCTACACATTAAATACTTCAATTATCTTCATACGAAGATCAATTTTTAACTGAATACTCGAATTTTCAAACAGAAAAGATTGAATTTCGACCAAAATAGTTGCATTTTCATTTAATTCCACAAAATCCAGTCAAAAAGTAGAATGTTTGAAAAAACTTTTCAATTTAAATCCGAAAAGATGAATTTAAATAAAAAATATCATTTTCAATTAAGAAAGATTAAACTTCAATCAACTGCAGTTTTATTTTAAACTAAAAAGTTTAATTTTTATGCCTAAAAGTCCATTTTATAGATTGAATCAAAGATTTGAATTTTTAACGAAATAGTTAAATTTGAAACAAAAAAGTTGAAATCTCAGTGAAAAATGTAATTGTTGCGTTTTAACAAAAAAAACATTAATTTTTACTGAAAGAGATTACCTTAAAACCGAAAAGGCGAATTTTCATTCCAGAAGAATAATTGCCCATTATAAAAAGGCGATTTTTAAACAAAATGCATGCATTTTTAACAGATATTTGAATTTTCAAACAAATATTTGAATTTTTAACAAAAAAGTAAATTTTCAACCAAAAGTAAAATAGTTAAATTTTAAGTAAAAAAAATTTCGAACAAAACAAACGCGTTTTCAACAAAGTAGTGAAACTTTCAACCAGAGGTGATTTTATAACTAAAATGATTCTTCAACACAAGAATTCTTTGTAACAAACTTGTTCATCCTTAAAGCAAGTACCTCATACTTTAACCGCAATTAAAAGATGAATTTTCAAATAATTTAATAGATGATATTACAACCGGAAAGACGACTTAAAGTAAATTAAACTTTCAACCAAGAAAGACTTCAGTTAAATTTTGAACACCAAAATATGAATTTTCAACAAAAAGTTAATTCTTTGCCAAAATAGTTCAGCTTTTAACAGAAAAAGGCGAATTTTCAACAAAGTTGTTTACTTTATTTAATAAATCAGAATATAATATGCTTTACTGGTCAATTTTTAATTTTCTTTTAACTATATTTTTAACTTTGGGAATCTCAACCATTTAGCAGTTTTAATGTAGAATCATTAATTTACAGAATAAAGCATTTTTTATAAAAAAATTTAATTGAAATTTATTACGCTTACAAAAATTACATGGGAGTGATTAGGACTATATTGGGTGCATATAATTAGTGGAAGAATTAAAAATAGGTACATTTTGTTGGCCATTTCCAACCAATGAGGGCATTTTGTTCTTCTTCATTGACCAATCAGCTTCTATTTATGATGTAAAATACGTGACCGAAGAACGAAGACTCCGCTGTAGTTAGCAGTATCTTCTTCAATCTAAAGGATGTTCCTCGGGATGGCAATGAAAGTACTTTGTTATAATGAACTCAGAGATGAGAAAATAATACAAAGCTGAGGAGTAAAGCCATTTTTCATTTCGACAAAGTATATTTATTGATCAGGAGACTCCTTATCAGAAAGTTGTTGATATTTAATTAAGAAAACAAAAATTAAACTATATTTTTAGAACTAGTTTATAGAACTCTTAGAATTTCCACTATTTAGTTGAGGTTAATAATATTTCAAGTTTAAAAAAGCAATTAGTACTATTAATTTAAATATGAAGACCTGAGTACCTGTCAGATTTGCTATATATCAAAATTATCAAGTACACATTCCGTCTTCTCAGATTACTCAAGTACAAGCAAGATCCGTATCAAACAGTAATTAGACGCTTAATTAGGCTAATTTATCATAGAGTGCACCCATCTCAGATATTCAGTGTTCATATCTGTGTAAGGAGATAATATAAATGTTTATCATTAAATTAGTTATTGTATACATTTTCTTAATAAGTTTTCATTTTCTTTATAGTAACGATTATGTTCCAAACGATATTATTTATCGTATTCCATGTTAGAAAGGGAAGGCACAATTGTGTTGGGTTCTTAGATCTCTAAAATCTTATATTTAAAAAATGTATAAAAATTAGAAGAGGATTAACCTTTTCACGACATAAAATCCAGGTTGGAGTTTAACCTGGTATATTATGGTATATAACTAGAATGCACTAATATGTAAGTTTGATGTCAGGGAAATTAATGGTAATAACTCTAACCTTTGA
>JAWWLR010000004.1:24186485-24201929 GCA_035041075.1 Acraspis erinacei | reverse complement strand
TAAATCCACTTCGTAGGCAAATTAATGATAAATGTGTCTGCTGAAGTGACTTATGCAGAAGTGGAAGAAGGGTCTAAATTAGAGAGAATTCATCCTGAACCCAACTCTTGACCAACTCAAAGCAAGAAGTCCTGACTGTTGCAGCTTCCTGGCGAGACTGTAATCCGCAGGTCATATGCATTAAGATGTGCTTCACATACAATTTCAAAATAGAATAAATCTACTGAGTCGTAAAAATTTACATCTCATCGAGAAATAAAAACTGTCCCAAATAAAACCAAAGATGTGCTTCTCTATGATTTTTAATTTTAAGAAAAAATAGCAATTTAAAAAACTTTAAATTTTGAAATTTCCTAATACAATCTATCTTTTGAAAGCATTGCAATCTAAAGCTGCCATTTTATCTGCTTTATATTTCCGTACGTTTTAATTTGAATTTTTGGCGAAATAAAAATGATAAAAGCTTATAAATTCAGCAATAGTTTGAAATATAAATCTTTCAAACTTAAATTCAATCAAATTGATATCTTACAATTCAAATGGTTATAAATTTTATTTATATATCAAATTTTTATTATCTTTACTGATTCAGAATTTTTCAATTAAAAATTCTTTATAAACCAGTATTTTTCAACAAGTATGTTTATCTAAAGAAAACTCTGTACCATGATTTTTTCACTTTGCCTTTAAAGATATTTTTGAACTTCTTCGATAGATTGTCTGAAATACCACACCCGTAATTTCAAAAATCAAGATATTTAAATATTTTAAAATATTTTAAGGAATTTTAAAGATTACTCAGATTTACTCAAATTGTTACGAGATTTCAAAGGTTTCAACAAATTCCAAAATAATTTACAGGATTTTAAGGAATTTCCGATATTCCAATTGATTATAAAGCTTCAAAACTGTTTAGATATTCGAAGCGATTTCAGAGAATAGAAAATAATTTCAAAGATTTTAAAAGATTTTAAGGGATTTAGCAAAATTTCATCTAAATTCACATGATTACAAGTTTTTCCAACTTTTTAAAGAAATTTAAAGAAATATAAAAAATTTCAAGATAATTCGCGAGATTTCAAAGTATTTAAAGGAATTTTTGTGGATTTTTCCAGACCCAAGTAAATTTTTTTTAGGATTTCTTTATAAGGATTTAAAAGATTGCTTTAGATATTGCATTTTGTATCAAAGACGAATTTTTTAGAAAAAGTTTACTGCTAAACCGGAAAAGATGAATTTTCTACGAAATAGGTGAGTTTTGAACTAAAAAAAAAAACAATTCCTAAACAAAAACGGTATCTGAGATTTTAAATTAAAAAATAATAATCTTCAATAAACAAAAACCGAGTTTAAAAATACATGAATTTTCTAATCAATATTTAATTTTCAACTTATAAGGAAAAAAACTTTTAATCCAAAATATAATAGCTACATTTTCAGATAAAAATTTTTTATTTTTGAATTAAATTTTCAGCTAAAAAATATGAATTTTCAAGCAGATGGTTAGGAAAGCGAGTTTCCAACAAAATAGTTGCATTTTCGAATAAATAGTTTAATTTTAAACCAAATAGTTTCATATTCTATCCAATGGTTGAATTTTACATAGAAAAATTGTTTGTTTTTACAAAGAGTTGAATTTTCAACCTTGATGTATTAAATTATGATTCTTCAATATAAAAAAATGAAACAGATTAGTTCAACTTTGAACTAAGTAGTGGATTTTTAAAAAGAAAAAACGGAATTCTCAAGAAAACATTTTATAGCTAATATTAAGCAAAAATTTGATCGTAAATACAAAAAAGTTAAATTAAACAAAAAAGAGACATTTTCAGCAAAATAGCTAAATCTTTAACCAAACCCGATTCTTTTCCTACCAAATAAGAAGAATTTTTGACAAAAAATGTAAATTTGAACTGGAAAAGCTCAATATTCAACCAACAATGAAACAGTTACATTTCCAGCGAAAAGAAAAAACAAAAAAAGACGAATTTTTAGCAAAAATGTTAAATTTTCAGACAAAAAATTAATTTTCAACTGAGATCTCGAATCTTCAAGAAAAAAATGTCAAGAAAAGAATTTCTAATATTATAATACCAATATTATAATAAAAACGTCTCTCAGTCTGAACATTTAACAAAAGAGTTGAATTTTCAGCCAAAATATTGATTTTTTAACCAAGTGCTTGAATTTTAAACTAGAAAGGATAAATTTAAAAAAATGGAATAATTAAACTTTCAGTTCAAAAAATTAATTTTCAAATAAAAATGAATCGAATTTTCAAGACAAGATTTTAAATTGTAACCAAAGAGTTAAATTTTCAACCAAGAAATTGAATTTACAATCAAATGTTGATTTTTTTAAACGAGAAGATTAATTTTCAACAAAGAAGATGAATCGTCAACAAATTATATAAATCTTTAACCAAGTACTCGTATTTTAAACTAAAAGATAGAAACCTGCAACAAAAAATGAAATAGTCAAATTTTCAGTTAAAAAAATTAATTTTCGATAAAAAAATAAATTGAATTTTGAACAAAATAGTGAAATTTATATCCAAAGATAAATCTTCAATCGAAAAAATCAATCGTTAAAAAAATATTTAAACTTTGAACTAGATTGTTTAAAAAATAATAATTTTTATTTGAAATCTGTTATCTACTTTTGCCATAAAAGACAATGGACATAATTTAGATTGTAAATCTATATTTGCCGAATGGGTATGGAAGAGAAGAGCTTATCAGGAAAAACCATTTTCCAGAGGTAAACTTTCTTGAGTAAAGAAAAAAACATTCTATCTCTCGTTACATGGAGGAGCCTTTAATTACCCATCACCGGTAATTGCTCAGCGAACACTTCACTATCCAGACCATCCAGAAGTGGATAGAACCACACGCGCTCTCTACCCGGATCAAGATCGTTCCTTAGTAACTACGCCTCGACGATTATTATGAAAACATAGTTAGACATCTCTGTTGCTTTTTCGAAAGATATCGTTTTTAATTGACCCAAGTACCCTAATTGCAAAGAAGGTTTTTTAATTGTCAATTAGGTTCAATAATATTTATTTTTGTTCTGCAAATAATTACTTTAAGTTAAAAAAAAAATTTATGTCTTGCCCCAAACTGACTCACCGACTCTTCAGTAAGGCAATTTGCATCAGTCCTGTCTTAGACATAACATTCTATAATTGAATAGACCAAAGTTCCATTATAATGCATAAAAAAAATTTATGTTTGTTCGTGAATTTGATAAGTTTTGCCATTTGTATTATAAGATATTTCAGCCACGGATCGGAACTGAAACTTCATTTGATTGGCTTCAATTTTTGCTTTATTATTCATTTAACACAGATTAATGTTGTTTCTTGATGAGTCTAAAATTTTTGTTCACTAAACATTTGACTTATCCTCAGTGATCACTGAGGATAAGGCTAAATTCATTTTTTGTTTCAATAATCCTTAGACTTATCCTCAGTGATCACGAAGGAAAGGCAAAAAAAATCTTGTGTCACTAATCATTAGACTTCTCATCAGTGATCACAGAGGATAGGTTTAAAAAAAAATTGTTCACTAGTCCTTAAACTTTTCCTCAGTGATCACTGAGGATAAATCTAAATTTTTTTTTCACTAATCATTAGAATTCTCCTTAGCGTTCACTGAAGATGCGTCTCAAATTCTTTTTTGTTTCAATAATCATTATACTTATCATCAGTGATGACTCAGGGAAAGTCTAAAATAATTCAACTTATCCTTAAGGATCACTAAAGTCTAGAATTCTTTTTATTTCACTAATCATTAGAGTTATCCTTAGTAATGACTACGGATAAGTCTAAACTTCTTTCTTGTTTAACTAATCTTTAAATTATTATTATTTATTTTTTTTTACTAATAATTAGATTTATCAACAATGTTAACAGTGATAGCACTGTGATAACAGTGCTTATCCTTAGGTATCACTAAATTCTAAAGTTCCTTTTTGTTTTACTTATCATTAGAGGTATCCTCAGTAATGTCTAAGGATAAGTCTGAAATTCTTTTTTGTTTCACTAATCTTTAAATTTATCCTCAGTGTTCGCTAATTGCAAGTCTAAAATTCTTTTTTGCTCTATTATTCATTAGACTTATCCTCAATTCTGTCAGACGATCAATCTAAAATTATTGTTTGTTTCACTAATCATTAGACTTATCCTCAGTGATCACGGAGGATAAGTCAAAAATTAATTTTTTTACTAATCCTAAGAATTATTCTCATTGAGCATGAAGGATAAGTCTAAAAATCTTTCGGTTCACTAATTCTTAGACTTATCCTCAGGGATCACTGAGGATAAGTCTAGAATTCATTGTTTGTTTCAATAATCCTTAGACTTATCCTCAGTGATCACGAAGGAAGTATCTAAAAAAAATTTGTCATCTCATCAGTGGTCATGGAAGGTAATTCTAAAATTCTGTTTTTTTCATTAAGCCTTAGACTTATCCTCAGTGATCACTGAAGATAAGTCTAAAATTCTTTTTTCACTAATCATTAGACTTCTCCTTAGCGATGACTGATAAGCCTAAACTTCTGTTTTGTTTAACTAATCTTTAGATTTGTCCTCAGTGTTCGCTAATGTGCGTGATGACTGAGGATAAGTCTAAAACACTTTTTGTTTTACTAACCATTAGACTTAACCTCAGTGATCACGGAGGATAAGTCGAAAATTAATTTTTCTACAAATCCTTAGACTTATTCTGATTGACCATGAAGGAAAGGTCTAAAAAAAATTTCTTTTCACTTATCAGTAGACTTCTCATCAGTGGTCATGAAAGATAATTCTAAAATTCTGTTTTTTTTTCATTAATCCTTAGACTTATCCTCAGTGATCACTGAGGATGCGTCTCAAATTCTTTTTTATTTTAATAATCATTATGCTTATCCTCAGTGATGACTGAGGATATGTCTAAAACACTTTTTCTTTTACTAATCATTAGATTTATCCACAGTGATAACTGATAAGTCTAAAATTCTTGTTTATTTCACTAATTATTAGACTTATGCTTAGAGATTACTACAGTCTAAAATTATTTCTTGTTTCAATAATCATTAGAGTTACCCTTAGTTATGACTAAGGAAAAGTCTAAAATTCTTTTTTGTTTCACTAATCTTTAGACTTATCCTCACTGATCACTAATGACAAGTCTAACATTGTTTTTTTATCTACTAAACATTAGACTTATCCTCAGTGTTGACAGAAGATAAGTCTAAAATTCTTTTTTTTTTCACTAATCATTAGACTTAACCTCAGTGATCACTGAGAATACGTCTAATTTTTTTCACTAATCACTAGACTTATCCTCAGCCATGACAAAGGATAAGTCTAAAATTTTATTTTGTCTTACTAATCATTAGACTTATCCTCAGTGATCACGAATGATTAGTCTAAAATTCTTTGATGGTTCACTAATCATTAGACTTATCCTCATACATCATGGAGGATAAGCCTAAAATTCTTTTACGCTTTATCAATAATTATATAGAAAGAATAATAATAATACTCGCTTATACCTATACGTGTGTTTAAAAACATTAATTTTTGTGAGATTAAAAATCAAATTAAAATTAATGTCAATTAACTTAAGTTTCAGCGCCTATCAGTGGCCTAATTGTCTTTAATATTAAGTGCAAAATTTACCAAGTTTACAAAGAAACATAACACTTGTTTTGGAAAATATAAATTATAATGGAATTTAGATTACATAAATTGTAAAATATCATTTCGAAGGTAGGACTTTTTCAGACTGCCCTACTCAAGAGTCTCGCGAGTTAGTCCGGTATAAAACATATTAAATCTAATTTATATTCTTAAAAAAAATTTAATTGAAAAACTAAATTAAAATGAAAGTAAAAAAATCTTTTTTATAATTATAAAAATAATTCGAACCTCCCATAGAATAAATTTTACCATCTCAAAGGTTTCGACAATGTAATTGTCGTCGAACTTTCTAGTACTGAGATTCGCCGACTCAGGAATTCCTGAGTTTGAATTCGCAAAGGAAAGGAAACTTTTTCTGCGTCTTCTGAAAATCGCAAACTCGTGGGTTTGAAAACAACAATTTCTCAATTCCAAAAATGGGTCGTCCATATATTACTTAACACTTTGTTGGAAAAATTGAGGACTCCCTCCTCCTTGTAACATTACTGTAACAATCGATAACGACCGCCGTCCCATTTGTTACCTAACTTTCAGCAAAATGATTTTTTCACTATGAATAGAGCATTTTCTATGTGTGCAAAAATAATTACCAACTTTTGTCGTGTACAGTTTCTGGATAAAAAAGAATAATATAAAATCATATTTGGAAAAAAAATTAAATTTGTTATCAAGTTAAGATTTTTTTAAATAGGTATAAACAAAAAATATTTGTTTTTTTTACTTGATTAATGGAACACCTATTTTAATTTTTAAAAGGGGAACAATTTTGGAGACAAAAATCATTTTTAATTCACTTAAATTCGAGCTTAAATGAGATTTGAGGGAAGTATTATCAGTTTGCTTTTAAGCTTATGTAAAATATAATATTCCTAATTTTATTTTTCGGAACTTTTTAATCGAACCATTTTGAGAAATGTTTTTTACGTTACTTTCAAAGCGATATTTTCAAAATAAAAAGTCATCCGAAATTTTCCCAGGAATCTTGAGAAAATTCATTTATTTCCAAGCCATTCAGAATCCTTAAAAGACTTCAAGATTTTATGTTGAAATCTTCAAAAATTTATATATTATTTCAATTTTTTAAAGTATTTTTTAATTTTTCGAATATTTTTGAAATTTTTTCTAATTATCGGAATATCTTTTACTGCAAGATTGAAAAAATTGCCTTAAAATCTTGGAAATTCTTTTTCAACCATTTTGAAAATCTTTTTAAAGGTTTTAAAATCTTTTAAAATATTCTCTTAAAATAAATTTAAAAAAATAAAAATCATTTACAAATTTTCCGGGGAATTTTACAAATAATTTTTTTATGTTTTTCGCTCTTGGTTTCAGAGTTCATCTTTTTTGGACAATCAGTTTTATTATTTGTTTAATAATTTAATTAATTTATTGAAAATTCGTCTCTTTTGCGTTCATTTTTTTCTGAAACACTATAATCTTTAATTATAAACTCAACTATTTTGATGATAATTTATATCTTTTGGTAGAAAAATCATCTTTTTTTATTGAAAATTCAACTCTTTTCTTAAAAATTCAGCTTTCTTCAGTCGAAAATTAACTTTTTTGTTTAAAATTCACCTCTTTTCTCATGAAAATTTTACCTTTTTTGGTTGAAAATGCAACTAATTGGTTGATAGTTCATAATCTGTTTTTTTTGAGAATTCAACTATTTTCTTCAAAACAAATTGTTTGGTTTAAAGATTCATAACTTTAGACGAAAATTCAAATCTTTGACTTAAAATTTGAATATGTCTAAAAACTATTTTTTTAAATCAATTATTTTAATTAGAAATTTAACTATTCCATTTTTTATTAACAATTTACCTTACTTAGTAGAAACTTCAACGATTTCGTTGAATATTTGTCTTTTTTGGTTGAAACAGCAGCCATTAAATTTGTCGTCAAGAATTAATCTTTTATAGTTAAAAATTCAACTGCTTGGTTGAAAGTTGAACTAATTTTCGAAAAAAAATTTTTTTGTTAAAGATTCATTATTTTTTTTAAATGTATCTTTTTGTTTCAAAATTTAAATATTTTCTTGAAAATTAAACAGATTTTTCAGATTTTCATAACTTTCAGAAAAATTAAAAATATTTCCAGGTTTTTTGATCCCCTAGAGGTTATAAAGGATATTAGGATATTTCAAGTAGTTTCATCTGATGTCCAAGGACTTCAAATTAAAAAAAAAATTGGAATTCATTTCATTTTTGTAATCATTTTTTTATTCAGTTTTATCTCCAAATGCAGAAATTGGAAGATTATGACCTCCAAAAAATATTAAACAATTCAATCCATAAGAAATTCCTTATGAAAAATTATTATAAATTATGAGATATAATTTGCATTGTAATTTCAACCAAAAACTTTTCTTAAATACACCTGCTCCAGGGTTAGATATTCCAAAGATTGGTGCATTCTTTTTTCAAGCAATTTTACATTATTTGAGAGATTGACAGGATTTGAAGACTTGGAGAGTTTTCAAGTAATTTTAGAGAATTTTAAAGAAATTAAAGTGATTTAAATAAATTCCAATGGATTCTATGGTTTTAGGGAATTAATTAAATAATTAATTAATTAATTTAAGGAATTCAAAGGAGTTCTTCGAGGGAGTTTAAAGGGTTTGAAAGAGTTAGTTTAGGATATTTTAAAAGATACCAAGGAATTAAATGAGGTTTCATATTTTTAAGGGTTTTCAAAGATTTTTAGAAAATTTCAAAGAATTATAAAAGGCTATCCAGGATACCAATGATATTTAAAAGACTTCAAGGAATTCCAAAGAAATTCTAGAGAACTTTCCTCAATAAATTAAATTAAATTTTAAGAGATTTATAATTATTTCTGCAGATAGTTATTCCCTCTATGTAATAATTAAAAAATAAATTAAACTATTTGGTTACTATTTTTTTTTAAATTTAAATGAGTCCCTGAGACCTGTAATTAAAATTAAATTCTTCTCTGGACCAGCCCGAGTCTCTTTTCCTTTTTAATTTTGTCTGTGGGTACGGGCAAACTATATGCCTTAAAACTGCCTTTTGCGCTAATTACCAACCCGCGATAACGATAAGGTGGTGGTAATCGCCAGCACGCACCTGCAAGTTTTCACAAGTTTAAAACAAAATCGACCTAACCACTAAAAACTTTTTATTAAAAGTATACGGTCTTACTAAAAGCGGGAGCTTTTGTGTAAGGTTAAGATATTAAACGAGGCCTTTGGTAAAAGTTAATTTCAAGCGATAAAAAAATGAAACGATCTCTATGCATAAATTTTAATTTGAGACTTTACAGTCTTTTCCCTATTCCCCTATTTCCCCCTTTTTTTTAAAGAATTCGTCTTTTTATCCTGATTTCAAGAAATTACTACTTTTTCACTTTTTTGCTTCAGTGCGAACTAGTTTTTGTTTAAGTTAATTTTTTTTAATTGAAAAGTCTATTATTATATTTATCCTTTAGAACTCATCTTTTTGGTTAGAAATTCTACTAATTGGTTGAAACTTGATTTATTCGGTTGAGAATGTGATAATTTTACTGGTTGAAGATTTAACTATTTTGTTGAAAATTATTTTTATTAATAGAAATCAATTTTCTTAACTGAAACTTAAACTGTTTGTTATGGACTCATTTTTTTGGGTGAGAATTTAACTACTTTGTTAAAGTTGAAGTACTTTTGTTAAAAATGAATTTTATTGGATGAATTTTGGTTGAAGATGTAAATATTTTGTTACATTCTTTTAATTGTAAATTAATTTGATACATTTTTTAAATATTACTTTTGTTACTTTTTCTTAGTTAAAAATTAATTTCTTTAACTGAAAATTTAACTGTTATATTTTTGGTAGAGAATTGATATTTTTAGTTGGAAATTCAACCACTTGGCTAAAAGCTAAACTGCTTTGCTAAACATTTATTTTGTTAGGGAAAGATTCATCTCTTTGATTGCTAATTGGAATATTTTGTTAAAAATAATATTTTTGCTTTAAAATTAATTTTTTGAACTAAAAATTTAACTATTGAATCCTTATTTTTTTGCAAAATACTTTTTTTATATTGAAAAGTTGAAAATTCCTTTTTTGGTAAAAAAAATATTTTTTGATTTTAAAATTGAACTAGTTGATATTAGTTTCATATTTCTAGATTGAAAACTTATCTTTTTGGTTGTGTTGTTTTTTTTCTGCAATTCGTCTGGCTGAATTCATCTGCTGGAAAAAAATAAACTTTTAATGGTAAAAAAGTCATCTTTTTCCTCGCTGAAAACAATTTTTTTCTTTAGAGTTATGTTTATAAATTTTATTATTCATTTGAAAATTCATTAATTTTTTAAAAAGTGATCCTTTTTGGTTGAAAATCCAACATTTTTGTTAAAAAATTCATCCTTTTGGGATTAAAAATAAACTATTTTCGTAGAAAATTTACCTTTTGATTAAAATTCATATTTTTGTGTTGGAAACTCAACTGAAATCTTTTTGCTAAAATCTCAATTATGTTTTTTTTCTAATTTTTTGTATTAAAAAATTCATGTATATATTGGTAGAAACTGAATCTTTTTTTAGATAAAAATGCAACATCTTGGTTGAGAATTTACCAATTTTGTAAAAATATAATCCTTTTTAGTTGAATATTCAACTTTTTTTTTAAGTATCGTCGTTTTGGATTGAAAATTTAAGTATCTTTGTAAAAAAATTACTTTTTATCTAGAACTCACATTTTAATGTTAGAAAGTAAAACAAAAAATCTTTTTGAATGAAAATTTAAATATTTTTTTGTTGAAAATTTGTCTTTTTTATTTAAAAATTATTATTATTATTATTAAAAATTATTATTATTCAACTACTTTGTTTGTAAATTTTACTTGAACCAGTTTGTTAAAAGACCATAATTTTTTGAAAATTCATCTCGTTGGTTGAAAATTTAACTATATTGTTGAAAAGTTATCATTTTTAAATTAAAAATCCAACTCCTTGTGTAAAAACTTTAAATAGTTGGTTGAAAATTTGTTTTTATGAATAATGGTTTATCTCTGGTTTGAAATTTAATTATTTTGTTGAAAATTAATTTTTATGCTCATAATTCATATTTTCTGGTTGAAAATGCAGTTTTTGTACAGAAATTGGTCTTTTGGCTTGAAGGTTTAACAATTTCGGTGAACTTTTTTTTTCTTTCATGACTGAAAACCCGTTACTCGGTGAAACTTTGTCTTTTGGTTAAAATTTTTTTTTTCTTGGATGGAATTTTCTTTTTGGGTTTAAAAGAAAATAATTTGAATTTTGCAACTTTGTATCTAAAACATTATTTTATTCCATCTATAAAAGAACTTAAGTTAAAAATATTACAATGGCCAGGGAATATAAAAAATTGGTCAATTAAAAATCAGGGAATTTTGAACCTTGAAAATTTCGAAAAAGATGTACCACTTAGTATCTAAAAAAGTATTTCATTCTTTAGTAATTATTTAGTGAAGTAAGAAGACTCCATTTTGATAAATATTTGACAAATATTAATTTATAAATATTTCACAATTCTTATTTATTATTATTTTTTTATTTGACAAATATCGAATATTCCAATTTATTATTATTTATTTATTAAATTATGTTTTTAAACACTGCGTTAGTTATCACGTACTATTGAAAACTACCTTATCAGCACTATGGAGGATAATATATATGATATATTATTATTTATTATAATTATTTTATTTTATCATATTATTTCCTTATATTCCTCTCAGTCACGAAAACGGGATACTCGCAGATTCTTATAGGTACGTATTGAAACTAGACAGGTTGACTGCAGCCAGGCAAACACAATAATCAGAGAATTGCATTTTACAGGCACAAAAATCCCTACAGTTTTAATTACAAAAAAAAATACGAGAAGAATATCTTCTGGTAACAGCTCTATGCCGAGGCCTTTAGATTATCTAGTAAAAATATTAAACAAAATTTCATCTTTGTGTGCGGATTATGGATCTGGCGAAACCCTAAGTTTTTTTAAGCACCTTAAGGTCGACCCCTTTGCCGCTCGCTAAAGCGCGCTTATTATGTTTATTATTAATAATTTTTTTAATTAACCCATTAAGGACCAAACGGACGATTTTTGTATACCTTTTTTAACCGCGATTTTAAATATGAATCCGACGGTAAAAAAATTGAAATAAGTCATATTCGATGTAAAATTGTCTGAACTTATGATTGGCGCAGTGAAAATTTTGAAAAAAAAATGCATATTTACAAAGTAATATTTGTTTATTTCACAAAAAAACACGAAGTTTAGAATAACAAAAATTTTGCATTGTAAATTTGCACCTGTAAAGCGTTGTTGGATTTCTATAATTTGTGAATTTTTTGCATGCACGGAACCTAACCTTCAAAATCCCATGTATAGGTTTTTTCCAATTCAAGATAGCAGCATCCAATATGGCGGCTGGAAGCCGACATTTTTTTGCTTACTATGATATTTTTCAATAAAATAATTTTTTGATAATGAATGTTTACCAAAATCAGTATGCGGGTCTTTCATGGGTCGCTGATTCCAAATTTGTTACCAGATTTCACAAACCCAGGATGGCGGATCCAATATGGCACACAAAAATTTTCAAAAATTATTGGTTCCGCCATCTTAAATTAGTAAAAACTGACAACGGATTCGTAATCAGCGACCCAAAAAATCAGCGACCTCTATACCAAATTTCGTAAAAATTGAAAATTTTTGGAAATTGTTGTGCTCCATATTGGATCCGTCATCTTGAATTTGTAAAATCTGATAACGGATTTGTAATCAGCGATCCAATAAACCCTATATACCGATTTTAGTAAACATTCATCGTCAAAAAATTGTTTTATTGAAAAATATTAAAGTAAGCAACAAATTGTCGGCTCGAAGTCGCCATATTGGATGCTGCCATCTTGAATTGCAAAAAACCTATACATGGATTTTGAAGGTTAGGTTCCATGGAAACAAAAACTTCACAAATTTTAGAAATCCAACCACAGTTTTGAGGTAATACAATAAAAAAATTTTGTCAGTCGAAATTTTGTGTTTTTTATTAAATAAACAAATATAACTTTGTTAATATTCAGTTTTTTTTCAAATTTTCTGACTCCGCCAACCGAAAGTTCAGACAATTTTACATCGAATATGAATCGCGGTTGAAAAAGGTATAAAAAATCGTCCCTTTGGCCCTTAATGGGTTAATGAATTAAATGCAAAATTAAAACTGAATTAGAACATAGAAAGGTATATTCGGTGAGGTTGAAAAATTGCTTCTGAAATTTGGTATAACTTAATTTTAAGGCGGAAAATGTCTTCTAGGTGCGTTAATTAGAACTCCTAATTGCTTGTATAACACGCTGTCGGTGCTTGTTTTCATTCGAGTGAAAAAGATCGCTGTACTTTAAATTCACGAAACTTGTAGATTGGAGAGGGCTGGAAGACCTCATGAATAAATGTACTCGTACAAGTGCGGTACGACCCAGGTTCCCAAGCCACCCTCGAAAATACACCAGTTCACATCTCTGCTCCTTCTTACAAGAACATCCACCTGCCTTTTCTAAAGCTTCCACTTGTGACTTAAAATACGAATAAATGTGTAAAGTACGTGCTCAAAGTAGTTTTTAAATCACATGCTTCACGGCCCAAAATATTTTTCAAAGAGTTGCATCAATTATTATACTCAATCAAATACTTTTGAAATCCCATTTAACTGCATTTTCGCTTTTTGTTCTAAATTGCCTTCACTTAAATCGAACGCAAAATTCCCTCGCTTCGAACGTAAACAAGCAGGGCCACCGGAATCATTTATTTTGGACTTGGACGCATGACGCAACCTGATGCAACTAATACGCTGTGAGTGAGGAACGACTTAAATGAGATTTATCCAAATAGGATTTCTAGTATAGTTGAACTTTTAAACAAAAGAGACGAATTTTAAACAAAATAGACAAATTTTTAACAAAAAATGGAATAGTTAAATATTTTCGTTTAAAAAATTAATTTGTAACCAAATATATGAATTTTTCACTAAAATAATGATTTTTCGCCACAGAAAACGAATTTTTAACAAGACAGTTAAATCTTTAATCAAAGAAGATTATTTTTTAATAAAAAAGTTGCATCTTGAACCAAAAAGATCGAATTTATACCAAAAGAGATGAATACTGGTAAAAGAAAAGAATTTTCAGCAAAATAGTAAAATCCTCAACCAAAATAGATTAGTTTTTACCAACAAAAATTTAACCAAAATTGGAATAGTGCCATTTTCCTTTCAAAATGATTTAATTTTTAACGAAAAACAGATTAGTTTTAAAACAAAAAGTTTGATTTTTAATCCAAATAGGTTCAATTTGTAACAGAATATATGAATTTTTAAACCAAAGAGACGAATTTGCAACATAAGTTGAATTTTCAAACAAAACTTACTTTTCTGTCAAGAGGGAAAAAATTCAACAAAATTGTTTAACTTTTTATCAAAATAACGGAATTTATAATAAAAAAGACAAGTATTTAATTGAATTGTCAACAAACAAAAAAAACTAATTCGCAACAAATTATATGAATTTTCAACTGAATAGGTGAATTTTAAACTAGAAATTCGCTTGATTAAAAGAATATTAAATTTAATTAGATTAATTTTAATTCATTTTTATTTAATCATCAAATTTTTCATCCGAGAATATTATTTTTTCTGCCAGAAGAGCCGATTTTCAATAAATTACATACATTTTTGAACTAAATAGTTTTAAGAGTGAATGTGATCTTAATCCAAATTTTATTTCATTAAGTTTCAGTTTATTTTCTTTCTTTCTAAATTTTTGCATTTAAATATTTGAATTTCTAAACTAAGAAAAGAGAAAATTTGAACCAGAAATTATTTACTTAAATTTTAATTTAATATAATTTACTTTTAATAAAAAACGAATGTTCTACAAAACAGTTTAATTTTGTACCAAATGGTTGAATTTTCTACCAAATTGTAGAATCTGCAAGTAAAAAAAAACGAATTTTCTATAAAACCGTTGAATACTAAACCCAAAAATATGAATTTTTAAATAATATTAATAATTAATTTTCAACCAATCGTCTGAATTTCGAACAAAATGGTTATGAATCGTCGACCAAGAAAATTATCTTTTAAGAAATTAGATCAACTTTCAAGCAAGGAGGAAAATTATCAACCTAGAAAGATAATATCACTTCCAATCAACAATGCAATAGTTAATATTTCAATAAAAAACGATTTTAATTACATATAAAAAACAGTTCAAGTCGCCCACAAAATGGAAATTTCAATAAAATACTTAAATCCTCACCTAAAACAGTTAAATTTTCATCCAAACAGTTGCATTTTTAAGACAACAAAATTATTTACTGCCAAATTATTAAATTTTCTCGTCAAAAATATGAATTTTCTACATTATAGTTGAAATTTTAACAAAAAAGTTCATTTTTAACCGAAGAAGATTAATTTTGAACCAGACAATTACATTTTGTACGAAAAAGGTGATGAAAGAGATACATTTTTTAACGAAGCGGAAGAAGGGGAAAAGAACCATAAATAATCTGTCATAAGGGTGTTGTTTTATGGAGATAGGGTAAAGTTACGATATGTTATCAGTGAAGTAGTTCAGATATAGTATCTTTTCTTTTATTTAATGTTATCTTGTACTTTATAATTATATATTAGGCAGAACAGGGTATGAAAGGTGGAGGGAAAGAAGTTTGCGAAAAAGGTAGGTGAAAATGCCTCTATAGGAGTAGAC
>JAWWLR010000004.1:24175523-24186385 GCA_035041075.1 Acraspis erinacei | reverse complement strand
GAGAAGATGATGGCGAAAGGCTGTCAGAGGGACTAAACGAGGACCTTGATTGAAGGTGGTAAATAAAGGCCGAGTGTGTATATGGGAATAGTTTGATAGGGGGTGAAGGATATAGGTGACGAGCCTAAAGACCTTTGGAAGAGGAAGAGACTGTTGGAAGTGGGTGATGAAGTTGGGAAGAGGGGAATGAAGTTTGGAAAGGGTGCCCAACAGAAAGGATAAGTGAAAGAGTGTGAATAGGAAAGAAGAGAGTATGGTAGATCTGTTGGGAGGGGGCGAAAGGGTGAACAACAGAAAGGATAAGTGAAAGAGTATGAATGGGAAAGAAGAGAATATGGTAGATCTGTTGGGAGAGGGCGATGAAGTTGGGAAGAAGGGAATGAAGTTAGGAAAGGGTGTAGAAGTGAAAGGATAAATGGAAGATTGTAAATGGAAAAAGAGAACATTGTAGATCTTTTGTAAAAGTGTGATGAACTTAGAAAAGAGAGGAATGAAATTAAGGAAGGGTATATAACAGAAAGGATAATGGGAAGAGTGTGAATGGGAAATAAGAGAGTATGGTACATCTTTTGGAAGAGGGTGATGAAGTTAGGGAAGAGGGGAATGAAGTTAGGAAAGGTTGTACAAAAGAAAGGATAAGTGGAAGAGTATGAATGGGAAGAAAGAGAGCATGGGAGATCTGTTAGGAAAGGAAGATAAAGTTGGAGAAAAGTGGAATGAAGTTAAAAAAGAGGGGGTAAAGGGTATATGTGAGAGATGTATGTGGCTTGTGAAATAGTGTTGTATAAGATAAAGGTAAGTGATTTTGTCAAGGTTTAGAGAAATGAGACTTTGTAAGGACTCAGAAACAGAAATAAAAAAATTTGAAAATACTCCGAAAAAGTAAAGGCTGTCAGCAACTTTTCTCTTCTACTGATGGATCAAACTGCAAATCTCTCCTTCCCTGTCAGTTATGCGTAGAGATTCCGAATTTTCGAGGTGTAGTTGCACTTTGGCTGTTGTGTCAAGTTGTGTCTGTTTCTTGAACAAAGAGCACTGACAATTCGAGCTTGACTCTGATTGGACACAGTAGGGAACGAGTTCTCCAAGTAGGGTTGTCTTATCATGTCGCCAAGTTTCTGAAATATATCCTGGAGCCTGAAGTCAAAGACAATACAATATGCGAATACCTACGACTTAATTGATCAAAATTTCAATCTGTCTAAATCTCATTCATCCAAAGACTCATTAGAGAAGCATTTCCCCTAAATTTTTTACTGATTAACGCTATCATCTCTCATAACCACAAACTACGTTACTTTTTGGTTGAGACCTCTTTAATTTGATTAAAAATTCGTCTTTTTTGTAGTAGTAAGTTTTATCCTTTAAAAATTCCTATTTTTCAGTTGAAAATTCAACTATTTGGTTCAGAATTCTTGAATTTTGTTAAAAATTTGTTTTTTTTCGGTAAAAAGTTAATCTTGTTCTTTAAAAATGCATGTTTTTGGTTAAATATTTCACAATTAGGTTTTAAAGTTAAACTACTTTCTTAAAAATCAATCCTTTTTTTTCTTTCTCAAAAGTTGATCTTTCTATTTAAAACTCATCTTTTTAGTTGAAAATTCCATTTTTTGTGTGAGAATTATTAAATTTTGTTAACAATTTTTTTTGCGTTACCAAATTAATTTCTTTCTGAAAAGTCATGTTTTTGTTTAAAAATTTAACATCTAGATTTTCAAGTTGAACTACTCTCGGGCTTAAGTTTTTTTCATTCTTAAAAATTTAAATTATGGTTAAAAATTCAAACTTTGGTTGAGAATTCCTGATTTTTGTCAAAAATTCTTGGGGGGGGGATTAATATTTTTTTAAAAATTCATCTTTTTGTTTAAAATTTAAAAGCTATTGTTTTTCTTTCTTTCTTAAAAATACAACTTTTTAGTTCGGAATTTTTGAATTTTGATAAAAATTCGTTGTTCGTTTTTTTGTAAAAACTTAATTTTTCGTCTGAAAAGTCATGTTTTTAGTTAGAAAACTAAAAACTAGATTTTAAAGTTGAACTGCTCTCTCAAAAATTAAACCATTTTTCTTCCTTTTTTTTCTTAAAAATTCAACTTTTTTCTTAAAAATTCAACTTTTTGGTAGAAAATTCAATTTTTTGGTTGAGAATTCTTGAATTTTGTTAAAAATTTGCCTTTTTCGGGTAATAAATCCATCTTTTTATTTAAAAATGCATCTTTTTGCTTTAAAATTTAACAACTAGGTTTTAAAGATAAACTATTTTCTTAAAAATTACATTATTTTCCCCCTTTTTTCTTAAACATTCAACTTTTAGTTTCAGAATTATTGTATTTTGTAAGAAATTCGCTTTTTTGGTACAGAAATAAACTTTTTTTTCCAAATTCATCTTTTTCAGTTAAAAATTCAACTATTAATTTTTTTAAATGCATGTTTTGGTTACATATTTGACAAATAGGTTTTAAGTTGAACTGTTTTCTTAAAAATTAAACCATTATTTTTCTTTCTTTCTTAAAAATACAACTTTTAAGTTCGGAATTCTTTAATTTTGATAAAAATTCGCTTTCGGTAGAAAAATAAACTTTTTGTAAAAAAATTCATCTTTTTTACTTTGAAAATTTAACTTTTTGGTTGAGAATTCTTGAATTTTGTTAAATATTCTTTTTTTTTTATAAAAAATTAATTTTTTTGCCTGAAAAGTCATGTTTTTGGTTACAAATTCAACAACTAGATTTTTAAGTTGAACTACTCTCGGGCTTAAGTTTTTTTTCTTTCTTAAAAATTTAAGTTATGGTAAAAAATTCAAACTTTGGTTGAGAATTCCTGAGTTTTGCAAAAATTCTTGGGGGAGGGGGGGGGGGGTAAAATTAATCTTTTTTTAAAGTTCATCTTTTTGTTTTAAATTCAAAAGCTATTGTTTTTCTTTCTTTCTTAAACATCCAACTTTTTAGTTTGGAATTCTTGAATTTTGATAAAAATTCGTTTTTTTCGGTAGAAAAATAAACTTCTCGTTCAAAAATTCATCTTTTTTAGTTTGAAAATTTAACTTTTTGGTTGAGAATTCTTGAATTTTGTTAAAAATTCTTCTTCGTTGGTTTCAAGGTTGAACTACTCTCTCGAAAATTAAACCATTTTTTTCTTTTTTTCTTAAAAATTCAACTTTTAGGTTGAAAATTCATCTTTTTTATTTAAAATTTAACCTGTAGGTTTTAAAGCTGAACTGTTTTATTGAAAATTAAATTCTTTTTCTTAAAAATTCAACTTTTAGTATCAGAATTCTTGAATTTTGTTAAAAATTCTCTTTTTTCGGTAGAAAATAAACTTATTGTTTAAAAATTAATCTTTTTTATTTTAAACTTCAACTTTTAGCTTGAGAACCCTTAAATTTTATTTAAAATTCTTCTTTTTTTATAGTAACTTTATCTTTTGATGAAAAATTCTTGCTCTTTAATTGAAAATTCCACTTTTTAGTTGATGATTCTTAAATTTTTACTTAAAATTCGACTTTTTTAGTGGTTAATTAATCTTCCTAAATTGAAACTTTAACTGAATGTTCTCGTATTTTGTTGGAAATTCATCTTTTTTGGTTTGGAATTAACTTTCTTATCAAAAATATATATTTTTCGTTTGATAATTCAAGTTTTTTGTATGAAAAAATCTTCTGTTTGTTTTGAAAGTTCAATAATTTAGTTTGAAAAACAATCTATTTGATATAAAAGTATTTTCATTATAATTTAAAATTATTTTTTTGTATTAAAAGTTTAACTGTTTCATTTGTCATTAAAAATGTATCTTTCTTAGTTTATAAATTCAATAATACGCCAATTATAATAAATGTCTCATAAAATTCAATGAGGAAGATTTCAAACCTCACTCTGAAAATCACTTTTTTATTTTAAGTTTTGATTTTTTACCAAAGTTTATAATTCACCATATGGTCACGTGGACCATTGTGGACAGGCATATTGATAACTTGACTCGCTATAAACACAAAAAAATCAGTATAAATGTAAAATCGAGTTTTACCTAAACACAAAATGAGATAATTAGTAATTTTTGGTAGAATGAGATTGAGACTGACTGAACTTTAGGTCAGTAAACTATTTCTATCTAGAGTATACTATTCCTCCTAGATACTAAACCTCATGCTCAAATTGGGTTTCCAAGATGTTCTCAAATTCATAGACGAAAACCGAGGAAATGAAGGGGAAGCGTATAATCAGTGAGGTGATTGCTGCAAATTAGGAACCGTGTAATTTTTAGTTAATTTCCTCTCCAGGGAACTATAATTCTTCACGTAGTAAAGCTGGAAAATAAGGGAAGCACAAGATTAAATGTTACAAAGATTAAAAATCTTATTGTGAATACTTTAAATTGATCTGTTCTCTTTGAAGAAAAATCTTTCGAAGCTACACCATTTTATTTTCAGCATGTCTTGTTTGAACATTTTAAAGTCGAAAAAGTTCTAAATGGAATGAGATTTTTTCCGAATTTTCAAAATCCCCAATTTGAAAAAATACCGAAAAATATGAAAAAAACAGAAATTTCCCGAAAGAAAATAAAAGTACCAAAAATGTTTATTCGTGACATTTTAAATTCTTGAGATTTAAAAACCCGAATTTTCCAATTTATGAAATCATTTAATTGCCAAAAATATTATCTTGTCGAATTAAAAAATTTCTAAATATAATAAATTGCCGAAATTAAAAACTTTCAAAAACAATAAATTGTAAGAATTTCAAATTCCTGTAAATAATAAATTTCTAAATTTTAAAATTTTCGCGACAAACAATAAATTTGTTCTGTTTGAATTTTTTTTTTATATATGGGGTCTTTCATCTCAACTGTACTATTAAATTTTTTCCCTCCAGATTTTTCAAATTCAGCATCGTATTATTTCCGGGAATTTTATAATTAGGAAAGATGCTAAATTTGGGAATATGAAATTTCGGGAATTTACTATTTTACGGAATTTAAAAATTCCAGTTAAAAAAAATCGATAATAAAATGTCATTATTTTTTAGGTATTTTTCCACATTTGAGACTGGAGATTCAGTGAAAAAAGTAATACCGTACAATTCCAAATGAAAGTATTAACATTGGAATTTTTTAATTAAATGTCTTTTATACATAAATTCTATCAAATTGAAAGAGATTTAAAATCATCAATTTTATTCATTCAGATTGAGGAGTAAAAAAATAAAATTGGAAATGTACAAAATTTAAGAAGTTTAGATTTTAAAATGTATTTAAAAAATAATTTCGATATTTAGCCATATCTGTTATTGAAAATGAAAATATAAAACCTCCTAATTATAATTAAAATGTCTCTAATTCAAAAAGAATAACACTTAAATTAAGCCTCCGGAACAGCAAATTGAAATTTGTTTGTCTATCAATGTTTAAGTTTTGCATATTGTTTATTATTTTATATATTTTTTTTATCGAATCATGTAATGTAAGTTTATTAAAGAAAAAAAATGTTACTTCAATATTTAGATGCAATTTTCCCAAATTTATCCCACTATTGACGCTAATTTTTATTTCTGAATTGAATCAGAGTCTTGTCTTATAGTTCGCGTTTGCATGTCCATCAGTCGTTCTTTTTTTCAGGAATGGAAGATAGGGGAGAGGGGTGTAGGAGCGATGATAGTGGAACTGATAAGGGCTGGAGGGGCACCATTGTAAAGTAGGGGGTGTATGGATGGGAGGGGCGTTATGGGAACGAGGTGGGGAATTGAGATGAGTGGTAGAGTGGTGGCTAAGAGGAATGTAGGGGTGAGGAGAGGAGGTATGGGAAGAAATATTAGGATACAAAAATAATGAGAGGGGAAGTATGCAAGGATCTGAAGATTAAGGGAATTTCAGGAGACATGATAGGGTAGGATAAAAAGAAGTGGTATGAAGTAGGGAAGGGGATATTTGGTGTCAATCTACTACAATAACTAAAGTTCCTAAGTGATATAAATTTACTAAAGTCAAACATTTTTAATACTGCATTAAATAGGCTACGAAACCCTATTTTATGGGCGCATATCACCTACTTTATCTAACTTTTTGATATTAGAAACATATCCACAACAATCACCAGGAGATGCGTGATAACGATTTAAAAAAGGGAGCCCGAAGGTTTTGGTAGCTATGGGCGGAAACCCTTATCGTTTTTTTCGGATAACCGTCCATTTTACTTTTTTCCCGGGGTTGAAAGTGATGGTATGGGGGTAAGTAGGGTGAAGAGGGGATGTAGGGAATGAGGGGAGGCACATGGTGTTGAGGAGAGTGAGGGAGGAGAATGTGGATGGATAGCTAAGTGGTGAAAGGGAATTGGGGAAATAGTGTGAGAGTAGGTTAAGTGGGGATGGGAAAGTAGGAGGAGTATAAAAAAGTATGCACAAATAATAAAGGATAGGTAGGGTGGGAGAGGTAAGTGGAGGGGCAGGATATTATAGTATATAAAGGATTTAAGATACATGGAGTGGACTTAGGGGAAGTATGAAAAGGGTAGATGTGAAGGTCGAGTAGTAGAAGTAGTGTAGGAAAAGTACAGAAAGGGGCTGGGAAAGTAATAGGAGTGGTAGTATAAGAAAAATGGAGGGGAAGGAGGTATGATAGGATAGAAAGAAGTAGTGTTAGAGTAAATGGGATGGGATGGGTCGCTAATTGATGAAAGGAAAGTGGGGAAGCAGGGTGAGAGTAGGTGGAGTAGGAATGGGCAAGTAAGAGAAGAATAAAAGGGTCTGCGGAAGTAATAAGGGGTAGGGTGGAAGAAGTAAGGGGAGGGGCAGGGTATGATAGGATAGAAAGGATTGATGATAGATATAGGGGACGTATGGGAAGTACAAAAAGAGAAGCGTGAGGGGAGAGTAGTGGAATTAGTAACAGGGAAATAGGGAAAGTATAAGAAGGTCATAAAGTATAAAAAGGTCATGTTCAGTTAGAAAGAAGATGTGATAGACGTGAAGATGGGTGAATCACTATATTTCCCAATTTAAATAAAAATATACAATTTAAAATTTGTAAATACTAATATAATAAGCTACGAAACCCTTTGAGACTGGATTTCTTTCGTAAAATATGTGGTGAAAGATTATTCTATTGCGGATCGTCACGCACTGGGTTCCTCGTCTCTTTGGCTCGACTCGAAATTGCATTCCATAGTAAATGCATCAAAATTGTAGGAGAGCGACCCGGGAATGACCAGGATATGCGTTGGAGAGAGTAAGAGTGAGTGAGGGGGGTGGGGAGGGGGAGAGGGGAGTACTTCACTGACGTGACTGAACAAGGGCCTGGGATGTGTGATAGTGGACTTGTATAATGCACATGTGTAGGTATACGAGTACCTGCGAACGGTGTTGTTTTTCAGTGGACGATTCCCATGATGGCAGAGCGGCCAAGCGTGCTTTGATGCCAGTCTAATTAATCCGGTAGTTTGCGACCACGATCATCCTACATCCCCTTCATCCCCTTCATCCCCTTCATTCCCTTCTTCTTTCTCTTCTATCTCCAATTTTACCTCTACCTCTCTATTATTTCTACTTGGCTTCTATTTCTCAAATTATACATCACCAGACTTTTCTCTGAATTGCTCATTTTCAGATTCTACCTTATTTTCAAGCTCGAGGATTCCAATTTTGTAAGTTATGAAGCTTAGATTAGTTGCAGGGTTTCCGTTAGACCTTCAAAATAAAAAAATGACAGTGAATTTTTTGATATTAATAATTTTACAATTTTTTAAGGCAAATCTAGCGTGGCTGCGTTATGGCTATTGAGAAACTCTGGGAACAATTTTTTTCTCACAAGCCTAGGGAGAATCGAAAGTCATTTGATGGTTAAATAGGCTCGATTTCAAATTTAGTTTTAATTTTAAATTCAATTGTTAAATTTATTCATTATGATATCATTCAATTTACGATGCGTGATTGTGACATTTTTTACGATGAAAATTTTCCATTTAATTTTTTAATTTTTTAGTGTACACATCTAATTTAAAGAATTTGATAATGCAGTTTCGAAGACTTAAGATGGTTATTGTGCCGAAAAAAATTCTTTTTATAGCTTCTTACAAATTTAAAAAAAATGATAGAATTTTAAAAACTGATGGTAATAATTTTTCATAAGTCATGAAAACTACCATAACAATTAAAAAATGTTTCAAATTGAAAATTTTTTGTGAAAAAACGTTTCAAGTTAATCAACTGTAAATAGAAATAAATTAATTAATTATTTTGTAAATTAAGCTGTACTATAAATAATAAAAATTGAAAAGAAATAGATTTTACAATCTGATTCTAAATTATTTTAAAAATTAAATAATTTACAGATTTTATTATTAAAAATTGAACTCGTGCAATTCAAAAGCCTTAGTAATGAACAAATAAAAACATCCAATTGGAACTTTATAAACTGTTTTCAGTTTTAAAATTCTAGTTTTAAAATTTTGTTTTAGTCTAAAAGAATCAATTTTTAACCTATTCAATTAACAATGATATATTTTTAAGAAAAAAAAAACAATTTTGTAATATTTAGCAATATTTTACTGTTTACTTAATAATGTTCTTATTTCGAAGTAAACATTAAATGAATGCAAATCCTGAAAAATAAATTCTCTGACACCATCAATTTCCCGAAGAATAAAATATTCCGAGCATATTATTCCTGATATTAGAAAATTGAAATTCCCGAAATAGAAAATTCCCGTCAATAGATAATTTCCTAAATAAGATCGTCGGAAATATAAAATATCTAACAATATAAAAGTTCCGACAATGGAAAATTTTCAAGCATTTGAAAAATTATTTTAGTAATAAATAAATAAAAAATATGTTCATTAAATAAAAGCATTTTATTATTTTTGGAATTTCCATGTGTCGTTAATATTACGATATCGGATATTTTATAATGTCGGCAATTATGTTTTGGGAGTTTTATGTTTGAGAATGTTCAAATTCGGCAACATCATTAACTATTGGGAATTTTATTATTTAGAAATTTTTTATTTTCGAAAATTTTATAACGTCGACAATTTTCTTATTTCAACAATTTTCGAGATAAAATACTTTCTTTTTCGCAAATTATCCATTTTTTCGATTTTCAATGTTTAAAAAACAACTGAATAACTATTAATTCGAAACAATTCAAACTAATAATAATTTAACTTCTAACACAAAATGTGTTCAGTTTTAAGCAAAATTGACAGTCGTTCAAGTTTGGCTGTTTCTAACTTAAAATTACTTAAAATAATATATTTTCGAACATTTACGAATCTATTACTTAATTTATATATTTAAATTATGGAGAATTTGAATTAAAATATTTGTAAACTTTAATCTAACAAATCTAAAATTTAAAATAGTTCTATTTCGAGTGATTTAATTTGTAGTTCAGTTGTAATTACATTAGGTAACAATTTTTTAGCTTCAAGAGTTCGAGTTTTTTAATATAAAAGACCGCCAAAAATTTCTTTAATCCGGAAAATAATCAAGAATTTTTTATTTTACATCAAAACGGCAGTTGTTGTCAATTGGCGAAATCTAATTGCAATTTTTTTTTAAATTAGAAATTAAAAATTTATTTTCGAAGAATCTGATATAGTTGAAATTTTTTTCTAGCCATGGAAAAATTCGCAGGAAAAAATTATTTTCTTACTCCTGAGTTAAATCTATTTAAACAACAAAGTCCCTTGCTTTCTGAAAGCCCAAGGGAATTAGATAATTTTCATGCTCGTTAATCCTTCCATTTATTATTGCTTAATGTATAATTTTTAATATTTTTTTTGTTCTATTGTAGCGACCACCTTACAGTTGTTATCAATGGGCGAAATCTTATTGCCAATGTTTTTTTTAATTAGGTGTTTGGAAATAAAGATTTAATTAAAAACATTTCATATTTTTAATTTAAATTCTTATCACTAAATTATTATTATGTAAAATTTAAGTGGCGGCTTGAATATCCCAAAAAATAAAATTCCGTTATTTTTGTAAAATTTCCAAATTAAAAAAATCACGAATAATAAACTTCCCTAAATTATAAAATGGCGAAAAATTTTAATTCTCAGATTGGAAAATTCCCGGATAAGAAAATTCTAAACCTAAAAGTGCCGAATTATGGAACATTCGAAAAACAAAATTCCTGAATTTGAAAATTTAAAAAAATATTTTCTAATAAATATTATTTATTGATTAAAAAGTGGGCTTCGATAGCAAAAAACTTCTTCCTATATTTGCTTGAAATCTAATAGCATTTTTTAAACAAACTATGTAGAAGATTCAGCACTGATGTGTGTTACCTTGCAATTTTTTTTTCAAATTTAGAATTCGATTTTCGAGAAAATTTTTTTTTAATTTAAGAAAAATGCTATGCACCAGAAATATATTTTTTCATTTATTGTTATCCCAAATTCCAACAATAATTATAAAATCTTTGAAATTTTTTTTTAAAAGTTCTTAATCAATTTAATAATTTGGAGAATTTTATTGGTCGGCAATTTTCTAATCCGGGATCAATTTAATATTTCGAGAATTTTATTTTTCTTCATTTTTCAGTCGTCCCAAATTTTAAATTAACCAACAATAAATGGACCGATTGGTAAATGTTAAAAGAATTCGATTGCTGGAATCTAATTCCAAGTTTTTTTTTAATTAGAAGCTTGGACCTCAAACTTTAATAATAAAATATCTGATAGGTTTGAAAAAATTTTAAAAGGTACAAGTTGAAAGATTTCTACAGTTAAATTTTTTGTACTTCTAAATTTAGAGCTATTTAAACAATAACGTCACCTTCGATTTAAAAAAGCCAAAAAAAAATTGGTTAATTTTCATGCAAGTAAATTTACCGATTTATTGTTAGTTATTGTTCACGAGGTATTGTGC
>JAWWLR010000004.1:24155652-24169111 GCA_035041075.1 Acraspis erinacei | reverse complement strand
CAATATCGGAAGTCGAGCCTTCACCCTGTTGCCAACAGTGACCCTTAACTTTCATTGTATGGAGCTATGAGCCAAGAACACTTTTACAACGATTATAACTGGGTAAAGATGGCTGCAAAGCTAAACGCGGCTAAACTATTATGGTCCAAGTTTTTACAATGAAGATTCTTCTTCAAACTGTCTTCGTGATAAAGAAACTGTAAAACTGCATTTGTAGCGAAGTGAGATATTCAATTAAACAAGTTTACATGTGTACCTTTTAAGCTTATGAGTTTTTTTTTTATAAATAAAAGTACCATTCGTAGCTCCCCTAGGTTCTCCTACTTCTTCTCTTCTCCCCTACTTCTCCACCCCTCACTACACCCTTCGGTTATCTTCTTTTCCCTAAATTCCTTCTTCTATACTCACCCCTACTCACCCGTATTACCCTACTAGCCCTTCCTTTACTTTCCCTTACTACCCTCGCTCACTCCAAATCAGCTCCCTTACTCTCACTTCCACTCACATCCCTTAGTTCTCCTTCCTTCCTTTCGCTTACTTCTCATAGTTCCCTTCATCACACTTCACTTTTCCACCTTTTCCCAAATTCATCCTTTTATACAGCCTCCTCTCTTTTCTTCCACATCTAAAACCCCCTTTCTCAGCTTTTACTTTTCCTCTTCTATTTACCTTAGTTACTATACTAGCCCTTCTCTCACTTTAACTCACAACCCTCCCACACTTCCAATCATATTTCCTCCCCTCTTTACTTGTAGAACTATCAGTCCGCTTCCCTAGCCTTCAACCCCTCACCCATACTCACCTGCATTACCCGAATAGAGCTCCCCATACTTCCTCTGGCTTTCCTGCTTGACTTCCAATCATTTCTCCTACTTTCCATCACGTCCAATGACTTCCCTTATTTATCCTTCCCTTATTTCCTCTCGCCACCCCTATTTCCCCTACTTTCACTTCAAACTTCGCTGCCTCTCCGTGACCCAACTTTTTCCTCCTATTCTATATCTTCACTTCCACATGTAACACTTCTTTTTCCAGGCTCTAACATTCCATGCCCTACTGCATACCTTCCATACCCTGCACTACGCTACTAGTTCTGGGCTCACCTGAACTCACATCACTCTCACATTTTCAATCATTTTCCCTTCTTTCTCTAACTTCCACTCACTTGCCCTAGTTCTCCTCCCCTAAGTTCCTTTAACTTTCACTACTATTCCTCCCCTGCTATTCCTCCCTTTACTACACTTTCCGCTTACCCTCGATTCCCAAACTTCTTCCTCCTATACTTCCTTCCTTCACTTTCACATCTATCGCTTCCCTTCCCCAGCCTTCACTTTCTGACCCACTCACCCGCATTATCCTACTAGCTCTCTACTTACTCCCTCCTTCTACAGACTTTACTTTTCCACCCCTACTTACTCGCATTGCCCTCATTGTCCTCCTCTCACTTTCGCTCACTGCCCTCCCTCCGAACTTCCTCCGCCTAAACTTCCTCCTTAATTCACTTCCACAGCTACCACTTCCCTTCCCTAGCCCTTATTTCCTCATCCATACTCATCGAAAATTTTCCTACTAGCTGTCCTCTTATTGCTCCTTATTTCGCCTTCCCTTTTTCTACCGTCAATACCCTCCTTTACTTTTCGTCACTACTTTCCTTCACCTTAAACAATTTCCCCTACTTTCCCGCACTTCCCCTTACTTCTTTAACTTCTCCTGCCTTTTCTTCCCCTAATTTTCCCGGCCCTAATTCGCCATTACCCCCTTAGTTTCCTATGCTGATATTACTTCCCCTGCCCTCTCCTCATTTCGCCTCATTTCCCCTATTTCCTTTATTTTCCCTACTTGCCCTCTCCTAATTTACTATTAATTCCCACCACTTTCATTCCTGAGTAAAAGTACGAAGGACCGATGGGCGGACGGCACGCTACCGAACATATAAAAGTTTTTGCCCGAGGCTGGGAAACCCTACAAATGGTTAATTTAAATTATTAATTATTTGCATAACTGTAGTCAGGAATGGCCCTCCAGGAATCCCGACTTTTCTGAAGAAGAAACTTAACATCTACAATTTTCCAACAATTAATCAATAGTAAAATTATGATGAAATTGATCGTTTATAATTAAGTTACAATTAGTAATATAAAAAAATTCTGATAAAAAAATATTTATAAAATGTCCTAAATGTTTAAAATATTACTTTTAATTGTTCAAAATGTTGTCTTTTGAGTTGTATGAAATTTAAAAATTTGAAGACCTAACGTTTAAATTTTCATTTGTGTAATTTAAAAAATCTTAATTGAGTGAATATAAATACAAAATTACGATTGGAAATTTTAGTTTTTGTATTTTCACAAGAATATTTCTCATTTTTGTCCTATCTTCATTTGCGGGAAAATAATGTCAGTGAATATTTAAAAGCAAGATGTGTTTGCTTTAATAATACTTAATTAATTAAATAAAATTGGTATTACTTTGTTATCAATAAATTACCATTCTCGATGCATAATTTAATATTTTATTACAAATTAATCATTTATCATTAACAGATGCATTGTCATAAACAATTTTAGGTGATTTTTGAATGGTTTTGTATTTTTATGAAGTAATTTTCGTTTTCAAACCCATTTAAAGCAATATAAAAATATTAAAAAACAAAAATAAATTTATTTAATATTGTTATAAACAAATTTTATACAAAATGCGCATTTTGAGCCATTTTTCAGAAATCCAGCTAAAGTAAACTTAGATTTAGATCTTGAAAAATTATTATACTAAATGCTAAGGTTTATGTTTATTTTGCCTTTCAGGTACGTATGACTCATACAATGGAATATTTTCTATTTTAAAATAGAATTGGATGATCGTATTGGTATGTAAAGGATAGTATTTGACAATTTCAAGTATCTTAAATATAAATTTTCTAATTTAGACTAAGTCGAAATTCCAAATATTTCGTCAATTTTATCATTTCGGGACATATCTACTTCCCTTTGTAATTCGGCAATTTGCTGTCGGTAATTTTCAAATTCGGTAATATGATCTAAGCTGTCAGGAAATTTCTTTTTTGAGAATTTTCAAATTCGGTGATATTATAAACTGCTAAGTAATGTTCTAGTTTCGGAAACTTTACAGTGTTGAATTGTTTATAATTCAGCAATTTTTATAATTCAGAAATTTCCAACTCTTGATTTTTATATCTCGGCAACTTGATCATTTTGGGAATTTTCGAGAATTGTACAAGATCAGTATTTTTATATTTCAGCAATTTTTAGAAAATTCTGGAATGATCTATATCGATAAATTTATTTTTCGAGAATTTCAGTGTCGGGAATTTTATTTTTCGGGACTTTTGAGTTCTACTTTTATAATTCGGCAGTTTTCTGTTGGAAATTTAAAAATTAGTTAATAATATATGCTATCGGGAATTTTATTATTAAAACCTTTTCCATTTCGTTAATATTGTAAACTGTTTCGGTATGTCTGCAAAATCACGACAAATAAAACTCCCCAAATGGAAAATTGCCGAATAATAAAATTCCCGACAGAAGACTGCCGACTTCCCGACTTATAAATTTCCTAAATTTTAACAATTAAGATTTTTTCATTTATAAAATTAATTCAATTATTACAATTAAAATTGTATCACAATTAATTTTTTTATTCCTAAAACTCATTTCTTAACTGTTCATAATTGGGAATTTTCTAGTTCGAATATTTTATTATTCGGAAATTTTCTGTTTGGAATTTTCAAATTCAGTAATATTATAAACTGCAGGAAATCTTAGTATTCGAGAATGTTATTATTCGAAGATTTTCCAATCAGCGAATTTTATTTTTCATAAATTTTATTATTCAACCATTTTTTAGTGATGGGAATTTTATTTTTGGGGATTTTTCTGTCGTCTGTTTTGGGATCATTTTTTGTAATTAAAAAAATATACTAAAGCCATTTTCATAGAAAAATTTTGATTCTGAAATATCATTTTAACTAATGTTATTTTCAATGCAAACAATACTTTTTTAACTGTAAACATATAAAAAATGTATTTTATAAAAATATATAATTATTTTATTTTAAATAAATAATATTGAAAATAAAAATGTTTTAATTGTTTAACTTCGAGTATAGGCCGACTGAAAAATCCCGAAAAATAAAATTCCGGCCAGTTTGTAATATTATTGCATATAAACAATTAAAATCAATTTTTATGATCAAGAAAATTTTTATTGCAATATAATTTTAATTTTCATAATTTCATTTTACAAATAAAAAAGTAATAATTATTAGGTTTATAAATTTTATAATTCAGAAATTTTTTAGTTACGGTATTTTATAATTCGGCAATTTTCTGTAGGGAATTTTCAAATTCGGTAATATTATAAAATGTGTGGACATTATTTGGCAATGTTATTATTCGGGAATTATTCGGTAATTTTATTATTCAGAAATTTTATTTTTCTAGAATTTTGTTTTTCAGGAATTTGGTTTTCCGAGAATTTTTTTTTTATTCTGAACAACTGAAACAAATTTTTATAATAAATAACTTTTTTATTGTAAGATAATTTTAATTGTAATCATTTAATTTTACAAATAAAAGGTCTTAATTGTTATGGTTGGAAATTTTATAATTCGGGAATTTTCTGGCAGGAATTTTCAAATTCGGTAGCAATATAAAATGTATGGAATTTTATTATTCAGGAATTATTTGTTAATTTTAATATTCCGAAATTGCATTTTTCTGGAATTTTGTTATTCGGGAATTTTGTAGTCCGAGAATTTTGTTATTCTGTAATTTTGTTATTGGTCAATTTCACTTTTCGACATTTTTTTCAGTGTCCCTTCATTTTCGAAAAATGTTTAGTGTCGGAAATAAACATAAACAACTAAAACAAATTTTTATAATAAAGACAATTTTTATTATAATATAATTTTAATTGTAATCATTTAATTTTACAAATAAAAAGTCTTAATTGTTAGTTTTGGAAATTTTATAATTCGGGAATTTTCCAGTTCCGGTGTTTAATAATTCGGCAATTTTCTATCGTGAATTTTCAAATTCGATAATATTATAAACTATGTGGAATTTCATGATTCAGCCATTTTATTATTCGGGAATCATTCGGTATTTTAATATTCTCAAATTTTATTTTTTCGAATTTTGTTATCCGTTAATTTCGTCGTCTGAAAATTTTGTTATTCTGGAATTTCGTTATTAGGGAATTTTATATTTCGGAATTTTTTTATTTTCCTTCATTTTTGGGAATTTCTTAGTGTCTGAAGGAAATATAAACAACTAAAACCAATTTTTATAATTCAGAAAATTTTCATTATAACATAATTTTTATTGTATCTAATCATTTCATTTTACAAATAAAAAGGTCTTAATTACTAGGTTTGGAAATTTCATAATACGGCAATCTTATTATTCGCGAATCATTGGGTAATTTTATTATTCCCAAATTTGATTTTCTGGAATTTTTTAATTCGGGAATTTCGTTATTTGGAATTTCATTTTTCGGAGTTTTTCAATGTCCCTTCATTTTCGGGAATTTTTTAGTTTCTGGAATAAATATGAACCACTAAAACAAAATTTTCATAATTAAAAAAATTTATATTATAATATAATTTTAATTCTAATCACTTAATTTTAGAAATATAAAGTCTCAATTTTTAGGTTTAGAAATTTGATAATTCGGGAATTTTCCAGTTCCGGTATTTAAAAATTCGACAAATTTCTATCGGGAATTTTCTAATTCGTTAATATTATAAATATTTCATGATTTAGCCATTTTATTATTTGGGAATTATTGGCTAATTTTATTATTCTTAAATTTTATTTTTCGAATTTTGTTATCCGGAAATTTTATTATTCTGGAATTTCGTTATTAAGGAGTTTCATTTTTTGGAATTTTTTATGTTCCTTCATTTTCGGGAATTTCTTAGTGTCTGGAAGAAATATAAACTAAACCAATTTTCATAATTCAGAAAATTTTCATTATAATATAATTTTAATTGTATATAATCATTTCATTTTACAAATAAAAAGGTCTTAATTTTTAGGTTTGGAAATGTCGTAATACGTCAATTTTATTATTCGGGAATCATTCGGTAATTTCTTATTCCCAAATTTGATTTTTCTGGTATTTTATAATTCGGGAATTTCGTTATCCGAGAATTTTTTTATTCTGGAATTTCGTTAATGGGGAATTTCATTTTTCGGAATTTTTGTATGTCCTTTCATTTTCTGGAATTTTTTAGTTTCTGGAATAAATATAAACAACTAAAACAAATTTTATTAATAAAGAACATTTTTATTGCCATACAATTTTAATTGTAATCATTTAATTTTACAAATAAAAAGTCTTAATTGTTAGGTTGGGAAATTTTATAATGCGGGACTTTCCTAGTTCCGGTATTTCATAATTCGGCAATTTTCTGTCGGGAATTTTCAAATTCGGTAATATTATAAACAGTGTGGAATTTCATTATTCGGGAATCATTCGGTAATTTTACTATTCCCAAATTTTATTTTTCTCGAATTTTGTTATTCGGGAATTTCGTCATCCGAAAATTTTGTTATTCTGGAATATGGTTATTGTTAAATTTCATTTTTCGGAATTTTTCAGTGTCCCTTCATTTTCGGATATATTTTAGTGTCTACAATAAACATAAACAACTAAAACAAATTTTTATAATTAAGAAAATTTGTATTATAATATAACTTTAATTCTAATCAATTAATTTTACAAATAAAAAGTCTTAATTCTTAGGTTTAGAAATTTGATAATTCTGGAATTTTCAGTTCCGGTATTTTATAATTCGAAAATTTTCTGTCGGGAATTTCTAACTTCGGTAATATTATAAACTTTGTGGAATTTTATTATTCGGGAATTATTTGTTAATTTTAATATCCCGAAATTGTATTTTTCTGGAATTTTTTGAATCGGGAATTTTGGTATCTGAGAGTTTTATTATTGGTAAATTTCATTTTTTGGAATTTTTCAGTCTTCCTTCATTTTCTGAAATTTTTTAGTGTCTGAAATAAACATAAAGAACTATAACCAATTTTTATAATTACGAAAATTTTTATTATAATATAACTTGAATTCTAATAATTTTATTTTACAGATAAAAAATTCCTAATTGTTAGGTTTGTAAATTTTGTAATTCGGGAATTTGCTATTTCCGGTATTTTATAATTCGGAAATTTTCTCTCGGGGATTTTTTAAAATTCGGTAATATTGTAAACTGTGTGAAATTTCATTATTCGGGAATAATTTGGTAACTCATCATCCGAGAATTTTTTATTTCTGGAATTTTTGTATTGGTAAATTTCATTTTTCGGAATTTTCCAGTGTCCCTTCATTTTCTGAAATTTTTTAGTCTCTGAAATAAACATAAAGAACTATAACAAATTTTTATAATTACGAAAATTTTCAATATAATATCATTTTAGTTTTAATCATTTAATTTTATAAATAATAAGTCTTAATTGTTAGGTATGGACATTTGATAATTTGGGAATTTTTTAGTTCCGGTAATTTATAATTATATAAATAAATAAATAAATAAAGAAGCCTGTGGCTCAGGATCAAAGCATAAATCCATCTTACTGAAGCTTACCCAAACACATAAACTACCCTGAAGTCCTGCTGGTCCAAAATACATCCCTGCAGGGCATTTATAGTTTATAGCATGTTACACCAATATAGCGTTCGATTAATCACACTCTGGATGGCTAATTTCATCGGACTCGCGTTTATCTGTCACGCTAAAGCTGCACTTTCTTGCTGCACCCAGTCATTAACTATTCTCCATTGCGAAATACAGACCTAGTTGCGAAACATGTTGATCTAATTAGCAGCTACGTTTCTTGCAAAGCTCCAACTTTTCTCAGCGAAATTTGCATTTGAACTCATAAATATTTAGTAAAAAACTTCATTTCCCAAACTAAAGTCTAGCGGGCAGTCAAAGAAAAATAAATTTCAAAAGCTTTGGAAAATATTAGAGTTCATTTGGAATACCAAGCAACTCCTTTCAGAAGAGCCATACTCATCAAATTATAGAAATTGGAAATCCTCAAAAAGAATATTGTTAAAAATGCAACTGTTGTGTAGGGAAAAAATATTACTAAACTATTGAAAAAGCTTTCTTGGTTGAAAATTAAATTCTTTTGATGAAATTCTACATTTTAGTTTAAAATTTAAATTTTGTAAATTGAAAATTCAACTATTTGGTTGAAAAATTACGTTTTCTGTTAAAAATTCATAGTTTCGGTATAAAAATTCCACTAATTTGTAGCAAAAACGTCTTTTATGTTTAAAATTCAACAATTTTGTTTAATTTTTTTATTTTACTTAAAAATCTTCCTTGGTTGAAAATGAACTCTTTTGACACAAATTCGTCTTTTTAGTTTGAATACTCGTCTTTTTAGGTTCAAAATTGAACTATTAGGTTAACATTTTATCTATTTTGTTGAAAATTTGTCTGTTTTTGTAGAAAATTAATATTTATGGTTGAAAATTTATTTTTTTGCTTTAACATTACTAAATTTGCTTCTTCTTCTGTTGACTAACTAATATTTCTTAGTTGAAAATTCAAGCCTTTTGATGAAAATTTATATGTTTGGTTTGAATATTCATTTTAACCTTTCTGGAATCAGTTCAGTTCATATTTGAAATATTTTTAACATATTTGGTAATATTTGTGAAATTATTGAAATCTTTGGGAAATCGTTGAAGTTTTTGTGAACACTTTTAAAGCTATTCGCAATCTTTGAAATCTTTGGGAAAGCATTGAAATTTTTGTGCAAACTTTGAAATGTATCTGAAAAATCTTCAAATATTTGAAATGTCTGTTCAATCTTTGAAATCTATCTGAATTCTTTGTGAAATAATAGAAGTATATGTAAAATAATAGAATACTTTGTTAAATCTTTTGAATATATCCAAATCTTTTAAACATAATATTTGGGAACTCAGTGACATCATTTTGAAATCTTTTAATAATTTGTGTAAAATCTTTGTGAATTCTTTAAAAATATTTGAAATATTCGACAATATCCGATAATATTTGTGAAATTAATGAAATCTTTAGGAAATCTTCGAGAAATGATTGAAGTCTTTGTGACGTCTTTCAAATCTATCCGAAGTCTTTGAAATCTTCTTGAAATCATTAGGAAATCATTTAAATATTTGTGAAATCTTTGCGAAATCATTGAAATTTTTTTTAAATATTCGGTAATATTGGTGAAATTATTAAAATGTTTGTGAACTCTTTGAAGAATGATTGAAGTCTTTGTGAAATCTTTTTAAATCTATCAAAAATATTTGAAATGTTTTTTAAGTATTCGGTAATATTTTTGAAATTATTGAAATCTTTTATCAATGGTTGCAGTTCTTTTGAAATCCTTTAAATCTATCGGAAATCTTTCATAAATATTTGAAATCGACCAGGGAGGGGCAAAATATTTGAAAAATTTAGAAAATATTTGACAATATTTGTGAAAACTTTGTGAAATCTTAAAAAAATCGTGTGAGTGTTTGTGAATTCTTTTAAATCTATCCGAAATCTTGAATAAATATTTTAAATCTATAGGAAATCGTTGAAATCTTTTTTTAATCTTTCAAATCTATCGGAAATCTCTTTGAACTAATTTTAGTTTTTGGAAATCTTTTAAATCCATCGAAATTATTTTTGAAATCTTTAGAATCTCATTCAAATCTTTTTAAAATATTTCTGAAATCTTTGCGAAATATTTTCGAAATATCTGATAATATTTGCGAAATTTTTTAACTTTTTGTAAAATCCTTGTGAAATCATTTCAAATCTTTTAAATCTATCCTAAATATTATAAATACGTTAAACCCTTAGAAAAGCATGGAAATCTTTTTCAAAGTTGTGTGATATCTTTGAAAATATTTTCAAAAGTTATGGTAATATTTGTGAAATTAGTAAATAAATCAATCTGAACTCTGTGCTAAATATTTGAAATCTTCGTGAAATATTTTTTATCTTTGGGTAATTATTGAAATCTTTGTACAGTCCTTTGAATTACTCGTATCATAAATATAACACCTGGCTTGAAATGGCGTATATTTCTAAAAAATAATTTTTCTTTCCATCTCTCTAATAGCTCAATTGAAATTGCAACCGACCGGCAATCAGTACTTCAGAAAAATATAATATTAACTATTTATTGTTTATTATTATAAGTCATGCCCCTGCACCACAGTGCCATTTGTGGAAATATAGCTAAATATTTTCAAAAAGGGCCCTATCTTAAATTACGAAACATATATCTAAATAATAAAATTTATTAAATTAAATTAAATTAATTAATATTAATTAATATATATATATATATATTAATATATAATATATATATAATATAAATAATATAAATATTAATTAATATTAACTAATAAAATTATTTTTTAGTTCTCCTTTTTCAAAAAAAAAAAATTAACCAAATTTTGTATATTTAAATGGCCCTCTTTTAGACTCCCTTCCCCTTGTAACAAACTTTAAAGAATATCCCTTCTTACTGTACGTAGTTTTTAGTTTGCACAGTTTTTTTTGCGGCATTTTAATTTGATTTATTTATTTTAAACAACAACAAAAATTATTTTCTACCATAGAAGATGGCTTTTTAACAAACTACTTTCATTTTTAACAAAATAATTAAGTTTTTAACATAAAAGTTGAATTTTCAATCTGAAACCATGAATTGTACACAAAAAAGCTCCACACTTTATATTTCAATAAAAAAATATGAAATTCGTAAAAAAAAAATAATTTGAAAACCTAAAAGACGAATTTTCAACTAATAAAGATTTTTTTACTCAAGAAAGAAATTAAAGTTTATCTAAATTGTTGAACCTTGAAGCCAAAAGACGAATTTTCTATACATAAATGGAATTTTCAAACAAAAAATATGACGTCAGCAAAAATTAATTTTCCGCGAAACTGATGTATTTTTTCCCAACAAAAATAAAATTTCATACCTTAAAAAAATGGACAAGTTACATCTTTAATTAAAAAATTAATTTTTTTCCAATAAAAAGACTTTTCCATTAAACAGTTAAATTTTCAACCAAAGATAAGCCTGCTATCAAACAAATAAATTTTTAACAGTGTAGTTTAACTTTTACCTAAGAGGTTGAATTTTCAATTAAAAAAGATTAATTCGCAAGAAAATAGTTAAACTTTTGACAAGAAATGCATATTTAATTAAGAATATAAACCTTTAACAAGAAAGAATGATTTCTTAACAAACTGATTAACCCAAATTTTTCAAACAAAATAGTTGAATACTCAAGCAAAGAAGAATAATTTTTAACCAAAAAACTGCATTTTCGTTTTAAAAATTAAATTTTTACTAAAACAGACGAATTTTTTAATCAAAAATTAATTTTTAATTAAATAAGAAATAATTTTTAACGAAAAAATTGAATTTTCAATCTAAAAAGACGATTTTTTAATCAAAAAGGTTGACTTTTAAATAAAATTGTTGAATTCTCTGACGTGTTGATTCTCAGATGTCTCTTAAAACATATGCATTTTTATTAGAAAAAAATGCAGAAAATAGTTGAATTTCTATCTAAAAAAGATTCCATATGACGGTTCAAGATAAAAGTTTGATTTTTGTAACAAAAAAAAGTTTTCACGGAAAAAATTGAATTGTCAATCCAAAACATAATGTAAATTTTCTAAAAAATAGTTGAATTTTTAACAAAACAGTTGCATTTTTATCCAAGAAATATTCCATATTTCAATTGAAAAAGATGAACTTTTAAGTCTAGGAAGACGAGTTGAATTTAAAAAAAAAAGTTGAATTTGCAACCAAAAAGGATATCTTTATTAGAAAATTGTTAAATTTTAAACCAAATAATAAAATGTATAACTAAAAAAATATTCTTCAATGGTAAGTTTTTGTGAATTTGAAAAAAAATACGTGCATGAATTAAGGCCCTCCAGCTCCCTACCGTAACAAATCGTAACGTAGTGTCCAAATACTGGCATTGATGTAGTAATTAGAATTTTATAATACATGCCCAGTAGCCAATTATCTCAACACCTGTGGAAGCAGAAATTTAAAAAATGTAAGTTATTTCTCAGAAGACTTATTCCTGGAAAACTGATGATGAATTTCCTGAATTTAAGGAATTCATAGAATCCAAGCAATTCATGGAATTTAAGGAATTCGTGAATTTCATAGAATTTTCGGAATTTTATGATTTCATGGAATTCACGGAATACACGGAATTCACGGAATTCCTGGAATTCACAGAATTCGTGGAATTCATGGAATACCAGGAATTCGCGGAAAACACAAGACTCATGGAATTCACGCAACTCACGGAATTCACTGAATTAAATAACTGATTCGTGAAATTTAAGAAAATCGTGGAATTCATTGAATTCACGGGATTCAAGGAATTCATGAAATTCAATGAATTAATGAAATTTAATAATATCAAGGAATTCACGGAATGTATAGAATTCATGGAATACACGGATGAATTTCGAGAATTTAAGGAATTCATAGAATCAAAGCAATTCATGGAATTTAAGGAATTCGTAAATTTCATAGAGTTTACAGAATTTTAGGATTTCATGGAATTCACGTAAATCTTATAAAGCCCGGAATTTACGGAATACACGGAATTCATGAAAATCACGGAATTCATGAAATTAATGGAATACACGGAATTCATGGAAAACAAAAGATTCATGGAATTCACGGAACTCACGGAGTTCATGGAATTAAATAACTAATTCGTGAAATTAAAAAAATCGTAGAATTCATTGAATTCGTGAGGTTTAAGCAATTCATGAAATTCAATGAATTTATAAAATTTAATAAAATCAAAGAATTCACGGAATCTATGGAATTCATGGACTCTCACGATTTCCTTAAATTCCGAAAAATTCTTGAATTCCGTGCATTTCGTGAGTTCCATCTATTCCTTGAATTACTTGCATTCCTTTAATTCCCTCGATTCCATAATTCCGCGAATTCCTTGAATTCCGCTAATTCCTTGAATTATATGAATTTCGAAAATTCCCTATATTTCACAAATTCCTTTCATTTCCATGAATTTTGCGAATTCCTTTAATTGGTTGAATTCCGCGAATCCCATGAATTTCGCGTATTCCATAAATTAAGCATATTCAGTGAATTCCTTAAATTCCTTGAATTTCGTGAATTCCGTGAACTCCATAAATGAAGCGTATTCTGTGAATTCTGAAAATTCCATAAATATCGTGTATTTCACAAATTCCATGAATTTCGCGAATTCCAAAAATTCGATGAATTCCGTGAATTCAGCAAATCTAGTGAATTCCACAGATACCATGAATACCACAAATACATTCCGTGAATTCCTTTGACTCAACGACTTCCGAAAATTCCATACGTTTCGTGAGTTTCTTGAATTTCATGAATTCTGTGAATTC
>JAWWLR010000004.1:23992840-24005849 GCA_035041075.1 Acraspis erinacei | reverse complement strand
TAAACTCAAATTTTATTTTAAATTTATAAACATTTTGTCAAATGTGTTCGAGTCAAACTTCAACTGAAACTTAAGATCATACTTCCCACGTGTTTAGTGTAGACAGACAAAAGTCATTATCCAATTTTAAATAAAGATAGCTAATTTTGATTCTTTGGAAATATTCAAAAATGGTAATATTCCATAATTATAATATCGAAAATATATAGCCGTCAAATATATTCGTGAAAGTCCAATGCGTTATGCGCATGCGCTCGGACGATTTTAATATCTGAATGTGTTTCAGTTTAACATAAAAATATTTTTACGCCTAACATCTCAAAAAGATAGTAGATATTTTGCATGAACATCTGCTTGTTAGGTGGGAAAATTTTACCCTTTGAACATCTACATTTAAACATCCATCTTTCTCCGTGTAAGGTCTTTTCAGACTACATGGAGCTATGAATTAAAATATTTTTTCATTAAAACTTTTCGAAGAAAAGATTTTTTATTAAATTATAATACATATTTCTTTAAAATTTTCAATACGAGAAGATCCCTTTTTCAGAAAAAATTTAATTAAAGCAATTTTTAATTCATAACTCCATCTAGTCTGTAAATACGTTAAGAATTTCTGTTATTCTCTACTGATAATACAGATTCCTTGAAAAATTTGAATACGTGAAGATCTTTTTTAAAAAAGATGCTTTTTCAGAAAAATGTAGGCAAACCAATTTTTAATTCTTAGCTCCATCTAGTCTGAAAAGAAGTTGAGAATTTTTGCTATTTTCTTATGATATTACAGACTCAAAGTTCTGTGAAGGAAAAGATGTTTTTTCCGAAAAATTTCATTTAAAAAAAGGTGACTAAAAATTGAAAGGGCTAAAGGGTGTTAAAAAAGACATCAAATTTAAAATAATTATGGTGCAAGATAATATTACTTTTATTAATCATCAAAAAAGTTTACGATATACATTGGTTTACTTTATAATTTGAAATAATTTATAAATAATAACAATCTTAGCATATTGATTACAATTTGGAAAATACACAAAACAAATTTTTTAATTTAATTTAACACCAAAAATTTATCCCTTTTGCAAATCTTTTTGCAATTTTATTTTAAATCCATATTTTGAAATGTATTAATTTTTGCAAGAGAACTTAACATATGTTTGGTATTTTTGATAATTTTTTTAGAATGCCACTATTTTGTTGCTAAAATAACGTATCCGACACTTCAAAAATAAAAATGGGAGATATTAAAAGATTTTGAAGATTTCAAACAATTTAAAGGGATTTTAAAGATTTTAAAAATGTCGACAATATTTCAAGAGTTTTTTTTATAAAATTTTACGAGATTTCAACGTATTAAAAACGGGTTTTAACGAATTAAAAATTGTTTCAAGCATTTGAAAAGATTCTGTAGGGTTACAACGCTTTGAAAGTATTTTAAAAGATTCCAAGAGATTTAAAATAATTTAAAAAATTTAAAGGTACTTTAAGAAATGAAAAATATTAAAATAGATTTGAAAGAATTTGAAATATTTTAGGGAATTCTATAAGATTCAAAGAATTTTCAATAGGTTTAAAAGGTTTCAAGACATTTTAAAAGGGTATCAAAGATATCAAAGAATTTTGAGATATTGAAAGTGATTTGGAAATATTTTTGAGGGATTTGGTCATATTTGAGGAATTTTAATAATTATAAGGAATTTTTAAGAGCGTATTTTAAAAGACTTTGAGGAATTTATTCAGATTTCGAAAAATTTATTTCAAAATTTCGGAGGAAAATCAAACGATTTCTTAAGATTTCAGAAGATACAAACAAAATTTTAGTGGATTTAAAAAAATTGTACAATATTTAATGCATTCATAGGTTTTTAAATGAAATAAAAAATTCTATAAACCTTTTCCATAAAAACTTTACGATATTATAAAAGGTTTCAAGGGATTTCAAGCGGCTTTATCGGATTTTATGGGATTTTACGGGGTTGTATAGGATTTCAAATTTTTCATCATTTTTTTGGGATTACTAGCAATTTCATAAATTTGAAGGAATAGCAACCCCGGTTGAAGAATTTTATGTAGTTTAAGCATAGAATAATAAATTATATATAATATTTCAAACTATGTTTAATTTTTCTGCCTGGGAGAGAATTTTATAGAGTTTAGGTTTTTTTTTAATTTCAAGAAATTTTCAGAAAATTGTTTGAATTATTTTGAAAAGGTATCCATTCTATCAAAGATATTTAAAAGAATTTAAGAGATTCCTAAGGAATTTCAATTTAAGGGATTTCAAGGGATTTCTAGGATTTTATCAATTTTGAGAATTTAATACAATTGAAGGAATTTCACCATTTAAGATATTCATAAAATTTGAAAATTAATTGTGAGAATTCAAAAGGATTTCAAAAAGGTTGGCGAGTTTTCATGAATTTTTAAAAGATTTCAAAAGTTTTTAAGGGTTTATAAAATTGATTTCAAAACTTTTTGGGTATTTTAAAAAATCGAAAGAATTTCACACGATTTTATCGGAGATTTATATTTTATTCCATATTTCAAAAATTATTAATCCATCGAATTAATATTTAAAAAAGTTTATGATACTAATTTGCTTCTATTTTTTCAAATTTGTGCTAATATTGACACCTTTTTGAATTTCTGACGCTATTTAGAAGTTATCAAAGGATTTCGACGCCTATATTATAAAATTTTATGAAAAAAAATTAATTTCGTTTATTTTGCATGCTGTTGAATATATTTTAAGATTATTATGGTTTATTAATCATCTGGAAATACAAAGGAACCCACGACGTATTCTTATCTCTCAAAAATATTCGTTATGTAATTAATAAAAATATGAATGAATAATTGCGGTGCACCGATTTTTTCTAAAAGATTATGTTTCTTGAAGTAGCTCAGCTTTCAAGCAGAAATGGCCTCGAGTATTTTTTTTATTACCACTTTTCTTTTAATTAGAATTACTTTGTAGGTTAAAATACGAAGTCTCATATCAACAGTGCACTATAAAAGTAATGGCTTGGTGTGGGGGAGGGGGGGGGGGTAAGTAGTATGGGATACTATAAAGTTGCAAGGTAAACGCAGTGACGAGGTTGGCATATAAACACTTTTTTTCGATTTAGTGCCCGAGTTCCACAGGGACGATCATTGACAGGCAAGTTTTCCAATTTACGCTTAGATGCAAAAACGATCCATGATACGAGAAATTTCCATGCAAAACGCTGCCGGTGCACGACGGAAATTTGAATGCATCCAGCCATACGACAACGTCATTTAGACAAAATTACGTACTTTGTCAATCTTATTTTATTGAAGAAAATGTTTCAAAAATTCAGAACATTCTTGCTGAATTTAATCCAAGTATTTTAAAAAGTTTTTAATGTTTCTTGAAATTGAAAAGGCAGTGCCCTCGGTGCCTAAATAATGCCCTAATAGCGCCCGATTAGCGCCTGAATAGCACCCGTCTATTTCCCGATTAGCGCCTGGCGAGCGCCCTACTAGTTTCTGATTATTGACTTATTTACAGACTTCACACCCTTTCGCGTGGTTTTTTTTCTCTTAATCGCGAACTATATTAACAGAATCCAAAAACAATTTCGATTTCAAATTTTGTTTCTGTTTTTTGTACGTGTTGTAACTTAAGACTCATACGTCTACTATAATATTTTGTCTTCAGAATCCATCTGTTGTAGTGAAAAATTTGATTATTAGGATGAAAATTTAATTTCTTTGTTAAAAATTCAACTTTTTTGTTAAGATTTCATCTTTTTTGCTCGAAAATTCAACTGTTTTATTGAATTCGTAGTTGTTCCTTTTAGAATAAAAATTCAGAACTCAAAATTTCAATTGAATATAATTTCTTTTTAATTGAAAATTAGTAGTATATTTTTCATCGAGAAATATTTTATTGTAGTTTTTTTCACTATTTTGTTGAAAATTCAAAGATTTCGTTAAAACTCTTTGATTGAAAATTGAACTGCTTGTTTAAAAACAAACTTTCTGAAAATGTATATTTTTAGGTGGAAAAGTCAACTGTCTGGTAGAAAATTTATACTTTTGGGCTCTAAAATTCGAATTTTGGATAGGAAATTAAATTATTTTGTTGCTCTTTTTTCTTTCTTGACTAAAAATTATTCTTGGTCAAAAATTCATCTCTGTTTCTTGAAATTTCAACTTATTGTTTAAAAAATAAACATTTTTATTACAAAATTCGTCTCTCTTGCTTGAAAGTGGTAAAATAGAGCTGAGTGAAAACGCTAAAATTATTGGAAGCTTTAGAGCTGAGGCAAAACAATTTGTGGGTTGATTGCTTTTCAAAAGAAGTTAAAAAATAATCGTGAAATTTGTTGATATCTTCTAATCAATTTTTTTATTTGAAAATTCAAAGTTTGGAAAATTTACACCAATTTTTTGATTATTTTTAAAAATATGGAGAATTTTTTACATGTGCAATATTTACTAGTGAAAAATGATAAAAAATCATAAACTAAAAAAAAAAATTCTGTCTATTTTTAGTTAAATACTGACGATCTTAGAAAAATTGAATATACTGAACCGTAAATTTATTTAGCTTGAAACATAAAAACAAGTAATTATTTTTCTTGTATGGCAATATTTTTGTGATGATAAAAATGTACCAAAAAGGAGAATAACATTTAATTCAAGTTGAAGAAATTTCACTTTGACATATTCAACTTTTTAGTGAAAAAGTGTGCATATGACACAACCTAAAAAAAACATTTTTTTCACACTTTCAAAATTTTCTAAAATGGACAAAAACCTTTTTTTCAATTTCATATTCTTTACGAATGATCAATAGCAAAAACTGTTTAAATTTTCAAAATTGAGAATTTTTGAATTTTAAAAGAGAACAGAAGATATTAACCGAATTGTATTTTTTTCTTACTTTTTTCAGGTATCAACACACAAATTTATTTACCTCAGCTTAAATAATTCTCTTAAGTATAGAATTTTCACCCTGTCCTACTGCAAATGCAACTGTTTGCTTGAAAATAATTTTTTGTTTTGTTTGAAAATCCAAATATTCGTTTGAAAATTCAACTGTTTGGTTAAAAGTTCAATCTTTAGTCCCGGGTTTAAGAGTATTTTGAGCTGTGAAGTCTGTGTTTTTCCATTACAGTCGATGTATACTAACTACAGTCGAATCTCGATTTAGTGATTTTAGAGTTAGTGTTTCCGAGAATTAGGTGTGTTCACTCAGGCGTGACAAACCAGAAAGAGAGAAACAGCGTAGAGACAAGGCAGTTCCGAGACCCTGGATTCATGGTCACCGTGAGCCCCAAAACTGATACTATATCCAGATTTGACTGCACTTATTATTTGATAGATAAATAAACAATAAAACAAGGAATCTGTATTATCATCTGAGAATAACAAAAAATCTTAACGACTTTTTAGAATAAATGAAGCTATAAATTAAAAAATGTTGTAATTGAATTATTTCTAAAAAAACTTATTTTCTTTCGCTCCGCTGGGAATCGACTCACGGAGCTTCCGATTGCTCCCAGCAGAGCGAAGAACATTCGTAACAACTGGGAAAATAATGCGTACATTTCTGAAAAAGGATTCTTTTTTCGATCTCTCTAGTAGCGTAAGGGAAAAGCAACCGAACGGCAATCGGAAGTTCTGTGGTTCGACTCCCAGCGGAGCCAAGGAGAAGATGTTTTTTCAGAAAAACTATAATTTAATCAATAATAATACAAAATAATATTTCATGAACTATGATCGAATTTTAAAACAACAGATAAAGTTTGTTAAAACGAAACTCCCGGATATTTTTTATATTTTTTTTAGTAGCCACGTCTCTGGAAAGATCCAAAGTTTTGATACAGCGTCGAAACTAGAAGGTCGTAAAGTTGCAAACGTAAACTATAAACGCTACGTGCACTGTGCGAATAGAGTACGTTCATGAATCGAGAAATCGGTCGCATGCAGCTTGGGTACTATTATGAGCGCTGTTCCTCTTCCTCTGCTGACAATCCAATCAAGAAACTTCAAAAGTTTTGAAAATTAGACTACGAAAATTTGATTCTAAAAACAAAAATTATTATGAGATGTTTAAACTATTTGAGGGTGACTGTCGATCAGGGAAATGATAAAAATCAGGGAAAAGTCGGAGGATTTTACTCGTCAGGAAAACTCTAGGAAAAGGGATTTTTTTTAATCTGGCAAAAGTGGATTTCTATAAGATGCACTTTAAATAATTCAAGGATCATAAATTAAAAAATTTTAATTCTAATTTGAAATGTTTTTTTCAAGAAAAATCGTTATGTTAAAAATGTTACGAGATTAAGATTTTCCTCTCTGAATGTTAATGGTCAGGTAAAATGAGAAATTTTTCACGGAAAAATGAGGGAATTTTGAAAATTATGTTTTACTATAACCCTCATATAATATTGTTGTTAGTAATTTATTTGCCTTGTATTTCTATTGTTTCACAATTGCTTCCTCCTGTCGACTTTATTTTTATTTTTAAATTTTATTCTTTGATTATAAAATCAAGAATTTGGTTAAAAAGTTATACTTTCTGGTTGAAAGTTCAACTGTTTTGTTGAAAATTTGTATTTTTTGTCCGTTTTTTGGGGTCAAAAATTAATTTTAAACTGAAAATATAACTTTTCCATTCTTGGTTGAAAATTCATAATTATATGTTGAAAATTCAACTATGTTGTTAAAACTTTTTTCGTTAAGAATTAGGTTTTTAATTGACAATGTAACTTTTCTATTTTGGTGGAAAATTGATATTTTTTTAGTTAGAAATCCGCCTTTTTTTGTTACAAAATTCATCTTGAGTTTTTTCTCTTTTTTGGTTAAAATGAAAATGTTTGGTTTATAATAAACTTTTTGTTGAAAATTCTTATTTTCGCGTAAAAATTTCAACGGTTTTACAGAAGATTCGTATTTTTGGTTGAAAAATTCATCATTTCAGTTAAAAGTTCATCTCTGGTTGAAAATTAGACTGTTTTGTGGAAAATTCGTTTTTTGTTGTTGTTGAAAATGATTTTTTTTACTGAAACTTTAAAGTTTATATTTTTGGTTCATAATTCATCTTTTTCAGTTGAAAATTTACGTATTTTTTTGAAAATTCATTTCTTTTAATTAATTTTTTTATTAGAAAATTAATCTTTATGGTTGAAAATTCTTCTTTATGGTTTTAAAATTCATCTCTTTTGGTCGATATTTCATGTTTTTTGGTTGAAATATGAATGATCACATTTTCCCTTGAGAATTTATTTTTGATTAAAGTGTCAAATTATTGTTTAAAAAAATCGTTTTGTTTGTTGAAAATTTAACTATTTGTTTGAAAATGCAGTTTTTTAAGTTTAATTTTTGTTACTCAAAATCTGATTGTTTAGTTCAATTATTTGATTTTAAGTACAACTGTTAGGTTAAAAATTATTTTTTTGTTTTTAAAAATCTGACTATTTGGTTGAAGCTTAATCTTTTTTGTTTGTAAATTCGACTTTTTGTTGAAAATTGAATTATTTTGTTTAAAACTCAACTGTTTTGTTAAAAAGTCATATTTTTGGTCGAAAATGTTGTTTGAATTACGTAAGTAGAATTTAAATTTTAAAATATTAATCTGAAATTCTATTATTTTATTCCACTTATAAAAGGTTCTATATTAAAAATGGTACAAGATAAAAATGCTGATCTTTGCATGAAAATTGGTCAGTAAAAGTCAGGGAATTTTGTTTTGTTTTTAGCCACCCTGATATTTGCTCTAAAAAGCTTGAAAAATGTTGTTTACAAGAAAAAGAAAAATATCTGATTTAGGACTTTTGATTTAATTGACCTTTTATGGAGCTTCTTTCTGAAATAGAAGTAGATTCGAACTATGGGAACGATCAGTCATTCAATCCCTATAAACTCGAACTGTAACTCAATGCCGAGATTGCTGAAGCGAGACTGGAAACTGGACGAGCAGCTCCCGGCAGTAAACACCCCCTAAAAAAAACCCTACAAGCGAAAGTCATTTGATTCGCATGGCTTATTGACCGAACCTTTTCTGAACTCTCTGAATCTTTTATCGATGTAATTGACTAAAAGGCTGCCTGATGAATTTAACATGAGGTTCCATGTCTTTTATGCAGGTGCAACTTGGAAACATTTTCTAGATTGCTATTTTTCGTAAAAAAAGAAATTTGATAAGTTGAGGATCCTGACGTTTGACCTCTGACCCATGAACTTTCACTATTAACCTTTCGATGTTCACAGTAGATAGGTAAGGGTGTTTCTAGATCGAAATTCCTACCTTACCGACGTGGAGACCGTCCCACAGCTAAAGTGGTTCGCGTCCCTGCTTAGTTTCTGAAATGTTCTCAAAAGATCCCGATGGCGTCACAAAATGATATTGCCCAATCGCGAAAGATCCATTTGCTTAAAAAAGTTCAAGGTTATTTATTATCTCAATTAAGCATTTCGCGTAAACACATTTTGATAAGTTCTTGCACTTTCGACTGCGGCATGTAGTTATGAGAAAAACAAGGATAATTTATTCCTTCCTAGTAGGTAATACATTTATTGAAAAATTGCTGGTTTTATTTAATGCGCAAATAATGTATGGATAAAATTCTTCTGATGTCTGGAAGTTTAAAACAAATAAGGATGTATAGTTAAAATTAAATTTAAAAAATAGTCGAAGCCCATCGTATAGCATTGGTAAGAAAGGCATCTAAAGAAATGAAGCCTTGAAGTTGTTTACAAAAATTCGTCTCTCATAATTGCGCAATATTAAGTGTGTAAAATAGGAATTTCGGTAAAGTAGGAATTACGGTAAAGTAGGAATTTCGATCTAGAAAGACACTTGTCTATCTACTGTTGACTCACTACATTTGACCCTGACCTTGACCTTTTTATATCCTGCGACACCCATCCTTGAGAGGTAACTTTAAATATGTTTTATTATTAGTTCAGGCGTTGGACTCACGCCACTATTGAAACTTTTTGACATTTGTTTATAATTAATTAACGATTTGGCTACTATTTAAACAAAATTAATATTTTCTCAAGTTTGTTGTCGTTAGTGCAATTCAATACTTTTTCAGACTTTTTTTTTAATGTTCAGTTTAATTGTTTCTTTTTTGGAATTGTTTTTTGTTTGTTTTGCATTTTTGGTTTTGACTTTTTTTTAGTCAAGGAATTCTAAGGCATATCTAGAGAATTTTAGAGTAAAATAAAATCAACTGAACTTTCAAGGTATTTCTGAAGACTTCAGAGATTGTCAGAAATCTCAACGGATTTAAAAAGATTGACGAGTTTTCCAGGAATTCGAAAGGATTTCATGGAGTTTTAATGGAAGACGTATACTGTATACTAGATTTAAAGAATATTTAGCCGCCCCTCGATTTAATATTTCCAAAATAACACAGCACTATTCGTTTGTTATTTTGACAAATTTATGTCACTACACTGGAACTTGGAATTAAGTATAATTTTGAGCATGCCTTGCAGTGACCTGAAACATAAATCCAGAGAACCGAAAAGTAAACAGGCAAGGCCGCATGAACCATTTATGGTATATTTGAACGCATGATGCAACCTGATGCAACTAATGCGCTGAGAGTGCGGCCCTCGTGTTATGAAAGGACTTTTTCTTTCTGAAAATCTCTATTTTTTCTTATCGTTCCTAGCCATAACAAGTCTCCCACTATCTACACAATGTCGATTTTTCAAGGGGTTGTAAAACCTTGGAAAAACAGCGTTAGCATAAGCCCCGAGGCTGACTTGAGTTTTCAGAAAGAAAAGCGAGTGGTGAAGTTGAGACTCTAATTTTCATCGCCCCTTCCAAGACTCCTAGCTTTTTACCTAATTTACATCTTCGAGATAACGAACAAGAATCTTCCTTACCGACTGTTGTCCGTATATCCTCATTCTTGTGGGGATTCCCCCATTTTTCCATTCTTTCTGCTTAAGGCTGCTAATGACTTGCAATCCCTTTTTCTTTGGTTATTTTGCCTTTTCCAGGTTCTTCTAACTCTTGAAAAATGCAGCTCGTTATATTTTTATATCTTCTCGGTTCTACATAACAGTTCTCGAATTAGCTTTCTCTCTTTAACAAGATTTGAAACATGTTTAAAAAAGAAAGAAAATTAATAGGGACAAAGAGATTAGAGCTCAATTTCAATTTTGATTTAGATTTTCTTATTGACAGGGTGGCCACAAAGTCACTTGAATCGCTTTTAGTTACTTTTTTTCTCAAATCACTTTTTAGTTGCTTTTTTAAAGTAAAGTCACTACTGTCACGTTTTTAAAATAAAATTTTCACTCTATTCACTTATTTTAATAAGTTAAAACAGGGAACCCAAGTTTTTCTAATTCCTTTGAATTCTTTCAAATTCTCGTTAATTCTTTTGAATTCTTTTTAATTCTCTTGAGTTCCTTTAAAATATTTTTGAGGCCTTTTAAATCTTCGAAATTCTTTTGAATTCTTTAAAATCTCCTTGAAATCCATTAAATTCAAAGGATCTGTTTTGTATTCTCAATTTTTTTAAATCACCCTGAACACGTTTCAAATTCACCTTGAATTCTTACGGATTTTATCAGATTCTTATTCATTTATTCTATTTACTCCCATTTATCTGAAGTGAATGTAATTTTTTGAATTTTAAAAATGTTGTTTTATTTACGTGAATTATTTTTAACTTATCTTTTTTTCATATTAATTTTATCAGTTTTTTAAATTCTCTTGCATTTTTCTTAATTTATTCTATATTTAATGAATTTAACTATTTTTAAAATACTTTTGCATTGTTCACTCTAATTTTATTTTATTCATTGATTTTTTCATTTCGCCATAATACTTTTGAATTCGACATGAATTCTTTTCACTTCTATTTTCCTCAATTCGATGGAATTAAATTTTTTTTTAATATATTCTTTTAAATTTATATGTTTTTCATCAATGTAAGATACTTTGAATCCTTTTGAATTCGACCTGAATTCTGGTCATTTCCATTTTCTTCAATTCGATGAAATTAATTTTTTTTAAATTATATTCTTCCAAATTCTTATGGTTTTCATCAAAGTATTTTGATTTCCCTTGAATTATTTTGAATACACTGTGCCTGGACTGAAAACACGGAAATATTTTTGACTTTTTTGACATTTTTCAAGTTATTTGAATTCGTTTACTATTCACCGTAAATCATGAATTTTTTTAAATTCTTTTGAGTTCTTCATAACTTTCATTAACTTTTTAATTTACCAAGAATTTGTTTGAGTTCGCAAAGATTTTTCTAAATTCGGTCAATTCTAATCAATTAATTTTTTTTCGTTTTTTTTTCTTCAATTCACTCTTTGGCCTTTTAAACTCACCTTAAATTTTAAGTATTTTATTAAATGCTTTGAAATTCTCTTGATTTTTTTAATTCTCGCTGAATTCTTATCGATGCACTCTATTCAAATGAATTAATAACAATATTAAAAACAATTACAAATGCACTATAATTTTGTTTTAGTAAATATATTATTTGAAATATATATTAACAAACGTTTTAGCCATTTTTATAGTTTACGAAGTCATCAGTAAAAAAATTCGTTCATTTGAACGTTCAGAACTTAAGGCACATACTTTAATTCACCTCGAAGTGTTTTAAACTCACCATAAATTCTTTGCCGTTTTATCAAATTCTTTCGAATCCCCATGAATTCTTCTGAATAGGCTCTAATTTTACTAAAAACAGTGGGATATTTTGAATTTTTGAATTTTTCTCAATTCGCTTGAATTTGTATGAATTTCATCGAATTCTTTTGAATTCTTTTGAATTATAAAGAATATTATTGGCCACATTATTAATGTACATAGACGGCTTTAATAAAAAGTTGGAACAAGTTATACTTTTCGATAAAAATATCGTTAAAAATCGTCCTCTGTGATAATCATGTAACGGCCATGAAAACTTTTATTTCTTAAATTGTTTATGTACTCTCGTAAACATAAAATATATCAGTGAAACGCTCGAAACATGTTTTAAAGACAAATAGAGATGGTTTAGAAGTAAAAATGGAAATTATTCATTTTTTTAAACTTTCAAAATATTATTTTTTCATAAAATAATTTTATAACTAATAAATAATTTTTTCACAAAAAAATAATTAATAAACTGTTTAAGCAATGCGTCGAAAAATGCGATCTAAAAAATGGCACGAATGGCGCTATCAGCTTTTTTGCATCTGGAATATATAAACAAATTTTTAACATTAAAATTGCTGAAAACTTTTGTAGAAATTGCGGATGTAATTGTTTAAAACCTTTTTCGATTTGAATTGGAGACTTTTTCACTTTTCCAATTTAATTGGGCTGTGGCAGCCCTGCTCATTGAGTATTTCCATTAAAAATTCAATTAAAAATTTCTAAGTGACAAAAGAAGTGAACGGAAATCTGGCTTATCAGTAACAGAGTGCAGTGTACCTTTTTCTGATTGAAACCGGACCTCGTTTCTGCTTGTGTACCGTTTTAGGTACTACGTGACTCCGTGGAAAACTGCGGTAGAATAATAATGAGAAACTGGGAAAATAAATTACGTTCTCAGAGATCGATCCCGTACCCGTATATATAATAGTTGCACGTTTGAATGATAATAGCGGCACTAAAACGACCGCCATGATTCTGATAAATAGTCTTAAGAAGAGGAGCAAACCATTGCCACTTTCGCAGATTGCCACTCTCGACCTCTCAGTTTCATTCACGAAAATTAGGATCGCGACATTTCCCGAGATCACTAACATAATTTTCAGATGAGACTAGTTTTAATATATAGCTTAGAACACTACTTTCTTACCTTTATTCAAAGTCAATCTTCAATAGTGGATACATTTTATGGTAATTCCTAATTAATAATTTGTGAGGATCTTTACTTGGGGTGATTACTATAGAGGTTGATCAGCAACCTGGGTCGGAGCAGTGTTGCGGAGCTACCTTATTATTTAAATAATTAATACGATAGTTCTACATCAATCTAAAAATTATATAACCCCTTCC
>JAWWLR010000004.1:23936384-23959926 GCA_035041075.1 Acraspis erinacei | reverse complement strand
ATAATATGACGTAGGACATTGTCCCCAAAGAAGCTTCAGGGATGTGCTTGGAAAATAGTTTACGACAACAAACGATAATACGCTCAGAGATTCGACGTCCACTGGGAAGAAATCCGAAGCGAAACGCCACTAGAAAACCTAATGAAGCTAGATTTTTCTTTTATTGAAACCTTGTGATTGCAACTTTCTTGAAATGGAAGACGTGCTTTTATTAAAGTATAGATTAATAAATCAGGTATAGATTTATAAAATTCTTTTCTAAATCAAATTTACCCTATTGCTTTTTTCACTTCTATTAAAAATAAATTGACAATTTTATCTAGATATCTAAATTGAGAGTTAGTCACTTTGAATAAAAAGACTTTTGATTAAATAAAATTACACCAGAACCACGGTTATATCCGCTGTCCGAGAACGTAAACATTCACTTATATCCTCCCGGAAGGTGATCCCACCAATGCTGCTCAGTGAAGGGGAAAAGGCCGCCCTGCGCTCTCATTGGCTTCTTTGTCACGTGGTAGTGCGAGGTGGTGGATGCCGAGCGGATATAAATGAGAGTTATGCAGGGAAATAAGCGCGAGAGGATATTAGTGAGAGAGGATATAACTGCGGTTTCAGTGTATTGTAAAGAAAGTTAGAAACTTGACAACCAGATTTAGAAAATTCTTATCTAAGTCAAATTTAAGCTATTGCTTTCTTTACTTCAATTAAAAACAAATTTACAATTTTTTTCTATTCATACAAAGAGAGGCAGGCACTTGTGACATAAAAAATATTGATTCAATTAAATTATTTAAAATAAAATTACAGACTTGGAAGCTTAAAATGCTCTCAAAATGGGATAAACCAAGAAAGATGCATTTTTAACCAAATAGTTGCATTTACAACAACGTTGAATTTTTAAGTCGTAAAGACGAATTTTCTACAAAACAGTTGAATTTTTATGCCCAAAATATGCATTGTTATGAAAAAAGTTAATTTTCAATGAAATATTTAAAATTTAAAATAAATAGTGTAATTTTTAATTAATTAGTTAAATTCCTAACCAAAAAATATTTTTCAGTCAAGAAAGAAAAAGAATTTGACCAAATCGTTGAATTTTCAAGTCAAAAAGATAAATTTTCTACAAAACTGTTAAATTTTCAACACTAAAAAAGTTTTTTTTCAACAAAATAGTTGAGTTTCAAATAAAATGGTTTCATTTTCTAGCCAAAAAAGACTTTAATACACAAAATTTAAGGTAAACAGAAAACAAATTTTTTATTTCAAATTTTTTAACCCAAAATATGAGTTTTGTACCAAAAAGTTAATTTTTAACTAAAGAAACCAAAAGACAAGTTTTCTAAAAAAAAGAGGTTATTTCCAATAAAATAGTTGCATACTCAACCAAAACAGGTTAGTTTTCCTCCAAAAAAGACGAATTTTCAACTTAAGTAAATAATTTATAACCACAAAGAAAAATTATTTAATTTTCAATTAAAAAAGTAATCTTAACCAAAGAGATGAATCTTCACCAAATAAATGAATTTTCAACAAAGATGTTTAAATTTCAATCAAATTTTTCGATTTTCAACTAAATAGCTGAATTCTGTTCCAAAAATATAATAGACAAAAATCAGTTTTCTGCATAAGAAAAGTCTTTCCCAATTTTAAGAATTGCAATGATTTCACGTATTTCTTACGAAAGAAAAAACATTTGTTTTCTTTAATTAAATTTTTCCTTACAAACGTTTTTATTAAAATTCAATTTTTTTTTAATTGGTAAGAAGCAATAGTAAGGAAAAATTCAAATTCTGAACACATTGTTAAATTTAATATTTTTCGTAATTTTAAAATTTCTTTATTATAAATAATGTTTGTTATTTGAAAAGACATCATCACTAATATTATTTTATTTAAAAATCATAGAAAAACTATTTTTTGAGAGATCTGATTATATATAAAATTGGTTGGTTTTTTTATTGATTAAGTTTGCGTTTAAGAAAAAAAACCCATTAAGCCTATTAAATCGTTAAATATTTTTTTCAAAACTCCCCCTCCTCAACTCTTTCTACATTTCCCTATTCCCTCTCCACGCTTCCCTAGCTAACTTTCTCCTTTCTCTATTCCCCTTTCTCAGCTGTCACTTCCCCTCCCATACTCATCCTCATTTGTACTTGTTTCTCTTACTTACTCTACCCTCATTTCTCATAATTTCTCCTCACTTTCCCTACCTCACTTTCCCTACCTCACTTATTTCCCCGTACTTTTTGTACTTGCTCTACTCTCCCTCCTTTAAATTCACCTCATTTCACACCCTCTCCTATTATTTTTCCCTATTCCTCCTCATTTTACTAACTTCTCTACATAATTTCACCAACTTCCCCTCCCTTACTCTCCCCTCACTTCCCCAAGCTACCCCTATTTCCTCTTATTTTACATCATTTCTCCTACTTCCCCTTTCCTCATTTCACAATCTTCTACTGCCTCATTTCCTCTTACTTCCCTTACTCTCCTCCTCACTTTCCCCCGCTCCTCTGATTTCCTCTCATTTTACATAACTTCTCCTGCTTTTCCTCTCCTGATTTTCTCTCACTTTCTCCAGTTCCCCTACTCCTCCTCTTTTTTTCCTAATTTTCTCTTACTTTTACTCCCATCATTTCTCCTCACTTTCCCTCTCATCATTTCTTTTCACTTCCCCTCCTATTATTTCCCCTCACTTCCGATCCTTGGAAAAATGGAGGACGGTTGGACGGGAGGAGGGACATACGGACGGAAAGAGTTTAAAGTCTGAAATTAATTAACATAATGAATTAGAAGTTTCTATTAAAATGAAAGTAGGGATAATTTTCTAAAAGGGTTGCGGTGTTAGCTCTTTGTATAGATGAATTATAAAGGGGAGAGTTAATGCCTCCTGGGAATTTCAACAATGTAATTATACATGAAGTTATTAAGGGAACTTGGACCTCCAAACAACCACCTCAAACTAAGGTTGAAGGACTAATCTGCTTGTTAGGGAACTCCAAATCAATTAACTATAAACCACCCCTTCACAAAATAGAACAACTGCTCCCTTGTGCAATTCGGCTTGTCTGTGTGGAATTGCAATTTTATGGTCATTTGAATTTCAACCAAAATTGCATAATAATCACTTTACAGCCAGTTATAATTCAGTTTGAATTTTTATTATCAAATTCATTTTCATTGTTATTTATCATTGAAAAGCATCCAGTTGAAAATTGTCAATTGGAATTAGAACGCAGATAAGGACAATTTTGATTTTTACAGACTTCACATTTTTTCTCCTATTCTCCTTTTACATCCAATAAGAAATTCTCTTTGTTGGTCTTTTTTCAAGAAACTTTATCTTTTTTTCCTTTTTTCGTTTTTTGCTTGAACACGAACTGAATTAATAAAATCCAATTAGAAAATGCAAATATTTTTGTTTAAAAGTTCTTTTTATGTTGTTGTTGAAAAGTTTTCTGTTATATTTTTGGCACATAATTAATCTCTTTTGGTTAAAATTTGTATTATTTTGTTGCAAATTCAATAAATTGTTAAAAAATCATTTTTAGGTCGAAAATTGTAACCGGTTTGTTAGAAATTCCATTACATTCTAAAAAAATCCTTCTTTTTCGCTTGCAAATTCATCAATTGGTTTAAAAATTAAACTGTTTTTGGTTGAAGTTTAATCTATTTTGTTTGAAAATAAGGGTCTTTGATATGTTGAAAATTTAATTAATTTGTTACAAATTCAACTATTTTGTTAAAAAGTCTTCTTTTTGGTCAAAAAATGGATTTTTGGGTGAACATTCGTCTTTTTGGATAACAAATTCATATGTTTGGTAGAATTCTCATCTTGTTTGGTGGAAAATAAACTTTATTCTGGAAATCTCAACTGCTTTTAACCAAATTCGTCTCATTTTGGACGAAAAATTTGTTCTGTTAGATTGAAAAATCATCTTTTTTTATAGAAAAGTCACTTTTCTTGGTTGTAAATTAATTTTTCTTTTAGATAATTTATCTTTTCTTATTTAAAAATCTACAATTATATTTTTGAATAAAAATTTGTATTATTCGTTTGAAAATTTAATTATTGTGATGAAAATTGAGCAATCTGATTAATGATCATCCTTTTTAGTTGAAAATTCAAGTGTTTAGTAAAGTATTCGTCTTTTTTTTTTTAAAATTTGAAAAATTTTGTAGATAATTTAACTATTTTGGTAAAAGATTCAACTATTTTGTTACAATTGATTTTTTTTCTTGAAAATTCCTATTGTTTGGTTTAAAATTCGACAAATTGGTTTATTTATTTTTATTCTTTCGCTAGAAAATCTTTCTTGGTTGAATATTCATCTATTTTGTTAAAATTCATATTTTTGGTTCGAAAATTTAACTGTTCTATAAAAAACTGATCTTTTTTGTTTGATAATTTAACAATTTGGTAGAAAATTACACTATTTGGTTGAAAATTAACTTTTTGTTAAAAATGCATTTTTTTAAATTGAAAATTCAAATATCTTGTCAAAAAATCTTGATTTTTGACTTAAAAATTAATAGTTTGGTAGAAAGTTAAAATTGTTGGTTGAAAATATACTTTTTTGTTAAAAATTCATTTTTTTTATTGAAAATTCAACTATTTTGTAAAAAAAGGTAATACTTTTGGATTGAAAATTAAACAATTTGGTGGAAAATTCAATTATAATGTAGAAAAAATATGTTTGTTTTTTTTCGTGTGAAAATTTAATTTTTTTGTTAAAATTCTTATTTCTGGTTTGAAAATTCAGCTGTTCTATAAAGAAATTGATCTTTTCAAACAAAAATTCCAGCATTTGATCGAAAATGAACTTTTTTGTTAAAAATTCGTTTTATTTTATTTAAAATTTCAACTGTTCTGTAGAAAATTCATCTTTTTGGTTTGAAAATTTAAAAATTTCGTTGAAAATTTAATTCTACTGTAGAGAATTTTTTTGGTTTGAAAATCCAACTTTTCTGTTGTAAATTACTTTTTTTGGGGTTGAAAATTAAACTAGTTTGTAGAAAATTTTATTTTTTAAGTTGAATTGAATTGTTTTTTATTGTTGCAAATTCGTTTACAACAAAATATTTAACTTAAAATTTCAATTTTTAAATTTTATTTAATATGGTACCTACATTAATTATATATTTTTTTAAATGCCCCTATTATGCCCCTATTTTCGTGAAAATCGCCCTTTTTCTCTGTTTTCAGAGCATTTTCAGTTCGGAAGTCTGATTTAATTAAAGTTTTTCCTCAATCTCAAAACTCGTCTCGACAAAATGGATAAAGTGGCGCCAGGGATCACTGTTCACAAATCTAAAATGTTGTTCGAGCGGAACTTAAATAAGGCGGAATTCGAAGCTTGCTAAAGCAGATTCAACTTGGATAATTTCCGGTCGTTGAATTTTGATTTTTATCGAGAAGTCAATCACTTGCCCTAGGGAAACCTATTTTTCAATCTTTATACAAAGATACATTAAATCAAGACAAAATCAATGAAAAGTCACAGAATTTGGTTGGCCAGGCAAAGTTAAGGAAAATTCTGAGATTTAAAAAAAAGTGAAGTTATTAGGGATTTTCTGTAAAAAGCACTTTAAGTAACTTGTGGATTCCAAAGAATTTAGGGATATCTTAGGATCTAAAAGACTTTGAAACATTTTTAGTTATTACCAAAGCTTTTAAAAAATTACAAAGGTTTTAGAATATTTCAAAAGATTTTAAAAGAAGTTGTAAAAGATTTCAATGATTTGAAGAAATTTCAAAGAAATTTACAGATTTACGTCTTTCTTTAAAATTTTCAAGTATTTTTAAGAGTTTAAAAAAGTTTCAAGGGCTTTCAAAAGATTTGAAATATTTTAAGGCATTTTAAAAGATTCGAAGAAATCTTGAAAACATTTTAATAATTTGAGTTATTCTAAAGGATTTTAAAGATTGTAGGGTTTTTTAAGCATCCAAGGAATTTTCAAGAGCTTTACAAAGTTTTAAGGGATTTAAAGAGATTTCATGGAATTTTGAAAGATTTCAAAGAATTTGCAATACTTAAGGGTTTAGAAGGATTTTATTTATTATAAGGGATTTAAAAATGTTCATGGGTTCTTTTTTTTATTTTATCCAATTTCACGGGCTTTCAATTCCCAGGCGAAAAATATTATGTATATATAATATTCATTCGTTTTATACATTTTTTGTATAAAAAATGAATATTATATATAATACCTCACACTATGTATAAACTATAAATAATTTTTCCGTCTGGGTTATTTCAATTTATTTTAAAGCATTTTACAGATTTTATGATATTTAAGAAAATCTAAGGAATTTTCAAAACTGTAAAAGAATGTCAAAGGATTTCAAAAGGTTTTATAGGATTCAAATTATCTTAGGGCATTTTAAATATATTTCCATAATTTTTGATTTAAGTAATTTAATGGGATTTCAAAATACTTGAAATATATTATGGTATTTTAAATTACTCCAAGGTACTTTAAAAACTTGAAAAAGTTTCAAGAGATTTGAGAAAATTTGAAATATTTTACGGAATTTTTACATTCCAAGTAATTTTTAATTGTTACAAAGATTTAAAGGGATTTCAAAGGGTTGGAACTATTTTACGGTTTTTAAAAGATTCTTTCGGTTAAACAAAATCAGAGAGTTTCGAAAGAAACCGAACGGCATTACAAAACCTATAAGGTTGTAAAATATTTCCAATGATTTTCAGGGATTTTAATCAATTTTCAAAGATATGAAGATATTTTATCATATTTTTTGCAATTCATTTAAATTCATTCGGAATTCAAACTAAATTCTTATTAACTTTTCCTGAATGTTTTTGAATTTCCTTAAATTTTCTGAATTCACATGAATTCTTCTAAATTTACTCAATTTAATGGATTTTTAAATATATTTTTTGGCTAGTTTTTACCTTGTATTATTATCCTTTGGATTTTTCTAAATTCGTTTCAAACTTACTGAATTTAATTAATTTCTTCATGTTTTAATTCTTTAATATCACTCGATTTTTTGTTCACCTGAAATTTTGATGAATATCATCGATTTTTTAAAAATTCCTTTAATTTCAATCCAGTTTTACTGACATCAATAGGAATTTTTATTTTTTTTATTTTCTCCAATTCATTTGATTTCTTGCGAAGTTAATTGGGATTTTCGTAAGTCTTATGAATTTATCTTGAATTTTGTTCAAATATACATGGAATTCTTTTAAATTTCATCGAAATTTATCAAATTCTTTTAAATTGAAAAGAACTTACTTATTTCTGGTTACTTTTATGGTTGAAATACGTTAATTTTTCACTTTTTCAACCAAATTAGGATACAGTAACTATGAGAATAATAAATAAAAAATTCCTTTATTTCATTTATAAAAGATTCCGTATTAAAAAATTTACAAATTTAGAATTTGAGTCTTTAAATATTAATAGCCAGAGAAAATGAAATATTGTTTAGGTCAACAAATTTTTATTTGAATCAAACAAATTCTGTCTTTAATATAGGGTGAAACAAAGACTTTATTTTATTTAAACAAACCATTTTCTTAATGTATCATTCAAATTTAAATATGGGTTGAGAAGTTATGGCTTTATTTTAAATATTTTTTAGCTTCTAAATCTGTAAAGATTAGACTTTATGTGGGTGGAAAATGAAGATTACAACACCCCAAGATTATATTCCATTTAATATTCGCGCTAGAAGTTAACTGTACGGGCGTTAACTATATATGAAAGGGGTTGCAGAAGGTGTTTTCCTTTTGGTATATGGTAGCCCAGTCGTGAATTTATTAATCTCGTAGATAGAAGGTAGGCTACGTGAAAATTTACTACGTCGTAAATGTGTAATTAAATCCAAACGCTTTGAAAGGGACTCAAAACGAGTATCCCCTCCTTTATTAATAGTGACTTACTCCCTTAGGTAAGAATTTCTAGGATTGGTTCCTCATACACTTTATGAGATTCAGAAATTTTCAGATTTGCGAGTAAGGTTTCAATAAAAGCGCTCTAAACTTCCAATTACACTTTTACTTCAGCAATCCGTTTTTATATTTTTACTCAAGAAACGAAGTTAGGTTTTATATCTCTTTTCCTCTAGGGACCATATTAGGTACCATTTTTCTTTCGAGAATTTAAGGGACTTGTAATTTGTGTGATACAATCCCAACGCTTTTAGAGGGACTTAAAAGGATTATCCTTTCCTTTATTAATTGAATGATTTTTTAAATTTTCGAATTTTGGAATTTATAAATTTTAGACCCCTTCCTCCATTTTAAGGATTCGTAAGATTTCTGCGACACCCCTTTTCTTACGTAAGGCTTTATTTATTTTTTTACTCAATATATCGATGATTTTCAGTGCGAACAAGATTTTGAAAGATTTGAAAAATTTCTAGTGATTTAAAAGGATTTTAACTGATTTCAAGCGACTTTAAGGTATTTTAAACGACTAAAAAATATTTCAAAGGATTACAAAGTTTTTAGGGAATTTTAAGAGGACCTCCAAAGTGAATCCCCAGATTTGAGAGGGTTACGTACAATTTCAAAAGATTTGACAAATTTCTAGGGATCTTGAAGAAATTCAAGGAAATTTCTTTAAAGCATTTCGAGAGTTTTTAATAGATTTGGAGAGATTTTAAGAGATTTCGAATTCTTTCAAAAGAAATTAAAACATTTCATATCTTATAAAAGGATTTGACGAGATACTGAAGTACTTTCACGTATTTTCAAGGTTATCTTGGGATTTAGTAAATTCGAAGGGATTTTCTAAAATTTCAAAAGATTTCACCGCATTCAACTTATTTTCAAATATTTCAAAGTATTTTAAAAGATTTTAACGGAATTCAAGAAATTGTTATGCATTTCGAGTATTTCACAGTATTTCAAAGGATTTCAAGATACTTCAGAAGATTTCAAAGTGAATCTCTAGATTGAGAGGATTTCTTAAGAATTTAAAAGATTTCAAAATATTTGAAAAATTTCCAATGATTTTAAAGAGTTTCAAAGGATTTAAAGAGTCAGAAGTAAATTTAAAAGAATTAACGATATTTTAAAGGATGTTAAAGGATTTCAAGTGAAACTGAACTATATTTACGAATTTTTTAGGATATCAGGGGTTTCGTAAGATTTTGAGGGATTTCAAAAGATATGAAAGTTTTATAGTGATCTTTATAGAATTCAACAAATTTTCTTAAAAGAATTTCAAGGGTTTTTAATAGATTTGAAGGAATTTTAAGAGATTTAGAATTTTTTCAAAAGAATTCATGAGATTTCAAAGGTTTTTAAAGGATTTCAAAAGATAATTGGTATGTTCACCTCTTTTCAAGGATATCATGAGATTAAGAAAATCTGGATGAAGGAATATTATAAGATTTCTAAAAATTTCATAGGGTTTCAAACGTTTCAAAGGATTTTAAGAAATTTGAACGGATTTCAAGAAATTACGTGCCTTTTCGAGGATTTCACGGAATTCCAAAGCTTATTCACATATTTTAGAGAGTATCGTAAAACATTAAAGTGTTTTACGGGATTTCAAATATTTCGAAAAATATCGAGGGATTCTATTGTATTTAAAAGGACAGAATTTCGACGGATTTTTAGGGCTTTTAAGAAACTTTGAGCATTTAAGAATTATTTTCCCAAATTAAAAAGGATTTTAAGGGATTTTAAGAAATTTAAAAAGATTTTAAGGGATTTTCAGAGATTCTAATGGATTTCCAGAAATTGTATTGCATTTCGAGGATATCGTGGGATTTCAAAGGATTTTGAGAGATTGCAGATGAGTCCAAAGTTTATTCGTAGATTTGAGAGTATTTCGTAGGATTTCAAAAGATATAAAGGCGTTTCAAAAGATTTGAAAGGTTTCCACTGATTTGAAATTATTTCATCGGATTTTAAGGTGTTTTAAAGGACTCCAAAGTATTTCAAGGATTCAGAATTTAATATATTTATTTAATATGAGATTTTGACGAATTCCAGGAGATACCAAAGATTTTTTAAGAATTTTTAAGTTTTTCAAACAAGTTTAAGGTATAAGAACGATTTCCCCGGATTACGAAGGATTTTAAAGGGATTTAACGGAATTTCAAATATTTTTAGAGATTTCAAAGGATTTTAAAAGATTTTGATTGATTCAAAGAAATTATGAAGAATTTCACGGAATTTTCTAGGATTTTAAAATATTTCACAAAACTCCCCAGTTCATCCACAAATTTGAAAGGGTTTGTAACATTTAAAAAAATTTGAAAGATTTTCTGTCACTTGAACGGATTTTAAGAGATTTAGAATTATCTCAAAAATAATTCAAGAGATTTTAAAGCTTTTAACATGGATTTCAAGAGATGCCAAAGTATTTTCACGGATTTCATGAAATTGTAAGGCATTTCGAGGATTTCAAAGGATTTTGAGTGGGTTCAGAAGATGCCAATGTGAATTCACATATTTGAGAAGATTTCTGTAAATTTAAACAGATGCCAATAGATTTCAAAATATTTCAAAGATTTTCAGTGATTTTAAAAGATTTCAATGGATTTGAAGGAATTTCAGAGTACTGCAAAGTATTTCAAAGAATTTGTTAGATTTTGAGGGGTTTCAAAAGGTTGCAAGGGATTAAAAAGATTTTACGGAATTTCGAGATATACCAAAAGATTTTTACATGTTTTAAAAGAATTCACTAAATTTCAAAGTATTTTAAAGGATTTCAAGAGATGTGAAAGTATTTTCAGGAATTTTGTAAGATATGATTGATTTTTGATTGATTTTTAAAGACTTGAAGGGATTTTATAAATTTTCGAACGGCTTCATTGTGTTTCAGATGATGTACGAAGGTTTCAAAGAATTTTAACGGATTTTAAAAGATTTAGAGTGTTTTTATATTTTGTGTGTGTAAATCATGAATAGATTTTACAGGGATTTCAAAGGATCACGTAATTTTTTGGAATATTTCATCGAATTTCTAGAGGTTTAACCGATTTATAAAGCTTTAAAGGAATTTTCATGGATTGAAGAAATTTATAATGGCTATGAGATTTCACAAATTTCCAGCTATTTAAATTATTTGATTTGACGAAATCCCAAAACAAAATGATAAGGGATTTCCACATGATTTAAACCAATTTTAAGGAATTTACCAAATTTTCAAATAAATTCCCGGTTTTTTAAAGGATTGCAAAGATTTTCGGGATTCCACGAGTATAAAAAGTAATTTCAACAGACAAAACGATTTTCATTCAGTATATATTTTTTTAATTATAAAGAAGAAACTTGCGTTAGAAATGCTCTGAACCCCCCCCCCCCCCTACCACCACCCCCATCACCACCAACACGAAAAAAACCTTACGTAATTAATGAATGCTCTCTTATTTGTTTTAAAAATTGTAAGCACTGCGAATAAAAATGCAATGAATATGCTGTAAATTTTCCATTACTCTTACTTTAGCAATTCGTTTTGCTATTCCGACTCAGGAAGCGAATTCATGCTTTTCATCTATTTTTCGCGAGGGCCCATATTAGATCCCAATTTGCTCTCCCGAGTTTAAATAATTTAAATTGAATTGAAAAGCAGATTTTATAGAAAGAAAAGGAGATAATGATTTCTAAGAGGCGTCCAATCGTGAAAATACTATTTGCAGCCGTTTAGTCAAATAGGAATATCAGGAGGCAGTTAAGGGGAATAACGAGGTTGTTCTGTCGTTTTCCAGGTCAATGGCGATGACGACTGGGAATACGAGGAGATCGTCCTGGAAAGAGGCAGCGCCGGTCTTGGATTCAGCATCGCTGGGGGAACGGATAATCCTCACTTTGGAAATGACTCGGCCATCTACATTACAAAACTTATCCCCGGTGGCGCTGCCTCAGCCGACGGTCGTCTACGCGTTAACGACACGATACTCCAGGTGAACGATGTGTCCGTCGTCGACGTACTTCACGCAGCAGCCGTTGACGCCCTCAAACGAGCCGGAAACACCGTTAAACTGGTAAGCACATATCACCAAGAAAATTATTCCACTTGTGAAAAATTAGTCAAGAAAGGGTTTCTTAGGATAGTAAGAGGTTACTTTAATCGTTTAAATCTCCTCCTCTCATCATTCCCCTCTCTGTACTTCCCCCTTCCGCTAACACCATAGGTTACTACCTCTCCCTTTTCCTACTTTTCCTGCTTCTGCATTCTCTACTTCTCCAACCTTTACTTCTCCATGCTCTACTTCTATATCATCTACTTCTCCACCCTCTACTTCTCTATCCTCTACTTCTCCATCCTCTTCTTCTCTATCCTCTACTTCTTCATCCTCTACTTTGCCATCCTTTACTTCTACATTCTTTACTTCTCTATCCTTTACTTCTGCATCCTTTACTTCTCCATCCTCTACTTCTCCATCCTGCACTTTTCCATACTCTACTTCCGCCTCTTCTACTTCTCCATCCTCTACTTCTCCTTCCTCTACTTCTCCATCGTTTACTTCTTCATCCTATACTTCGCTATCCTGTACTTCTTCATCCTCTACTTCTCCATCCTCTACTTCTTTATCCTTTACTTCTCCATCCTGTACTTCTTCATCCCTTGCTTCCCTAACCTTCAGTTCTCCATCACCTACTGCTCCATCCTGTACTTCTCAATCGTCTACTTCCCTATCCTCTACTTCTTCACCCTCCACTTTATCATCCTGTATTTCTACATCCCTTACTCATATATACTTTACTTCTCTATCTTGTATATCTCCATCATCTACTTATGCATCCTCTATTTCTCCATCTTCTACATCTCCATCCTGTACTTTTCAATCCTTGAATTCCCCCTCCTCTACTTCTCCATCCCCTTTTTCTCCATCCTCTACTTCTCCTTCCTCTACTTCTCCATTCTCTACTTCTCCCTCCTCTACTTCTCCATCCTTTACTTCTCTATCCACTAATCCTCCCACCTCTAATTCTCCATCCTCTACTTCTCCATCTTCCGCTTCTCCACTCTCTACGTACCCTCTTTAACCCTCACTTCCAATAACTAACCCTTTACACTACCACCCCTCCCTTTTTCATAACTTCCTCTACTCTACTCACCCTCCCTTCCATTTAACATCTTCAATTCCTCTCCGCCCTTCCTTTCTCTACTTTCCATATAGTCCCACGATGCACTACCCCTACTTTCCACACCCCACTTTCCCTAATTCCATCTCATTCTTTCGGAAAAAAGAATGAAGGAAGGACAAACGCACACCCGAAAGAAAACCTTTAAAAATTAATTAAGAATATTATTATATTATTATCCTATTCCTGTGAACTGCCCTTGTCTCGAAAAATTGTCCTTCTTTCCTCCTATAAATTGTCCTTGATCCCTTTGCTCCACAAATATGCTACATTTTATATTACAATAATAGAATTACGCGGAGAAATTCGAACCGGAAGGAAGTCTCGAGATTGAATTGTAAAATTTATACTTGTATTTGCTTGAAAACTAAAGAGGCTTAGCTATAAATTATTCACTCAGCAAAAGCTTAAATAATTTTTCAAGTGAGAAAATATCAGGATTTAATTATTATTAATGATGGAATTTTTTAAAACACAACATATTTTTCATTATGAAGACGATTTTAAAAATATAAAAACTGTTTATTACACAACATTTCTTTTTTGTCGAAATATTTTATATCGCCGCAAATGGATTTCCAACAAACCAAACAACGAGGATCTTTTCAGAGTTGGAATCTTTTTTTATTCTTTTTTTCTTTTTTTCTTTTTTTATTCCATTTTTTGGCTATTTATTGGTCAAATATTATTTCCCAGTGGCGACCCGTTTTCGAAAAAATCAAGTTTTATAGACATTATTTCTTTAAATTTCAAAAATTGAATTTTCAGCAGTTAAGAATACAATTATCAATTTTATTAAAATATTTAACACTTAAGTTTCTAACATTTGAAAATTCGAGTTTCAATTTTCATCAATTTTGCAGATTTTAAAATACCATATTGAATTGTTTTAAATGAAAGGAAACTGAAAATTGAATAAAATTGAGAATTGAATTTTAAAGGGATAAAAATGGAAGAAAATTGAATTATGAAATTTCTATGGTTCAAAATTGTTGGAAATTGAATTTTCAGTAGGTGAAAATTATATTTTCGAAAATTAAAGAAAATTAGAAGTAAAAGAAAATTGAGCATAGTTTTTTCTTAAACTTCTAACTATTGAATTCAACTTAAGAATTTAATCGAGATATATTTCAATCAACAACACAAAAATTTGGAAAAAGTAGTTTTTTTCAAAAACGGGTAATGTGAAATTCATGCTGAAGACGGTATTTTTTTGGAATTTTTTCAACGAGAATTTTTTTATTTGATAAGTAATAAGTTTCCAGATATTTTTGACTAATTATCAATTATTTTAACAATTATTATTCGTTCAAACAATTTTTTTATTCCATTAAGTCTTGAAAAGTTACTATTTTTGGGAATAAAAGATAAAGTTGATGAATGTAAAAAATAATATTTGTTCTTCCACATATTCTACAATTGTTTAAACAATTTCTATTTGTATAATTTATTTTCACCAAATCGTGAAAAATTAGTATTTTCTGGCAGTAGTAGCATACGTATCGAATGTTAAGAATAATATTCATTTGTTTAGGATACTTTACAATTCTTTAAACAACTTTAATTTGCTTAAAAAAGTTTCTCGCGTGAATCATGAAAAATTATTATTTTCTAGAAAAATGACGCAGTTATTGAATTTTGATATTTTTTGTAAAAGACAATTTGCATTTATTTAACAAATAAAATTTCTTTATTACTTCATTATTATTCATTAGCCATGTCCATTATTTCTATAAAATAGTAAATTTTCAACGTAACTTTTCACAATTTAGAGGGGGAAAAATAATTTTAAAATTTTTAAACTAGCTAAACAATACTTGTAAATTATATAAAAGGCACTAAGAAACGTTTTTTATTTTATTAATCTGTACTTTTACTTCAACCGAGAGGTAAATAATTTTTTTTTTAATTTCTTGTATGCTCTATAATATTTTCGGAATTTAGTCCAGGTATTAAAATGTTTAAATATTAGACTTTTCTAGACTCAATTCTAGAAGAGTCATAAGAAATATGATTGAATTTTTTTTATTAATTACTTCCCAGATGTATAAAAAACTAAAAACTCAAAAAATGTTGTCTGTTTGTAAATATTATTGTTAGAGGTCTCTGTTTCAGACTCGGTTGTCGTTGTCATGATAGTAGGTAAAATTAATATATTTTTTTTGTCTTTTTTTTAAACCTGTACTATATTGCGACAATATTGAAGAGAATTCTAAAATCTTTTTCAATTTTATCGATTGTTCTTTATAGCTCTGAAACCAAAATTTATTAGAACAATTAGTAAAACACCATTTTATTCAGAAAATCCAGCAATAATTAATTTAAAAAGATCTTCTGGAAAACTAATAAAAATATTTTTTAAATATTAATCAGCAATTTCGAAGTAAATTTAGAGCAACTGATCAAAACGAAACATCTCTAGACTTTAATCGGATTAGAATCGACAGGCGAGAGAGTATTAAGCTTTACTCTCAAGCTTCTGCTCCTCGAAATTTCCTCCTGGGAGTTGGAATTAAACTTCAAGCAAGATTGTTAGATATAAAACAAAAGTGTCGCATACTTTGGAACAATAAAGAGTCGCTTGAAATGTGAAATTCGAGAAAATAGGAGACAAATTCGGTGGTTGTAAAAAATGTTAATCCTTCCACTAGTTTTGCATTTAACTCTGCATTTTATCTTTATTTTTCTACTTACTTCTTCTCATTTTCTATATCCTTTTATTTTTCATTTTACTGTTTCTACTTTTTTATTTACCTCTCTCGCGGTTTCTATACTTTTTTTCGTCCCGCTTTATTCTGGGTCTGTAACTACTTTTTTGCGATAAGAAGCATTCTGATATTCGAGAAAAATAGAAAAATGTGAGACACAAGCTCTTGATAAAAATTTACTTCCTTAATAATTCTACCCTTCTTTTTCTTTATTTTTACACTCTGAAGAACTTTTTATCTTGTACCCTTTTTTTTTCTATTTGTGTCTTATAGTGGATTCGACTTACTGTAGGTGAGGAAAAACCTGAAAATCAGGGAATTTCTATGCAAGAAAAATTGAAATTTTCATTTGAAATTGTTTTATTCTGTGTAGAGAAAATTCTATGTTAAAAATGTTACAAGAATAATATTCTGGTTTTTCAATATTAATGGTCAATTATGACAATTATTGACTTGAAAATTCGACAATTATTTTAAAAAGTAATCCTTTTTTGTTGATAAGTCGTCTTCTTGTTATAAAAATAATCTTCTTAGTCGGAAACTTCTCAAAATTTTGGTTCAGAATGAACTTTTTTGTTGAAATTTTACTTTCTGTTGAAAATTAGTCTTTTTTGGTTGAATTCTACTGCTTTTTATTTAAAATAAAAATCTTATTTTGGTTGTCATATTTACTGTTACATTATTCGTTAAAAGTTCATCATCTTCTTTCGTAGAAAAATCTTTTTTTGTTGAAATTAATTTTTCTAACAGAAAATTTAACTATATGAGTTGAAAATTCATCCTTCTAGCGCCAAAATCATCTCTGGTTGAAAGCTTAACTATAGTTTAGAAAATTGATTTTTTTAGCTGAGGTTCATCTCTTTAGCTAGACTAAAATGATTTGTTTAATAATTATTTTTTGTTTAAAATAAATTTTTTTGATGTAAATGTTTATTATTTATTATATAAATGTTAACTATTCTATTTTTGTGGAAAATTGGGCTTTTTATTTAAAATTCGTCTTTTTGGGTTGAAAATTCAACCAAATTCAAATTATTTTTCTGAAAATTCGTCTTTTTTTATTGAATAAAAACTGTTGGAAGTTCATCTTTTTAATAGAAGAGTAATCTGCTTGGTTGCAAATTTCCACTTTCTTTCTTAGAAATGGAACTCTTTAGTTGAAAATTAACTTTTTTGTTTCGCCTTTTTGGTTGAATTCAACTGTTTTGCATTTAAATCTAAAATCTTGTTTTGCATAAAAATATCGACTATTTTATTATTTGTTAAAAATTTACCTTTTTTGGTTGAATATTTATGGAATATATTTAGGTTAGATTTTAAACTGTTTTACAGAAAAAAATGTTCTTTCTAGACTGAAAAATCTTTATTTATTGAAAATTCGTATTTTTTATTCCATTTAACTATTTTTTATTTGAAAGTAGAATCTTGTTTTGTTAAAATATTTTATATTACATTATTTCTTAAAACGTTTATCTTTTTGTTTAAAAACTGAACTTTTAGGTCGGAGGTTAAACCACTTTGTTAAAAAATCATTTTTTCATTGAAAATTCCTTTTGTATTGGCTTGAAAATTAATTTTTTAACTGAAGATTTAACTATTTTAGGTGAAGATCTATTCTTTTAGTGGAAAGTTCATCTGTTTGCTTGAAAGTTGAACTATTTGATTGAAAATTCGTTTTTTTCTGTTTAAAATCAATTTATTTAATTGAAAAAGTAACTTTTCGATTTTTTTCTGGAAAATTGATCATTTTAGTTGAAAATTTGTCTTTTTGGTAAAAAAACTAATCTTCTTAGTTGAAAATTTCCTATTTTTGTGAATAAAAACGCAACTTTTCGGTTGAAACTTAACATTTTTGTTGCGAATTGATATGTTCGGTTTAAAACTTCAACTGCTTTAATAAAACAATTAATAAAACAATTATCTTTTGGCGAGATAGTTCAAAAATTTGGATTATAGCTTTTTTCTTTTACTCTGAAAAATCTTCATTTGTAGAACATTGATCTTTTTGCTAGGAAAATTTATAATTTTATTTGGAAAATTGGACTATTTTGATTAAAATTCTACGTTTTTTGTGTTCAAAATTAATCTTCCTGGTTTAAAATTCGTCTCTTTGGTTTTAAAATTCATCTATTTTGGTAGAAATGTCATCTTTTTTTATTGAAATATCAACTATTATATTTTTTTTGAGAATTAATCTTTTTGTTGAATATTAAAATAAAAAATAAATAAAATAAAATTTGAAAAAATTAATTATTTAATTTCCAATGATTAGTTAATTTTTTATTTGCGTTTTTATATTATTTTATTGTAAAATTAAAATTGATTTTGATGAAATCTATTATTTCAGAAATCACCCAGTATATGTGGTACACTATATAAAATTTTTATGCATTCGTGCCTTATAATTGTTCACTCGACTTCTATCGTATTTTTCTAACTTCTGCTTTCGCTTTTCATTTCCGACTCAAAAGCTGTACCCGTCACCTGAATAAATAGACTTCGAATACTTGGGGCGTCTTCGTGCTCCTTTTCCCAATTGCTTTTATAACATCAGCGATGTCTTAAAAAGCCAAGTTAAAACACTTCAATAAACTACTAACATGTTTAATGACTTTAAATTATATGATTACAAATATAATTCACTCGTACAAATTGAAAAAGATTTTTTTTATTTATTAAAAATAGCGCATAAACTGCGCTTATTGCAGGTTTTTTTAGTTGGATTATTTAATTACGAAATTCAAATATACGTTTAAATTAAATTTAATAAATAATATAATTAATAATTATAAATTAGAATAAATTTTAAATGACTACATCGGCTTCCAAACCATATTAATTTTAATTTACTATTTATATTAATTTTCATCGACTTTCAGTAGTCAGTAATCTTTTTTAAGATAAGATTTTATCTTAGCAATTTTAAAGAAGTCTGAATAAAAATTCTTATAAATTTTGATGATTCCAAAATTACAACTCCAGTTTTTAATTCTAAATCTTAAAAATTGAAGCAATTTCGAATTTAAATCATCAAAAATACATAATTGTTTTTTAACTACATCGGCTTCCAAACCATATTAATTTTAATTTAATATTTATATTAATTTTCATAGACTTTCAGTAGTCAGTAATCTTTTTTAAGATAATATTTTATCTTAACAATTTTAAAGATGTCTGAATAAAAATTCTTATAAATTTTGATGATTTTCAAAATTAGAACTCCAGTTTTTAATTCTAAATCCTAAAAATTGAAGCAATTTCGAATTTAAATCATCAAAACTACATAATTGTTTTTTTAACTTAAAACTTGTATAATTTTAAACTGTAAATTGTCAAAATTAAAAATTCTTCAATCTCAAAGATTTATAATTCAGAGTTCTGCAATTTTCGAGAGCTAAAATTGAAAATTCCTCAATTTTAACGATTAGCAATTTAAAATACCCCAACTTTAAAGATTTAGTTCTGAATATTATTTAATAACTTATAAAGAAAATAAAGTTGCAGTCGAGATGTGTATAATTTTCAAAAGATACAACTGAAAACTCTTAAAGTTTGAGGATTTATAAATAGAAATTCTGAAATTTCGATGATTTTAAAAATCAGTTTGAACTATTTGCAATGTAAAATTTTCTGGTTTTAAAGATTTATTTATAAATACTGTTGAATTACTTATATATAAAAAATAAAAAATAAATTTGCAATTGAAACGGTTCAATTTTTAAGATTTATTATTAAAATTTCTACAATTTTTAAAAGCTAAATTGAAAGTTCTTCAATTATAATGATCTGAAATTCTAAATTATTCAATTAAAAAAATTTATTTAAAATATTATTGATTTAAGTAAAGAAATAAATTTACTATTGAAACTTTTACAATTTTGAAAGGTTACAATTAAAAAATCTTCAATTTCAAGGATTCATAAATAAAAATATTAATTTTTGGATGATTTTGAATATCAAGAAACCAGTTTTCAATTTTAAATCTTCCGAATTCAAAAAATTTCGAAAGTAAGTCATCAAAAATACAGAATTTTTTCTTATAAATTTTTTAAATTAAAAAATCTTTAATTTTAAAAGATTTATAATTGAAAGATCCGCAATTTTTAAGAGTGGCTACTGAAACTTCTTGAATTTAAAAAATATATGAATAGTTCAATTTTAAGGAATTATAATTGAAGATTCTTGAATTTGAGAGATTTATAATAAAAAATTCTTAAATTTGGCTGATTTTGGAAATCAAAAGTCAAGATTTAAATTTAAAATCTTCCAATGTGAAGAAATTTTGAATGTAAATTATCGAAATTACAGAAGTTTTGAATCATAATTTTTTTAAATTAAGAACTCTTGAATTTTAATGATTTAAAATTCCAAGTTCTACAATCTCGAAGATTTACAATTTAAAATTGTTCAATTTTAAAGATGTATTTATGAAAATTCTTAAATTTAGATTATTTTGACGATCGAAATCATGTCAATTAAAACTTTTTATTTATAAATCTTTAAAATTAAAGAGTTTTCAATTGTAAATGTTGAAAATTTTAAAAATATGCAAACTCAAAATTCAAAACTTCAATTTCAAAGATTGACAATTAAAAGTTCTACAATTTGGAAGAATTAGAATTGAAAATTTCTTAATTTTGGAAACATAGAATTAAGAATTATTTAATTTTCAAGATTCATATTTTACGGGTGTGTAATTTAGAATGTTCTATTGCATTAGTTAAATTTTGAAGTTTTACCATTGAAAATTATTAAATTTTAACGGTACACAAATAAAAAATGTTTAATTTTTAAGATTTACTATTGAAGATTCATTAATTTGGAATGTTTATAATTCAAAATGATGTAATTTTTAAAGTTTTTTGGAACATGTTCAATTTTACAGATTTATAATGGAAAATCAATTTTTATGTACCTGAAGTTCGAACGTTCAAATGAACGAAATATTTCTCCCAACTTCTATTTTATTCATAAATATTCTTCTAATTTCAATTTAAAATATGCATTATAAATCTGTTTCAATAATAAGTTATTTCAAATATAAATAAAAAAATATTGGAGCTCTTTTTCTAGTTTACAAAGTTACAAGCATATTCCATTTTTTAAAGTTGCGATCGAAACTTGCGATGAGTGAGCGGAAACGTGTAAACTAAAATGTGAATAAATTGATTCGAAAATTTTTTTTCAAACTCTTACTCGCGTAAACCCCGTTTTTTATCATAGCTGTTATACTTAAACAGCGGCAGCTCTCTTAAGTGTTCTTTCAATTTGTAGAGTTTTTCCAAAATAGAAAGTGAGAGGAAATCGTGGGGGGGGGGGGGGGGGTGAAAAAAAATAAGGAAGGGGAAGTGACGAGAAATTCAGGGTAGGGGAAGAGTGGTAAAGTGCGGGGAGGGCTAGTAGGGGGAATTATGAGGAATGAGTGGAGGGAAAGAAACGCTAGTGGGGGTAAATAAGGGATAGAGTGTGAGGAGAAGTGACGGTGGGAAATTACGGGAAATAATGAGAGGAATAGTAGTAGAAGTGATGGGAAATGAAGGCAGCGGTGGGAATTGAGTGTAGGGGACGTAGATGAATTGAGGAGAAATAAATGTAGGGTTAGTAGTAGTATTAGGGTAAAATGATTAACGGGATAGTAGTAAAGTGATAAGAAAATGACTTGAGGAAAAGTAGTAGAAGTAATTTGAGATGTAGTGAGGAAAAGTAATGGAAGTGATGGGAAGTGTGGGCCCGGGAAGTGAGGAGAAATTGGGTTGTTGGTGGAAGTGCAGGGTGGTGAGGGTAGAGGTGTCAGAGGAAATGATGGGAAGTGAGTGTAGGGGAAGTAGATTAATTAAAGGGAAATGAGTGTAGGAGAAGTATATGAAGTGAGGGGAAATAAGGAAATGGGTAGCGGAAGTGGTTGGACATGAGCGAATGAAAAGTAGTGGAAGTGTGGTAAAGGAAAGCAGTGGAAGTGAGGAGAGGTAGAGTATTGGAAGTGATGGGAATTAGAGGAAAAGACGGGTTTGGAAGTGGAGGAAATGAGTGTAAGTGAAGGGAAATAGGAGAAAAGATTATAAATTAGGATGAGTATGGGAGAGGAAGGGATGCGTTATCTGGGAAGCGAGGAGAGGGCAAAGTGTATGAGGAAAAAGTTTGGGAGGTGACAGCGCGAATTGTGAAGTGACGAGAGGAGAGATAGTATGGGAGGGGGAGGTTTGAGTATCAAAATTTAGTACAGAAAGGTACTAGGCCTGTCCGAAAATGTCGGTTACAGGATGCTAGAGTGAAAATATAGCCTCTTTAGGTTCTTTTTTACTTCGAATCCGCTGAGCGGGAACTTAGCTTGGAGCGAACTTTTTCTAGAATAAGAATTCTTTTGAACTTGCAGAGCTTCAGTCGTATTTTTTCCCTCTTTTCAGTACGTTCGGCGGCGACGACATACGCAGCTGATGGAAATCGAGCTGATCAAAGGCAACAAAGGATTGGGATTTAGTATCGCAGGGGGTATCGGAAATCAACACATCCCTGGGGACAATGGAATATACGTCACGAAAATCATGGACGGAGGGGCTGCTCAGGTCGATGGCCGACTCCTTGTTGGCGACAAGTTGGTCGCCGTCAGAAACGCCTTGGTGAGAAATTCTTTCATTATATTTATTTAGTTGAAAAATTAATAATTTTGTTATTAAAATTGAACTATTTAGTAGAAAAGTGATCTTTACAGGTTCAAAATTCAAAAATTTGGTTAAAAAGTTATATTTTTGTGAAAAATTCAACTCTTGTCTACGATTTTTAGATACAAAATTAATTATTTATAAAATTTGTATTTTTTGTTGAATATAATTTTACTTTTTTAGTTTAAAAAGTTTGAAAAGGCTTCAAAGTTTACCATAGTTGTTGAAAATTATTAATTTTTGTTTAAATCAACTTTTTTGCTGAAAATTCATCTTTTTTGCTACACAAGTTGTGGATTCAAAAATCATCTTCTTAATTAAAAACTCAACAATTTGTCTGTACTTTTTGTCTCTTTTTTGCAAAAAAATCTTTATTTTTTGATAATTATAATTCGTCCATAACTATTTGGTTGTAAATGCAACTATTTGGTTGAAAATATATCTTTCTTTATTGGCCATTATAGCTTTTGTTGAAAATTTAACGGCCTTTTAAAATATTTATCTCTTTTGCTTGCAATTTTTTAGCTGTTTGGTTGAAATCTTTTTTCAATTTTTTTTTTCCGCATTGATGGAAATTCAAATCGGAAGTAATTAGTTTATAAGTTGAGTAAATTTAAAGCTTATAAATCCGGCTGTACTTTAAAATCGTTGTAAAATCCCAAAACTGGATCAATTACTTACAGAATTTTTTGTGGCCTCTTTAAATATTGAAATACTTGAGAGGAGTTGGGTTTTTACTGGTCATAAAAATTCTAGTGACTCGTTACTTTATTTGCCTGCGGACATCAAAGTTGTTCGGATTTTCTCGTGCGAAGCCAACGTTAGCCTTTCCGGTTATCACTCTCACCGGACGCTCCAAGTTTTATGTTAACGATGGCTTAAGGGTCGGTAAAGAAAAAGTTTCGTGATTTGTTGTAAACCTCGTAAAACGCAACTTGCTGACAAGAAATTTCAATCGTACTTCATTCCAAAAAGACAGGATACACAAATATAAAATATTTCTGATTTTCAAACATCGAAACGAGTTTATCAAGGTAAAGTAAATGGCAGCGTGCCCAGAGGCAGACCGCGGAAGGAATGGTTGGAATGTGTG
>JAWWLR010000004.1:23843041-23867571 GCA_035041075.1 Acraspis erinacei | reverse complement strand
ACAGGGATTTATGAGGATGAAGAAATTGGAAGAAGTAAGTGAAAGCAAGAAAGTAGGTTAAGCTCTCAACTCATGTAGTTCTGAATAAAAACAATGCAGTAGTTGCAAGAAACAAAAGTCCAAGGACCTTAAAAATGAGAGAAATCGCATAGCGATGCGTCATCTAATAACTTGAAAGTAGTACCTCGTAGCAGCACCTAATAAGTCTGAAAAATGCAATTTTAAAAATGCGACCAAATGCACGCCCTAAGGTGTTTTACGACCGAACGCAGTGCCTTCTCACACTTACAAATCTAGAGTTTACGACAGTTTGTCGTTCTACGGAAACAACTGAGAATCCGCCGGAAGTAAATTCTCAGTCGGTTTTGCACAGCCTAGAAATCATCCACCAGTTACCAATTTTGGGCAATTTTTTACCCCCCCCCCTCCCCCCGCCCCAAAAGTATCGTAGCCTTAAGGTAAAACCTGGCTTTAGGTTTATACTGTTTTTTGTGTGCTTGTAGCAAGTCAAGTTGCCAATATGCCTATATTGTCTACGTTACCGTTTAGTAAATTATAAACTTTAATAATAAATCAAAATTTTAAATAAAAAATTGATTTTCAGGGTAAGTGTTCAATGTACTTAATTCAGTTTTATGTGACAGAAAAATTATTATTATTATTGAATTATTATTATTATTGAATTTTGAATTGAATTATTGAATTTTCAAACTAAGAAAGGTACATTTTTAACAAAAAATTGAATAGTATAATTTTTAATTTAAAAAATGTAATTTTCAATTATTAAAAAGTTGAATTATCAAAGCAAAAATATGAAATTTTCATTAAAAAAAGTTAATTTGATACCAGAAAATACGAATTTTCAACCAAATAAAAGAACTGACAACTCAGTAATTGATTTTCTAATTAAACTAGATTAATTTCCAACGAAAAGATGAATTTTTAACTAAATAGTTCAATTTTAACGAAAAATTGAATTCTGACTTAAAAAGGAACCATTTTTGACCATAAATAGAATAGTTAAATTTTCAATTACCAAAGTAATTTTTCCACGACAAAAAAAGAATTTTTAACAGACAAGTTCAATTTCCAACCAAAGAGATGAATTTTAAACAAAAATTTCAAATCGTCAAAAAAAGCATTCTTAAAAAAGTAGTACAATTTTAAAACTGAGTAGTTAAATTGTAAACAAAAAGATGAATTTTCTACAAAAACAAAAGAATTTTTAACCAAACTTAAGAATCATTAACTAAAAAGTTGAATTTTCAAACAGAAAGATTAAATTACTACCTAAAAATACCATCTTTTGATAAAATTAAAGAAATCTCAACCAAAAAGTTGAATTTTTAGGACAAAAAGAAAGTTTTTTTTTAATTTTTAAGAAAGCAGCTCAACTTTAAAATACAGTTGTTAAATTTTTTATCCAAGAACATGCATTTTGAAACAAAAAGATTACATTTTTACAGAAAAAAAACGAATTTTGAACAAATTTTAAGAATTCTTAACCAAAAGCTTGAATTTTCAACTAAAAAATATGAATTTTGAAACAAAAAGTTCGATTTATTGCCAAACAGTTGAAATTGAAACTAAAGAAGATGAAGTTTTAAACAACAAAATTAATTTACTTTCAGAAAAGACCAATTTTAAATAAAATTCAGGAAATCTCAAACAAAAACTTGAATTTTTAGGAAAGAAAGAATTTATTTAGTTTTTAAGAAAGTAGTTTAACTTTTAAACCTATTTCTTTAAATTCTTATCAAAAAAGATGAATAAATAAAAGATGAATTTGCTACCAAAAAAAAACACTTTTGATCAAAATTCTAGAATTCTCAACCAAAAAGTTGAATTTTGAACTAAAAAGGTCAATTAGAAAAAAAGATTAATTTATTACAAAAATCAAGAATTCTGAAACAAAAAGTTAAATTTTGGAATAAGATCAATTGTAAAAAAAGATTAATTGAGAAGCAAATTCAATAACAAAATTCTCGAATAGTAAAATTTCCAAATAATAAAATTACCGAAGAATAAAATTCGCGAATATTAAAATTTCCAAATAATAAAATTACCGAATTGTAATATTCTTGATTAATAAAATTAATAAAAAATAATAAAAAGCCCGCATAATAAAATTCCTGAATTTTAAAATTTCCGCAAAATAAAAATGTTCGAACATTAGAATTTCAAAATACTAATGTTCCCTAAAAATAAAATTCTCCAATAAAAAAATTTCCTAATAATAAGATTCCTAAATATTAAAATCCGAATAATAAAATTTCCGAATATTAAAATTTTCGAATTATACAATTTCAGAATAATAAAATTCCTGATCAATAAAACTCTAGAATTATAAAATTCCCAAATAATAAAAATTCTCGAACATTAGAATTTCGAAATAATAAAGTTCCCTAAAAATAAAATTCTCTAATAACAAAATTTTCAAATAATAAAATTCCCGAAATGTAAAATTCGCAAATAATAAAATTGCCAAATAAAAAATTTCCGAATAATATGTTTTCCAAATAATATAATTTCTGAATAATAAAATTTTTGAATAATAAAATTATTTAATTGAGAAAATTACCGAATAATAAGATTCTCGAATAATAAAATTCCCGAATAATAAAAATTTCAAATCATAAATTTCCCTCAGAATGAAATTATCGAATAATAAAATTTCCGAATAATTAAATTCTCGAAGAATACCAAATAATGAAAGTCCCGCATAATAAAATTCCTGAATATTAATATTTCCGAAAAATAAAATTCTCGGATAATAAGATTTTCGAATAATAAAATTACCGAATAACAAAATTCATGTATTATAAAATTCCGCAATAATAAAATTACCAAACATTAAAATTTCCAAATAATGAAATTCGCGAATTGGCAAATTCGAAAATAATAAAATTGCCAAAGAATAAAATTCCTGAATTAGAAAATTCTTGAATAATAAAATTACATAATAATAAAATTCCCTAATTAGAAAATTCTTGCATAATAAAATTCCCGAATAATAAAATTTCCTAATAATAAGATTTCTAAATATTAAAATCTGAATAATAAAATTTCCGAATATTAAAATTCTCGAATAATACAATTTCAGAATAATAAAATTCCTGAACAATAAAATCCTACAATTATAATAATCCCGAATAATAATATTTCCAGATATTAAAATCCGAATAATAAAATTTCCGAATATTAAAATTCTCTAATAATACTATTTCAGAATAATAAAATTCCTGAAAAATAAATCCTAGAATTATAAAATTCCCGAATAATAATATTCCCAAATATTAAAATCCGAATAATAAAATTTCGGAATATTAAAATTCTCGAATTGTACAATTTCAGAATAATAAAATTCCTGAACAATAAAACTCTAGAATTATAAAATTCCCGAATAATAAAAATTCGCGAACATTAGAATTTCGAAATAATAAAGTTCCCTAAAAATAAAATTCTCTAATAACAAAATTTCCATTTAATAAAATTCTCGCATTGAAAAATTCCCGAATAATAAGATTCTTGAATGATAATATTTCCGCCGAATAAAATAATGAAATTCGCGAATTAGAAAATTCAAAAATAATAAAATTACCTAATAATAAAATTCCTGAATTGGAAAACTCCTGCATAATAAAATTCCCGAATAATAAATTTTCTAAATAATAAGATTCCTAAATATTAAAATCCGAATAATAAATTACTGAATATTAAAATTCTCGAATAATACAATTTCAGGATAATAAAATTCCTGAACAATAAAACTCTAGAATTATAAAATTGCCGAATAATAAAAATTCGCGAAGAATAGAATTTCGAAATAATAAAGTTCCCTAAAAATAAAATACTCCAATAAAAAAATTTCCAAATAATAAAATTTCCGCATTGAAAAATTCCCGAATAATAACATTCTTGAATGACAAAATTTCCGTAGAGTAAAATTCCCGAATTGAAAAATTCCCCAATAATAAAATTTTGGAATAGTATTATTCCCAATTAACAAAAATTTCAGAATAAAAAAATTCCTGAAATGTAAAATTTCCAAATAATAAAATTTCCAAATAAAAAATTTCCGAATAATATTTTTTCCAAATAATATAATTTCCGAATAATACCATTTTTGAATAATAAAATTATTTAATTGGAAAATTCCCGAATAATAAGATTCTCGAATAATAAAATACCCGAAAAATAAAATTCTCAAATAATAAAATTCCCTCTCGAAGAATACAATTCGCGAAGATTAAAATTTCCAAATAATAAAACTCCCACATAATAAAATTCCTGAATATTAAAATTTCCGAAAAATAAAATTCCGGAATAATAAGATTTTCGAATAATAAAATTCCCAAATATTAAAATTTCCAAATAATGAAATTCGCGAATTTGAATATTCAAAAGTAATAAAATTTCCAAAGAATAAAATACCTGAATTGGAAAATTTTTGAATAATAAAATTACATAATAATCAAATTCCCGAATTGGAAAATTGCTGCATAATAAAATTCCCGAATAATGAAATTCCCGAATAATAAAGTTTCCAAATAATAACATTCCTAAATATTTATATCCGAATAATAAAATTCCTGAATATTAAAATTCTCGAATAATACAATTTCAGAATAATAAAATTACTGAACAATAAAACTCTAGAATTATAAAATTCCCTAATAATAAAAATTCGCGAACATTAGAATTGAAAAATTCCCCAATAATAAAATTTCGGAATAGTAAGATTCCCAATTAACAAAGATTCAGAATAAAAAAATTCCCGAAATGTAAAATTCCCAAATAATAAAATTGCCAAATAAAAAATTTGCGAATAATATGTTTTCCAAATGATATAATTTCCGAATAATACAATTTTTTAATAATAAAATGATTTAATTGGAAAATTCCCGAATAATAAAATTCTCAAATAATAAAATTCCATAGATTCAGATAGATTTAGATAGATTCACTTTCAAATAGCAGACGCGAATTTTTGACTTAAGAGAGGAATTTTTAAAGAAATATATGAATTATCAAATAAATGTGATTAGTTTTCTGACAAAAATTTCATAAATAAATTTTCAGTAAAAAAAATTAATTTCTAACCAAGTAATTTTATTTTTTAATAAATAGTTTCAATTTCAACTAAAAAAGATCAATTTTCAACCAGCAGTCCAATATTTATATTTTTAGTTAAAAAATTAATGTTCAATAAAAAAAAATACTATCGAACTAAATACTTAGGATTTTCTACAAAATAGATGAATTTTCAATTGACGAAAGCAAATTTTGGTTCAAACTTTTTAAAATTAGGTTTCTATTTAAGAAAGTATAGTTCAATTTTTTGTTTAAAAAGATATTTTTAACAAAAAAACGATTTTTCAACAAATAGTTATTTCTTTAACCAGAAAGATGATTTTTCAACAGAAACGATGAATCTTCATAAAAACATTTTAGTTTTAAATCAAAAACAGTAAAACAAGAATCTTGAAGATTTAAAAAATTTTATTTTATTTTACAGGATTAAAAACCTTTTGAATTTTCAAAAATATTCTTTACTGACTAGAAATTTTTCTTAAAATTTTGGCAAATCATTCATAATGTAAAACAATTGCCCCAAAATCTTCCAAATTTACCTAGGAATTTTAAGAAAATTTGTTTATGCACTTGAAATATATCAAAATTCTTTAAAAGCTTCTAAAGTTTTGCTTTGAAATTTTTTTAAGTAAACCGTTTAAAAGTTTCTCATAAATCTAAAAAAAATTCACACATTTCAGAAGTATTAAGAAGATAAATCATCAATAATAGTTTCCAATAACTTATTCTTTCTGATCACTTTAAAAATGTAAAAAAGTTGAGAAATTATGGCGTAAAGGTAAAATGTCAAAAACAGAAATATTTCTCAATATTTAAATGTTATCTTCTACAAATAATGTTTAGAAACATTTATAAATATATTTTATGATGAATCAAAATTATTTATTTAGAAATTTCCAAATAAAAAAGACTAATTTTCAACTAAACTGTTGAATCTTCCACCGAAATATTAAAATTTTCAGTTGAGGAAATTAATTTTCACCAAAAATAAACAAATATTCAACTCTGGAAAGTATTCTTGCTTTCTAAAAATGTTTCTACGGATTTTAGAAAATTTTGATTTCTAGCTTAGAGAAAAATTTAAATTTTCAAATTTTGGTAAATTACGCTTCACAATTTAAATAGTGAAAATAATAAAATTTGTATTTGACGCAAATTAAATTAAATTTTAAGTTTCTTAAAAAGTTAGTGTTTTTATAAATTTTTATTAAATTAGTCCAGAATAAAGTTTTAGAGATGTTTCAGAAAATTATTTTATAAAATGTTTCTTCTCAACTGGATTTCAATGACGCAATAAAATAAATAATCCGATTTTATTTTTTTTATTTTTATTCAAGTTAGATTTACAGCCAAAGATTAAATGACTTTTCGAGATTTGCAGTCGCGATGTATCAAACTTAAGAAGATCTTAGAAGCGCAAAAAGAGGACAAGGTTGAAAGGCAGACGTGCTTGATAGTGAAATTATTTTTGCAAAGCGGAATTTGATAAAAGTAAATGTGACATTCAATTCAAGGGAAAAGTGGCACTTACAAACAGATAATTTTTCACAAGACTCTTTTCTCACATTTTCATACCAAAAAAATTTTAACATAATCTTTCATTAACAAGAAATCTTAAGTTGCATAATTAGTTTGTTTTAAGTTAATAATTTTAATAAATGAGGAAAGGCTATTCAAATTTCAAGATAAAGTTATTTTTCTTCATTTTCTCCTATTTTTCAATAAATTAAAAAAAAAATTATTATTTTGTTGATTATGCAACAATTTTGTTAAAAGGTTATCTTTTTTATCCAAATGTCAACTAATTTATTCTTCTATTTCAGAAGATTAATCTTTTTGGTTGAAAATAAAATTTGAGTTAAATGTTGAACTCTTGCTGAAAATTCATTTTTTTTTAGAAAATTCGTCAATTTATTTAAAAATATATTTCTCGTTTAAATTTATCTATTTTCTTTAAAATTTTGTTTAGAATTCATTTTTTAAACTAAAACTGTAACTATACAATTTTTAGTATAAATAAATAATTTTCATGAAAGATTGTATGAAATATTAACTATTACATGTATAAGTCAGAACTCATCTTTTTTGGTTGAAAAAAGACCTCTTGGTTTAAAGCTAAACTTCTCCAAAAATGAATTTTTTGGTTAAAGGTTCCTTTTTTTAGTTAGAAATTTATTGCTTTTCTTGGAAAATTAACTTTTGTTGAAATCGTAACCTTTTAGTGAAAATTTTATTTTTGCTTAAAAGTTTAACTAGTTGGTTAATCAGAAAACTTTATCAATAGAACATTCATTTTTTCGTTTAAAAATCATATTTTCGGGTTGAAAATTCAATTGCTTTAAAAGAAAATGATCTTTTCGGTTTCAAAATTAAATTATTTTATTGTAAATTGAGTTAATAAGTAGAAAATTCTTGTTTTATAGTAGAAAATTAATCTTCTTGATTAAAAATGCATTATTTTTTGTTAAGAATTTAACTGTTTGTTTAAAAACCAATTTGTTTTGTTTGAGAATTCGACTATTGTATTGAAAATTCGTCCTTTTTCTTAAAAGATTAATTATTTTAGTTAAAAATTACCATTTTATTCAAAATAAATATTTTTGGTTTTAAAAATTTAACTATTTGTTTCAAAATTAAACTATTTAATATATCATTAAACTTTGCGTTTAAAAATTATATTTTTGGGTTTAAAATTCGATTGCCTTACAACAAATTAATCTTTTTGGCTTTAAAATTAAACAACTTTATCAAAAATTTATGTATTTATTTAAAAATTCGCATCTTCGTCTTTTTGTTTCAGGATTGACAAATTTTATTGAAAAATCGCATTTTTTGGTAAAAGATTAATTTATTTCGGTAAAAATTACCTTTTCATTGAAAATTCATGTTTTTCGTTAAAACTTTAAGTATTTGGCTAAAATGTAAATTATATAATACAAAATGGAATTTTTTTGCTTTGAAAATTATATTTCCGGATTTAAAATTCAATTTCTTTGAAAATAAGGAATATTTTTGGCTTCAAAATTCATCAATTTTATTAAACTTGATGTATTTCAATGAAAATTCGCCTCTTTTGTTGAAAATGTAAATTTTGGGTTGAAAAATAATTTTTTCTTGGGTTCAAATTTAATTTTTCAATCCAAAAATTGAACTAAGCATTGTGAAGATTAATTTTTTACACTAAAAGTGAAGTGTTTTGTTAAAAATGCAACTGTCTTCTAAAAAATTCGTCTTTTTTGCTTAAAAATTTAACCGTTTTCGGTTAAATTTTTATCTTTTTAGCTTAAAATTTCAAAAATTCGAATATTTCCGGTGTAAAAAGGTAAAGATACAAAAGTTCTTAATTTTTGGAACTTGTTAGTTCTTATTTTGTTATTTTAGAAATTCTCAGATAATTAGATTTACGTACGAATGAATTGAAAATAATGATATAAGTAAAATAATTTATTTTATTTTATTAATAGTTAAGAAGTTATGCGTCTTGATAAATTAAAATTAATATTACCCATTTTACATAATATTGGTATTTTTAATTAATGATTATTCACTGTAGGTCGTACTATCCACTGTAGGCAGATTTTCCTGAGTTAGAAATTTAAAATTGTAAGTCTTCTTGGAAAACTAATATTATTTTTGTTTGAAATAATCGATTTGGTTTTAAAAAAACGTCAAAATATAAATTAAAACTGTTAAATATATGTGAACCCACCTTACAAGCTGAGGATTTTTGTCAATTAAAAATACAAATTTTTGACAAAAAACGTAAGAAATTATTTTCTCCTTGCCTTGAGATTTATTTTTTTATTAAAAATGCAAATTTCCGACGAAAAAAATAACCGAATCCAACAGTAATAAAAATTGTTAATCTGTTCAAAAATTAAAATGATTTTTTGTTATTCGAAAATGTTTAAGATTCAAAATTTGATTATTGTAACACAAATATACGTACTCAAATCTAATTTTCTTTTTGTTTTAGATATCACTTTTAGGTTAAAATCGCAAGCGGAACCCAAAATTCATAAAAAATTGGAAAATTAAAAATGAGTTTGGTTTAAAAATACTACGCTCCCAAATAAAAACCCACTATAGTTTCATTTGATTTACATAAAATGTTTATAAAATCATAGGAAAAAAATAAACGAAAGAGAAAGCATAGGAAATAATGGGAGAGAAAGTACAGGGCGAAGACAAATTAGGAGAAAATATGGAAGAGGATAAAGGGAAGTTTTGGGGGAAAAAAGGATAGAAAGGAGGAGAAATGAGGAGAAATTGTTGTCGCGAAAGTAGTGAAAGTGAGAAGAAAAGAGAAGAGGAAATGTAAGGGAAATGAAGAATAGGAAAGCATAGGAAAAAATAGAAAATCAAGTAGAGGGTAAGGGGAAATTATAAAAGAGAAAGTAGGAAAAAAGTGAAAGTGAGGGGAAAAGAGGGGAGGGAAAGTAGGCGAGATAAAAATAAATAATGAAATGGGAAGTAGTAAAAGTGAGGCGAGAGAAGTAAGGAATAGGAAAATAAGGGAAATGAGGGGAAACGAGGAGAGGAGAAATTTTAGGGTTGGGAAAGTAGGGGAATAAAGGTCAGATAAGGAGACAGCTAGTGAGGGAAAATGTGGCAAGAGAAAGAGAGAGAGAGAGTAAATGTGCAGAGGGGACGGAGTGGAAGTTAGGGGTAATAAGGGTTGGGAAAGTAGAGGACGTGACAGGTAATTGTTGGAGGGGAACTAGTGGACAAAAACGTAAATAAATGGTGGAATTATGGTGGTGAGGGGAAACACTGAGAGGATTCGTGGCGGAATTGAAAGAAAAATTAATAGGGGCTTTCGGGGAAGTTGTGGGTGAGGTGAAATGAGAGGAAGGGAAGTAGGAGAAATGGGGAGTAGTAGTAGGGAAAGTAAAGGAGCAATGAGAGGGTGGGCTATAAGTTTGGATAAGTAGGGAAACCGATCTGAAATAAGTGTAAGTAGGGGAAAAGAAGTTAGTAATGGAAAGGACATTATGGGAATGAAGAAAATGTTGGGAGAGGACTTGAAGGTAAATGAAAGGTGAACTTGGAGTAGGTGCCATGAATAGAAATGATGAGTGGAAGTAGGCAAGTAAGGGAAAATAAAGGGAAGGTAATTAGGGGAATAAGGAAAACGTTAATTGAGAATTTCGGAAAAGTAGTGCGTGTAGATAAATGAGAGGAAGAGAAGTAGGAGAATTGGAAAGAAGTATTAGGGAAAGTTAAGGACAAGGAGGAGGAAAATTAAGTAATGAAAAGGCAAGTCGAAACGGAATTGTTAGTTAAGGGAAGTGAGAAGGTATGGAAGAAGAAAATATGGGGCGAGAGAGTGAGGATAAATGGGTGGGGGGCATATAAGAAGTAAGCGATGATGAGGGGTGAAAAGTAGAGGAAGTGAAGGGAAATAATTGGATGGTAAGCAGGTAACATAAAGGAAAATTATGGGGATGAGTAGGGAAGTAAGGGAAAATAAGACGCAGGATAAGTAGGGGACTTGAAGGGAAAAGTTAAGAGTGGAAACGGGGGAAATAGATGGTAAGGGGAAAAGAAAGGAAGGGGCGTAGAAGAAATCAAGAAGATTGCGACTTCTTATGTTTCTGTGAAATTTTGCACAATTTAAAATCGAGTTTAAAAGAGTTTAAATGTGTTTTTTTTTATTTTAAGAGATATTCCAAAGTTTTTAGAGCTTTCAAAAGATACGAAAATAATTTAAATATTAGGAAGATTTCAAACAATTTCTGAACTAAATGTCGAGATTTTACGATTTTGAAATATTTGTCTTTTTAACAATTTTGAATATAGATTCCCGGGAAAATTTAAAATAATTTTCTAAAAATTAGAAAATAATTTTGAAGATTCTAAAGAAAAATTTTGAAAAAATTTAAATCAAAATGTAGGGTTTTGAAGATTTTCAACGTACCAGGATGTCATGCTATTTCATTAATTTTGAACTCGGACTGTAACTGAGAACAGGGCCTTAAAACCCTAGCTAAAATAGAATAATTAAACATGTATTAATAAATAATAAAATGTCACATCGGCCAGATGGACATGCAAAATTTCGAATAATTTACCAAAATTTTAACACAATATATTCATTTTTATAATTATAAAACTGCCGAATATAATACCATGCAATAATTGATCACGTGAGAATAAAAAAATTACCTTTCAATTTATGGAAAAATTCAAATAATTTTTTGTTGGAAAAAAGTTATTTAAAAAAAATTTTAAACGAGATTAAAACATTTTAAGAGATTTTTAAAATAGAAATAAAAATCTGAAGGATTTTAAATCAACTTTTTAAAGTTTCCTGGATTCTATAAAATTTACAGGAGCCTTTGATAATTTTAAAATATTTTTCGAAGCATTAGAAGATTTTGTAAAATATAAAACAACGTTTAGATTTATGCCGACATTTTTTAAATGAATTTTGGAACGTTTCAAGGTGAAAACAATTCTTAAGAGTCCTGAGAAAAGTAAAAATTAATTTTGCATTTTGAAATCTTAATTTTAGGAGAACATTTAAAAAGATTTTGAAATACTTCAAAAGATTTTTTAAACAGCCAAAGAAGAATTTTTAAAATTGTAAAGCAATTTTAAAAATAATTTGAATCAGTTTAAAAAATATTAAAAATTTTTTAAGGTCTCAAGAGATTAAAACTGTTTTCAAAATTTGAAAAACTTAAAAAGATTAATCAAATATTTTGTAATTTGTTTCCAAAATTCTGCAGGTCCCAAATATGTTTTAAACTGCCTCGTTTTTTCTCACAAAAGTTCGTTAAATCCTATAAAATATAAATTTTTGTTTACAATTTTATAGATTCTTGTGCGACTTTCTTTTTCTAGATTCTTTTTTGGTGTTCAAAAACCTTGAGCAAATAAAGAGTTATTCAAACTTTTTTATATTAAAATTATTGTTGTAGGGCGCCACTGACTATGCTAGTATTTTTTTAAATTTGCCTGCTGCGTGGGCCTACTTTATTTAATTTATTTATTTAATTAATTTCACATTTTTGCATTGGAATTTTTAAATTAAAGGTCAAATCATCGACAACTGAAATTTATATATTGTGAATTCTCTTTCGTTAAAGCTCCTTTTAACGAACACATTCTCCTCACGTGTGTCATGTGTAAAAAAGGTCGAAAGCAAATTTTTAGATATAATTTAGGCTTAAGATTTTGTTATTAAACGTTTTATTGTATCTTGTGTCTTTTTTTCGAAAATTTGAATTATTTATTTGTAATTACATTTTTCATGACTAGAACAGAAACTGCGTGTCCTATCAAACAATTATTTACAACAAATGTATAGATCAATTTTGGGTAAACAACTTCTGTTTATTTTTTCTTTCAAATCTTTAAAAGTCTCGAAAATTTGGAAAACTAAAGAAAATTCTAAAAAAAACAATAGGAATTTTTTTGGGGATCTGTTTCTCATCAATTGTTTCGTAATGTTTCATGGGCAAATTGAATGTTACGCAAAAAACGAAATTAAAGGCTTTCCTCAATCTCAAGGTAACTTAATCTGGCCCTGAATGAGTCACAACTTTTTTAAGGCTTCCACATTCACCATATTTATAAATGAAGAGACTATTTTTGAAGTAAAAATAAAAATTTATTTTCTCTTATGTTGAAGAATTATGATAAAAAATACAGATCAATAATCATTCAGTCTATAGAAGAATGAGAAACTAATTGATCATATCAAACTAGTCGACCTTCGCCCTGAATCTGCTTTTCATTCTAGAATAGTTCTTCAAGTACGATTCACTTTAAGAATCATATTTAAAGTTAATAATCATTACTTGCTGAAAGAATGAGATTTTTATTATTTCCTGAGAGTCAATTGGATGCGTATTAATTTGTCAAAACATTATGTTTGTTTAATTTAATTTCCAACTATTGACGAGTTAATTTGGAATTTCTTCAATTTTTCATAATGGCAAAATTACCGAATAATAAAATTTACGAATAATAAAATTGCCGAAAAATAAAAATACCTAATTAGAAAAATTCCCCAATATTAAAATTATTAAAAAAATACCGAATAATAAAATTTCCCAATTATAAAATTGCCGAATTGGAAAATTCCCGAATAATAAAATTCACGACAGTTTATAATATTACCGAATTGGAAAATTCCCAAACAATAAAATTTCCAACAGAAAATTGACGAATTATAAAATATCCTAATTGTAAAATTCCCAAATTTAAACAATTACAATTTGTTATAAATATGTTTTATTGACTACAAATACAATAACAAATATTTTTTTAAATTCTTTTTAATGTTAAAAATTTCGAAAAATATTGTTTGAATTTAAAATAACAACAATATTAAATAAAATATATCTGGGTGACGAATTTTTTTAATGTGCATAGTATTAAAAAAAATAAAAAATCGTTCGCAAAAATCGAATTTAAATTTTATATATACATATATACATATATTTTTTTTAATCGTTTTAAGTTTTGGTGAAAATAGTGAGTGACTTTTTTTGTTTTCGAGTGTAAAAAATCACATTTTCAAGTTGGAAAAATGAGAATTCAGCTTGCAGCTATTAACTTAAATTTGAGCAAATTTGCCCCTCGAACCCAAAAAAAATCACCATCTGTTTTCATCGTACCTTATATCGATTGTTGGAATAATATAAGTGAATTTAAAATTCGATTTTTGCGAATGCTTCTGGTATTTTTTTAAATACTATGCACATTAAAAAAATTCGTCATCCAGAAATATTTTACTAAAAATTGTTGTTATTTTAAATACAAGCAATATTTTTCGAGATTTTAAACATGAAATAATATATAAAAAAAGATCAATTTTCTTATTTTTTTGTCATCAATAAAACATATTTATGAAAAAATGTAATTATTGTTTAAATTGGGGAATTTTTCAATTCGGATAATTTATAATTCGACAATTTCCTGTCAAGAATTTTATTATTTGGTAATTTTCGAATTCGGTAATATTATTAACTGCTGGGAATTATATTATTCTGGAATTTTCTAATTCGCTAATATTATAAACAGTCGCGAATTTTATTATTCGGGAATTTGACAGTGTCGGGAATTTTATTTTTCGGGGTTGTTCAGTCTTCCCATTTTTAGAAGAAAATTGTAAATAATTGTTTATATCATACTTTAAAACAAGATGATAAAATTGCATTAAAAACTAAAAAAAACTTTTAGCATTAACTTGTATGCAAATTGTACTTCTTATTATTTTTGTTAAACAAAATGCAAGTTTTTTTCAAAAAGAAAATCCCATATCAATGATATTTTTCAATTAAATTTGGTTCAGCTCTACTGTTCTCTTTTTCAAGAAATTGTGACCCATGGTAATTTGTAATTATTATTAAAAAATTATTAAAAATTAGTTGTAATTTTAGTTTCAGTTCTAAATTGAAAAATCTCTCCAAATTTTAATATAATTATAATTGTTATATGGAAAATTTAGTTGGTAGTTCCCTCTTAGTGTAGATTGTTGTTTATTATACCAAATCGCTTACCGGAAAGTTCTTAGTACCCGAAAATAGTTTCAACTACTTTAAAGTTGAGAATTTTCAAACAGTTACCAGTTATCTATTCAACACGACCAACTAGTTATAATAGTTCAGCGTGAAAGGGACAGATGGCAGCAGTCGATAGTTTTATACTTATTTGGTTGTTAGAAGTTAGTTTCCTTTAAATGTAAAACTAAACTTTTCTGGAACAATATAATATTTCCCAAAAACTAAGACAATACAATTTTTTACTTAAAAAAAAAGAATCTCAGTTTTGAGAATTAAATATTTTAAATTGGTGTTATTTTCTAGCTTTGAATTTAAAATGTCTACCTCTTGAATTAAAAACACTTAATATCGTCGTTTTTATTTATTTTTTTATCCTTCAGATTTAAATTCATTGGTTTTCGAATTTCGGAATTATTTATTTCCAAATTTTTGTAACTAAAAGTTTTGTGTTCATTTTAGGAACTTTCGGTTTTAAAAGTTTCAATCTTGAACACGTTATTAAAAATGTTTAAACCCTGATTTTGTAAAAAATCAATGAAACTTATAATAAAAAAATTCCACTCTATTTTTCACGAAACCTAATAATATTTTTTAATCCAAATTTTTGTTGTTATAGATTCAGCAACTCAATAACAAAAAAGTAAATGATCAATTTAAAAGATTTTTTAATTGTATTTTTTGTCGCCCTTTAAGTCAGAGCCATTTTAAAACAATAAAAAAAATTTTTAATTATTTTTTTAAACCAATTTGTATACTCTAATTAACATAAATATATTAACAAAGACCGGAAAGATGTTAGGAGACAAATAAAAAATTAATTTGATAAAATCGTTAATACAGTACAAATTCTAATAGATTAATTTTCAAGACTAAATTGATTTTGTAAGCGTTTAAATAATTATCAATCATTTGAACTCAAGTTTGATAAGGGAAATTTGTCAAAAATTTCGAAAAAATAGTCATCAAACTCTTGCCCCCACGAACATTAGAAATATTTTTTCTACAGATTTTTAATAATTTCAATCCAAGTTTTTTAAAGGAACTTATTTTAAACAAATTTGTAAATTATGAAATTTTGGCGTCTTTTAACGTTAAGTTTAAATACGTTTTGAGTGATTTCCAAACATTTATTCCAGCTCAGTAAAGGGACTTTAAGAAATTTTAATGTTTCATGAAATTATCGTCCCTAATAAACCTGATAAACATTTTTTATTTATTTCTGGAATTAGTTTAAAAATAATATAATGAAAATAATTTTGTATTGCTTTTTATGTTTTGAACTGATTAATTAATTATTAGCTGATTAATCTTTTTCTGAATAATAGATGACATTAGGATTCAATTTTAGCTTTTCGCTCAAATAAGTAAGATAAATTGATTATTTACTTAAAGGTTGAATTTTTCTTTTTTTCAATTCATTAACATAAACTGATTATTTATTTTTAGGTTATGTTGTTAAGTATTGGCTATAATCTATATAGTTAAAGTATATTTATATTTAAAATTACTCTATTCCAATCATATAATTTTCTTTCATTTTTTAAGGCTGTGAAATGAGTATGTATGCATTCAAAGTTCCAGAAATTAAAGTTCAAATTTCAATAAAAGTATAAAGTATAAATTATTCGAATGATTCAATAAAAATAAATGTTTAATGTTTTTATGTTTTGAACTGATTAAATAATCATTATCTTATTCATTTGGTTTAAAGTTTTAAATTACATAAAGATTAAATTTAAATTTTTTTTCCATTAAGTAACTTTAACCGATTATTTACTTTAAGGTTATGTAGTTAAGTATTGGCTATTTTTTTATATAATCAATTTATATTTAAAATACCTTTATTCGAATTTTATAATTTTCTTTAATGTTTGTGATATTGTGAAATTAGTATATGAATTCAAATTTCAGAATTATATGATGCATATGTTTTAATGTCTTCTGGAATTAGTTTAAAAGTTTATAGGAGAATCAAATTTTCATAGGTATGAAAGTTCTAATTAAAAAAAAATGATTAGGTAAACATTATTTTAATGTTTCAATAAAATTGATTGTTTGTTTTATTCTATTAACTAATAAATATAAAATATGAATAATTTTGAAATTGCAATATATGTATATTCTAGTAATTTAAAAAAGTGTCTCTTAATTCAAATAAAAAATAATAAGAAAACAGTAGTATCTGATAGGAAAGATAAGATTATTTATTATTTTATTACAAAGAAGGTTGATTCCATTTTTATAAATTTTTCTTGTTTTTTTTGCTGTTAAGTTTGCTTTTGCAGCGGAAGGGAAGCAATTTAAAAAAACGTCTCATTCGTATTCCCCTGTCGTTTGGCGGTTTTCTACTTCCTGTCGACGTTAGGAGTGATTGAAAAATCTTCACTCTGGGTTTAATTCCCATCAGCGGGTACCTCACGGGACAACAGTAATCTGTTGATATTGATTTAAAGGGGGAAATAAGGGAATACAAAGTGCCGACGGAATGCAAAATTGTATTCCAAACAATATAACCTCGGGCCTTTTTATTTTTCTTGAAACTAGAATTTTCTGCCTCAAAAGAGCTTTGAGGATTTTTCCCTTCATTTAATTTCCGAATTGTTGTCATCTATTTTGGAAATTTTTAACTTTCTTTCCAATTTTTCAAATTAAAATTTTATTAAGAATTGTAATTTACATAATTTGGTGTGTTACGAAATAAAATTTCCTATATTAGTTTAAGTAATAGTGCACTCTAAAGAACATTTTCGAAATCTTTTTTTAATTAATCTTCGTGATTAGATTCAGAAGTTAAATTAGTCATAATTTCGCCAATTTTTTTTCTAATAAAAAGTCTACAATTATATTTGTGATTCGGAATTCATCTCGTTTTGTTAATAATTTTACTAGTCAGTTGAAATTCTGTTGTTGTTGAAAATACAAATATTTTGTTAAACAGTATGTAATATTTTTTAGTCAAAAATCCATTTGCGTAGTTCAACTTTCAGCAACTTTGTTAAAAATTAATGTTTTGGGATAAAGATCTCTGGTTGAAAATTGAACTACTTTGTTAAAAATTCGTTTCATTATTGGTTGAAAATTATTTTTTTAAAGTGAAAATTTAACAGTTCCATTCTTTGTTGAAAGTTTGTATTTTTTAGCGTAAAATTCTTGCATTAGGTTTACTTTTTTTAAAATTATTATTGAATAAAAAATTATTTCTTTTATTGAAAATTTAACAATTATGGTAGCGAGACATCTTTTTTTTTGGCTGAAAATTGAATTCTTTTGTTTAAAATTCGTTTAATTTTTGGTTGGAAATTATTTTTTTCAAGCGAAAATATAACAATTCCATTTTTTGTTGAAAGTTTATATTTTTTAGTGTAAAATTCATGTATTAGATTTAAATTAATAAAATCTATTATTACTTTAACGAATATTTATTAAAAAATTAATTTATTTAATCGAAAATTTGACATTTTTGGTAAAAATCTTTTTTTTTTGTTGAAAATTCGACTGTTTTTTTTAAATTCGCTTTTTTGTGTTTAAAATTAAAAAAAATATTTTGGTAGAAAATTCAACCATTTGGTTGAAAATTTATTTCTTTGGTTGAAAATGGAACTATTTTTTTGAAAAATCGTTTATCTTTTTCATTAACAATTAATTTTTTCAACTAAAGATTTTAAAATTCTATTTTTGACTAAAATTTTTTAATTTGATCTTTCTCGTTTAAAATTAAACTATTTTGTTAAAAATTTATATTTTTTACTTAAATTCGAGTTTTTGACCAAATTCAACTCTTTTGTTGAATTTTCGATTCTTATCTTGAAAATTGCTTTTTTTTTAAAAAGATTAATCAGGTTAGTTGAAAATTCATATCTTTGGTTGAAAATTTAACAATTTTGCTAAAAAATAGTTTGTCTTTTTGTCGAGAATTAATTCTCTTTGCTGAAAATGTAGCTATTCTATTTTCCATTAAAAATTGAGCTTTCCTTGTTGAAAATTCATTTGCTATGTGGAAAATTAAACTATACGGTTCAAAATAAACTTTTTTTTTGTTGAAAATTCATATTTTTTGTTTAAATTTTTTTTGCTTTTCATTAATTGACACTGCTTGATAACTCGTTTTTTTAATGTAGTTTTTTTAACTACAAATTTAACTGTTCCATTTTTGTTTGAAAACTTATCCTTTTTAGTTGGAAATTCTTCTTTTAGAAGAAAATTCATCTGTGTAATTTCAAAATTCACCTATTTGGAAAAAATCACCTGATTTGATGAAAGTTTAATTATTTTATTTAAAATTTTAACTAATTGGTTATTTATCTTTTTATTTAAATATTTAACTATTTGGTTTATAATTAATTCATTTGTATTAAAAATTCTTCTTTTTATGGTAGAAAAAGCAGCTTTCTTAGTTGAAAATTTATTTCTCTTGGTTGAAAATGAACTTTTTTTCGAAAATCCGAAATCGTGGTGGACTTAAAACGTCAGCTTTCACTTTTATTGTTAACGTGAAGTAACGTCAAATAACGAAAATGTACAGGAGATTTATCACAGCGAAGAAGATATATTTTTCTTCTCTTTCATCTAATCCACGTCACGTCAGAGTGCAGAAAACGTTAAAGACGTGATCGTAACTCCTGCAGTTGCTTTCTGCAAATCTGAGACGCCATAAAGAGAGAAATGGCTTGACGAGGTCACATACATAGAAAATGTAGGAATCGGATTGTCTTTAAATTTTTCACACGTAAGTGACATTCTATAAAAGAAAAGTGCGTTTATATTCGCTTTAAAATAAACATTTTAGTACCCTGATAATAAAAAATCGATAAAACAAACAATTCAAGTCGATTATTAAAATTGTAATTAATTCTCTTCATCGATTCCAATTTTATATTCTCAAATAATTTTTATTTAGCATCCTTTAATAACTCCAATACTTTATTTTATTATTTAGTTTATTTTAAACAAAAATGTAACAGTTTTAATCAATTATTTAATTCAGGGAGGCCATTGTGTTATGTACCTGAAGTTCTAAAAAATTAAAATGAACGAAATATTTTTTTCCCAATTCTATTTAACCATACGTATTTTTTCCCAACGATATTTTGTAATCAAACTATATTCAGTTGAATTTTTTTTCAAAATAGTTGAGGTTCCAACTAAAAATTTAAATTTCAACAAAATATTTATAGTTTCTACCAAAAAAGTGAAATTTTTCACGAAAAAAGACAAATTCTCAACCAAAAAGGGTTACTTTTTTTCAAATTAAAATTTCAAATTTTCAACAAAATAAAAAAATTTGCATCAAGAAATTTGAATTCTTCACGAAAAATATAATAGTTGATATTGCAATCAAAATAAGATGAATTTTTATAAAAACACATGGATTTTGAAAAACAACCAAAATTAATTGTTAATCAAATAGTTGAATTTTCTACCAAACTAATAGAATTTTTAACCCTAAAAGACAAATTTTCAACAAAAAAGTAACATTTTGAAAAAATGACATTTTCACAGAATTTTTTAATTTTATTCAAAGTAGATTATTTTTTCCCACAGAATTCAATTCTCAACCAAGAACATGCATTTTTAATCGATAAGATTAATTTTGTACAAAAAAGAAGTTTTCACAAAAGAAATGCATTTTATATTAAAAAAAGATCAATTTCAGTAAAATAGTTTAAATTTCAATGGAAGTAATTAATTTTGTACAACAAAAAACGCAATTTTCAAGTAAAGAGTTGAATTTTCATGCAATAAATTGAATTTTTCTAAATTTACTATAAATTTCAATTTAGTTAGTTGCTTTTTAAAACAAACTAAGATTGATTCTCAATGAAAAATTTAATAGCTGAATATTCAACCAAAAACAATATATTTCTTACCAAAAATTGAATGGTTAAATTTTCAGTCGAAAAATTAATGTTTACCAGCAAAAAAATGAATTTTCAACAAGATAGTTAACATTTTTAACTAAAAACTTTGGAATAGTTAAATTTTCAGTAAAAAATAAATTTTTCAACAAAAAAAACAACGAATTTTATACCAAAGAGATAAGATTTCAACTACAATGGTGAGTCTTCAACTTGAATAGTTTAATTTCCCTCCAAAAAAATTTGTTAACAAATTCGTTAAATTTCCAACTAGCCAAATTAATTTGTAAAAATGTATTTCAATCCAATTCAGGTGATTTTATAATTTTTTTAACTAGATAAAGTTCAATTTCGAACCAATAAAATTAATTGTAAGAAAGTAGTTCAATTTTCAACCAAATACTTGAATGTTCAACTAATAGATATAAATTTACAATAAAAAATGATTAATATATTTTAGTTAAAAAATTTAATTTGCAACTAAAAAAAAAAGAATTTTCAACAAAATAAAATAGTTTAATTTTTAACCGACAAAATAAATTTGCAACAAAAAAGATAACATTTTTAGTACACAAAAATTGTTTTTAGTTAAACAAAAAAAACGAATTTTCAACAATATTATTAAATTTTTAACCAAAGAATCAATTCTCGATCAAAATGTAGTTCAATTTTAAACCTAATTAGAAGAACTTGCAACAAAACTGTTGAATTATCAACCAAGAAAATGTCTTTTTAACCGATTTTAAGAATTTAGCTAAGAAGGAGATTAATTTTTTATAAAATAGTTGAATCTTTAAACAAAAAAATGAATTTTCAATGAAGTAGATTACTTTTTGTATCGAAAAAGGCGAATTTAAACAAATTTTCAATCTTTAAACAGTAAAATAAATTTTAAACAAATTAGTTCAATTTTTAACCTTATAGCTGAATTTTCACCTAAAAAAAGATGAACCTACAATTATAAATGGAATATGCACATTTTTTAGTTACAAAATTTAATTTTAAACAAAAGAAAACAAATGTTTAACTAAATAGTTTGATTTTTCAATGAAAAATAAATTGTCAACAAAAAGGGTAAAATTTTAATTGAAAAATTAGTTCCAGTTTAAAAAAAAAAGAATTTTCAGCAATATTATTAAATTTTTAACCAAAGAATCAATTTTATATCAAAACATAGTTGAGTTTTTAACCCAATTAGAAGAATTTCCCAGAAATTAGTTGAATTTTGAACCAAGAAAATATATTTTTAACCGTGCTTTTGAATTTACTTGCGACGTACAATTATTTTTTACGAAATAGTTAAATCCTGAAAAAAACATGAATTTTGAACGAAGAAGATTATTTTTGTATCGGAAAAGGTGCATTTTCAAAAAAAATTTAATCTTCAACCAATAAAATATTTTTTTCATAAAGTAGTTTAATTTTTAACCAAATAGTTAAGTTTTCTACTAGAAAAGATAAATTTTCAATAAAAAATAAGTCTAAAATTTTTAGATTAAAAATGTTATATTTAATAAAAAAAATCAACAAAATATTGCAGTTTCCAACCAAAAAAATTAATTTGGCAAACCATAAAATCAATTTTTTACCAAAAATAAGAATTTTTATCAATATATATGAATGTTTAACAGAAATTTATGTTTTTAAAATTTTCATTGAATTTTCAATGAATTTTCAAGCAAGAATGATAATTTTAAAAAGAGAAGAATTTTCAACAAAGTAATTTAATTTTCAACGGAAAACAAGATTCTTTAACCAGAAAAATTTTTTTCAATTAAGTGGTTCATTTTTGAAAATAGATATCTTTTCTGCCAAAAGTGCAATAGTTCATTTGTCAGTTTAAAAAAATATTTCTAGTAAAACAAAAAACAATGAATTTTCAATAATATTATTCAATTTTTAACCAAAGAAACAACAAAACAGTTAATTTTTCAACCAAGAAAATATATTTTAACGAAGCTGTTGAATTTTCTAATAAGTAGATTCATTTTTTTTACGAAATAGTTTAGTTCATAAGTAAAAATATGAATTTTCAACGAAGATGCTCATTTTTGCAGCAAAGAAAACGAATTTTCAACAAAGTACATAAATATAATGAAATAGTTATTTTTTCAATGAAGAGAATTAATTTTCAACAAAAAAAGATTTGTAAACTTTTTCTATTATCTATGTAAATTACTCCGAAGTACGTTTATTACACTGGATTGTAAGTTACTCCACATCAGAACTGGATTATGAATGAAAAAAATTAAGTTTCAACCAAAAATAGTTAGATTTCCTTTTTTAGTTCTATTAATTCAGTTTAAATTTAAGCCAAAAACGAGAAAAGGGGGAAATTTCTCGAAAACAGGACAAAAAAGAATTCTTTAAAAAAAGGGAAATCAATCCAACATTTTTTATTTACTCCGGATCACAAGGCGATTAAACCTGATTACAATTGAATGATTTGGATTACACCGGATTACTTCGATTACCGGATTACAAGTTTGGATAACTCGATCAGAATCAGAATAGGACAGGAACGTAAACGAAAGTCCTGAGATTGCGGATACAAAAAATGGATTGAAAAACATAAAATCATTTTGATTAAACCCTATCAAACTTTTTAAGCCGTTACACTTAAAATTTTGAAGAAAATGTACATCTGGATGGTAAAAGAAGAAACCATCTCGTTATGACATATGGTCTAATAAAGTACCTTTATGTAATAAAAGCACCCCATTGTGTGAGACATAACTTGGCAGAAATTATGGTAATCGTTTTGATCACAAGTGCATCATGGAATGCATTCCAAGCCCCCCTCCCCACATCAGAAGCTCAGGTGGCCTCATTCGTAGTTCTAAATGGCCTCGTAAACATCTATAGTAGCTGTTCTTAGTGTTTTATCACTAGAAACTAGCCATCTTCTTTTACGGTGACGAGGCATCCCATTGAACAAGAAATTTCTTATCGAAAAATATTTTCCTCCGCTAACTTGGAACGAAAATTCTCTCATAGATTTACTAAATGTTTCTCCTTTAGAACCATAGATCCAATAGATATGGTAATGTCCCTACAAGAATTGACTTTAATTTTCCTCATTCTTTTTTTTTAAGGAACATTCACAGTACAGATGGCCTGAAAAACTCAAAATGATTTGATTCATTGGCAATAGCATTGAAATTTTTATAAAAAATTTTCAAATGAAAAATTTTTGTGTATGGAAAAAAATGTTTCTAATTTTTTTGGTTGGGTAAAGTTTATAGTTACTTTTTTAAGTTTCGATGCTCTTTTTAATGTTTTGATGCTCTTTTTAATAAACTAAGGAAACTCTTACATACGTTTAATTTTCAAACAAATTTGTGTTGTATTTTTTATGGATCCGGGCGCATGAGCTACTTTTATACAAGATTCTTAAAAAAATAAAAACCCGTTTGCACAGGATCCGTAAAAAGTAAAAATAAAATTTTGTTTGAAACTAAAAAATATCTGTGTTTCTTTAGCTTATTAACAAGAGCGTAAAAAATAAAAACATTTTTTTTTTGCAATTTTAGGTTCAAAAAATGAAAATTGCATATTTTTTCATCTTTTGAAATATTATGTTTAGACCAAAAAAAAATTTCTTACTCTTTTTTTCTGCCTTGAAGTATTCACTTCAACAAACCTTGCAAAAAAAATTCTGGTCTAAAACTTAAAAATATGTCAGTTTTTTCCATAGTTAACAGCATTACACTTTTCATAATTTAAAAAAATTATATTTAAACTTTTCTGTCGTCTAAAGTTCTTCATTGCCATAAACTTTATCATCCATCAACTTCTTTTCCCCTTTTTAAAGACTTTTTTTCCTGTTTTTCGAAAAAATTTCCCTTTTTCTCGGGTTTTCGCTTAAATTTAAACTGAATTAACAGATAATAATAATAATAATAATAATAAAAACTGAGCCTCGGTGGCTCAGTTGGTTAGACGCGCGGACTTCACCTCAGAGGTCCGGGGTTCGATCCCTGAGTCGGTACCTCTGGAAATTTTTCTATGTACCTTTACCGAGGTTCTGGTGGTTCGGAACCCACCTTAAGCTGTAGGTCCC
>JAWWLR010000004.1:23832423-23842941 GCA_035041075.1 Acraspis erinacei | reverse complement strand
TCCACTACTCTTTTCACACGGACATAGACCTGTCCTAGTATTGGAGTGCAGCCCGTTTCAAATCTGGGATCACTGGCTGCCGTCTCAAAGAAAACTAGAAAATTCTTTTGAAAAGTGAACGTGAAAACGTATTGTGGATAAATTATTGTTTTTATTCGTAGAGTATACTACGCTGCTTCATATATGGAGCATCGTACCTAATTAAAAACTAGGTATTGAAAGCAATATCGGCATTCGTGGATAGAGTAGGGGGCCTATGGATATAGGCTCACATAACAAACTAATTCTGTATATTCTCATCGTTTATGATTGAGAAAGTATTACAATTGTCGGAAATTTGATACCACCATGTTTCATCGGATTTCCACGTTTCGTGAACCCCTGAATATTAAAATAAAGTCTTTCTGTCTGTCCGTCCGTCCGTCCGGCCGTCCGTCCGTAAACGCGATAACTCTCGAAAATATGAACGGATCAAATCCATCTTTGGTACACTTTTTTTAGGTCCCAAACCAAAGGACGAGTTCGTTAACCAGCCATTTTCGATAAAAGAGGAACAATTTATCCTAACGAATTTTTTCGATTAAAAAAATATTCTCAGAGTTATAGCATTTTCAAAATTTTCTAAATCAATCGAAAAGCTAACAAATTTATTTTAATTTATAGATATATTATATGACTTATGTAATATAATATTTTAAAATAAACTCCGGTGTTTAGTGGAGTGTCGCCGGTTGTATCACTTGGCTCATCTTAGTCCGAATCTAATTATCGTAGTCGGAAATGCTATGAATAAAAAAATACCGACAAAATTAATTAGATGCTATTTAAAACAATTGGATGTAACACTAATTTTGTATGATAAAATATAGGTGAAAAAATATATTTAATACGTACTGTATTCACCTTTCTGATCAATTCTAAAAAAAAAACAATTACTAAAAAGTTAAAAAATACATTTACAGAATTTTATACAACGTGTTTTGTGGGGTCCAGAAAAACTATACCAATAGCCCTTAACGGTTTGGTGACAAGTAAATAATTAGTATAAAGGGTGTTGCATAACCGACTGTTCTGCACAACCGGGTACGCTTCCATATATAGAAAATTTGTTAGTTTATATAATAGTGACAACTGTAAAACTAAATAAAAACGAATATAACTTCTACAAAATATTTTATCCTTATCCTCATTTTTGGGAAGATAGTGTAATTAATATAAATTTTGATAATAAAACAATTTGCTTTGGATAATGCCAAAATAAAACCTTCCGTTTCCGACTTCAATCCGGGTAATTTAAGGAAAGCCAAAGTTAGCTCACACGACATTAACTGACCCTCCAGATTTCTGTGGAAGATTTCGTGCATCCTCTGGTCGAGCTGTTCACGGAGATTTTTCTCCTGTGATTTCTTAATCCGAGCTTTCAGTACTGAATACTCAAGATAGGTAACATTTGATAACTTTTGTTCTCACCTGATACTGAAGTTAAATCTGAGTGTTTCAGCAGCCTCATCCACTGCTTTTGTTCAGAACCGCTCCTTCGCCCTCTTCTACTTGCTTCCGGGCCATTTTAAGAAGAGGCTTTTATCCATTTTCGACTCTATGTGCTGTAGCCAGAATAATCCTTTTGTAACGACATTCGCGAACATCTTGATGGCAGAGATGTAGAGTCGCGGAACAGAAGACTTAAGATGTTCATGTGTATAACATTTCGTGTCCCGATATCAAGGGATCTGATCTCGTCCTTTCTCCACGGCTCTGTGGCGCTCCCAGGTATGTATAGGTCTCTTCAATGCAAATGTATCACATAGCGCTTCTATCGATGAGCTCAGAGTCTTCAGGGATGCCATTAAGTTTTCCTCGCTTTAAATAAACCTTGACGCATTTTTCTAACCCAAATTCCATTCCAAATTCCTGAGTGTATTGTTGGACAATACCTAGAGCTAGATGTGGTTTCTCTTTAATTTTAGCATACATTTTAAGATCCTCCATGTAAAATACATGAGTGACCTTGTGCTTTCAATTTTCGGGTTTGCCACAAAAGTACCCATGGGAATGGCGAAGTGCTAAAGACAGTGACAATAGTGTTAGGCAAAAGAAGAGTAGGCTCCTGGTGCCCTTTGTTTTTTTAACAGTACAATCGTAAAATTTGGAGCATTTGTTTTTTTTCTTTCAATATAATCGGGCAGTTTGAATCATGAGTTTTTTACAGCAGTTTAGTCTGTTTGTTTATCTTAATCGCATGGGGCTGTTTGATCCTTTCGATATTTTAAATAACGTACGTCACATATCATCCCTTTTCTAACATCTTATGGAGGTGGAGAGGCACCTCCTTAATAGGTCACAGAATGTGCAAGGGTTTGTTGAAAAAATACGTCACACCTGGGGGGGGGGGGAGGGTTAACCCGCAATTCATATTTTTTGAACGAACCCAAATTTCCATAAAAAAATCTTGACAACAAAAAAAGAAATGCATTTTTAATCCAAAAAGACGAATCTTCCACAAAAAAACTTACTCTAATAGAAAAGATAAATTTTTAAAAGGACGAAATTTTAGCAAAAGCGTTTAATTTTCGACCCAAAAATATGTAAGTTGACTTTTTAACAACTACCGCAAAGTCTTTATCCAAGGAGATGGCATTTCAAACTAAGCGACGACTTTTTAATAACATATATGCAATTTCAGTTTAAAATACACGCGTTTCCCCAAAGAGAAAGGAGTCATTAACCAAAAATTGTTTTGAAAGCAAAATCGCACAATAACCTAAATGGCTCCTTTTCGGATAAAAATAATATGTGGAAAAGAAACATTCTATCAAATAATATTTACAGGTCACGCTATGCCTTAAATAAATATTTATCTCAATTTAAATTTCGCAGTGGTCTAAGTTGATTCTAATTGTTTCTTTCGGCGTCAAATATAGTTTAGAAATCGGAGTTTTAATTTATTATTATGCGGAATGTGAAATTAGGCATTAGCTAGTCGCAGTTACCAATTTAAATACGAGTATATATTCAAAATATAGTATCTATATATTTAAAGACAATAATTTTTGCTTCTGCGACCTTTAAATATTATCCAATTTTTATTTTATTTAAAAAAAAATTTGTCTGCTGAAAAATAAAAAATTTAAGCCGTTGTGCACATTAGAATTCAATAATTATTTTATTTGGACCACCCTAATAGACCTAGGAATTGAAGAAAGACTTGATAATTAAGAACCACCATACATTCACTCTTTATTATAATTATTAGTCATTTGTAGGGTATTGACTGACTTCGGATTATAAACATTTATATATTTTGCTTTCATATTTTCCTAAATTGAACTATGGCGTCGAAAATTTAAATTTACATGTTTTTAGCATGCGCTGCTCTAAAATATCTTGAGATTGGGTTTGTTTTCCCTAAGCGGGTTTCGCTGATTTCGTCTCTAGTCATATTAGAAATGGCGCCGCTGTCCATGTTTATTTTTACCCGTTGGCCAGGGCAATCTCTGTCAAATATTCCACGAAGAATTGTATTATTACGTTCTAATATTGCCATTATATCACCAATGGATGTTGTTAAAACCATTTGCTCTCCGGTTGGCATGGGAGCCGGGATATTACGTGCTCCTTTCAACTGAAGTGGCATATCGGCAGGAAAAGTGTGTCTGCGTATTTCGAATACCCGGTGTGGATTATTGTGATAAATAAGCCTAATAAATCTAGCATCTTCAAAATCTGATCCGAGTAGGCGTAAAGGACGATGCCTGTCAGGAGGGACAGACCTGGACCTCTCACGAAAAAGTAGCTCAGCATGAGCAGAAGATCTGACAGGAGAAGACTGTCTGCTAGAAGGAAGAGACCTGGCAGGAGAAGAAGGGCCGGAATAATTAACGCCAGGAAGAGGGTCACCATTAGGCAAACAGTCGAATTGCAAACTGAATTCTGCAAAAAGAAAAAGAGTGTTTATTTTTTATATTGTAGGCAACTGTTAGATAGTTTTGGCAGGTTACATTTCGCAAATTTGAGATTCAGACATTTTTATAAACTCAAAAGAACCCATTGAATTTAATCTTTTGAATTCACTACTCTTTATAATTTTCATTGCAATGACATCCAGACTAAAGCTGGGGGCTTAAAAAGTTATTATTTATAGAGCTTTTACTTTTGTTTAAATATCAATATTTTTAAGCATTCCGGAAGTGTTTTTAGATGCTTTTCAACTCTTGGAGATTTGAGGATACTGTTCTGAACGTTATAATTAAAATCACTCATAAACTTGATACGCTTAAATTTATACTCTTAAATTATATAACACATTCTATATTCTTTGTCTCTTAAATTATCAGCGTTAAATTTGTCCTTCTGAGATATTTGCTTTTCATCAGAATCATCTTCATGAAAGGAAATTTAATTACTATGATTCGTTAAAATTAGGATTCCAATGAATATAATATCCACACTATAATATAATATTTTGTTTAAAATGTTGAATTTTCCAAAAGTGCGCTGGGTCGAGTCTATTTTTAGAAGCATCTTGAACTCTAGAAATATTCCACCTTCACTCAGAAACATAAAAAAAGGTTTAACTTCTGAACAGTATGAGGAATTGCGAAGTTAGCCTCCCATTATTAAAAATCACTATTGCTAAAATCTACCAAGAACCTTGAAACTATCTAAGATGTACTCAGAACTCAAATTCATAATGATTTTGAAAAAATCTAAATATAGTTTGAAAGGAAACATCGATTTTATAGAATGAGGGGTAAATCGCAGAAATTCTCATTTCAATAGAGCTCAAATAAATATATTTAAAATTATAGATATATTATATGATTGTATTTACCAATAGAATTAAAGACAGCTGCCAGAGATATGACGAGAGTTGAAAGAATCGCCATATTCTTTAATTAGAAGAAAAAATTATTAATGTAATTTTGATTAATGTAATCGTTTTTGTACAAGAAGAATATTTTAGTGCTTCACGAGATTATATAAAATATTCTATAGTCGTTATCTCATAGATTATCAGCTTCAAGTTTGTCCTTCTGAGATATTTACATTTCATCATAATCAGTTTCGTAGCAGAAATTTTTTTTTCCAGGATTTGTTCAAACATATTTCACAACTTATGTGATCTTTTACTGTGGACTGAAATTCGATGTATATATGGAAGATGGATATATAGTTTTACAATAGTTGCTAATTTAAATCTTTAAAAAACTAATATAAATTCTACAAAATGTTTGATCTTTCTTCTTATTTTCTTTAGAACGTATTTTCATTATTTAGCACTATAATCAAATAATTTTTGTTAAAACTATTTGAGTGGTGATTTTTTATTAGGAAACAACTGTAATTAATATAAATCTCAATGAAAAAAGAGTTTACTTCAAACAAATAATTTTTAACGAATAAGACAAAATCTGCCAAAATGTTGTCAAGGAAGAATCCTATAATCCACAGAAGATAAATTTTAATTAAATTTCTGTGGTTGAAAATTCCTTTTTTTGTTGTTATTCTAAATTAGTTTTTAATTAAAAATTTAAATATTCCATTTTTTGTTCCAAACCATTTGCTCGAATATGTAACTACTACAATGTTTGATCATAACATTGTTTGACGTATTACAAAAACATTGCGTAACGTCTCCTACGCAACAATTTGTGACGTTAGGGCAGACCCCGCCCTAATTATAGCGTAGGTACCCCCATCACGCACTTGACTGCAACCCAGTCCGTCAATGATGGGGTAAAAACCAAGCTTTGTCCAATATGTCGGGGCACACTGCTCTCATCAGATCACTTGATTGCATTATCAATGTGTCCGTGACTGATGATATGTTGGGCAATAACCATCTTAAGCCTGTGACAACATTATAATAATAATAAAAACTAAATACTCTTGGTTAGAAGTTCATTTTTTCGTTGTTAAGAAATCTAACTTTACGAAAAAATGTAACTAAATAGTTGAAAGTTGAATTTCTTTGTTAACAAATTATTTTTCTGGTTTGAAATTCATCTCTTTGGCAGAAAATTCAACCATTTGGTTGAAAATTCATTTATTTTTTGGTTAAAAATTAATTTTATAAAATGAAAATTCAACTATTCCATTTTTGGTTGAAATTTGTCCTTTTTAGTTTAAAATTCAAGGATTTGGTTGGAAATTAATCTTTTGAGGTTGGAAATTCATGTAATTTTATGAAAATCCGTTTTTATTTTTAGCTTTAAATTAATTTTTTTGATTAAAAATGTTAAAATTCCATTGTTGGTTTAAATTATTCTTTTTGGGTTGGAAATTTGTCTTTTTTTCCAAAAAATTAATTTTCTTCTTTGAAAATTCATATATATTTTTTTTATTTAAAATTAAAATATATTTTTGTTGAGATTATAACTTTTACACATTTCATTGAGAGTTTTATTTTTGAACTGAAAAATAAACTGCTTTTTTAAAGTGGAATTACTTTGTAAAAAAAAAACATTTTTTTCTTTGTTTGAAGATTCAAAATTTATTTGAAAATTCAACTATTTGGTCGTAAATTAATTTTTTTGTTGAAAATTCAACTGTCTTGTAGAAATGGTACTATTTGAATTTGAGATGTGTTGAAAATTCATATATCTGGTTAATAAATAATCTCTTTTGTAGAAAATTAATCTTTTTCGTTAAAAAATTAACTTATATTTAAAAATTCATTCTTTTAGTTGAAAATGTAACTATCTTGCTAAAAATTAGTTTTTTTTTGTTGCGAATTAATTTTTTTCACTACAAATTTAACTATTCCATTTTTTACTGAAAATGCAATAGCTTGGTTAAAAATAATATTTTTAGATGAGAATTTAACTATCCGTTCGCAAATGAACTTTTTTGTCAAAAATTCATGTTTTCGGCTTGAAAAGTCAGCTGTTTTCTAGAAAATTCTTCCTATTGACGTGAAAATTCAACAGTTTCCCAAAAAATTGAACTATTTGTTAAAACAAAATTTCTGTGTATGTAGAAAATTAATATTTTTTGTTTAAAATTTATAATTTAGGATTTAACTGTTTTATTAAAAATTTGCCTTTTTAAGCTGAATTCACCTGGTTGAAAAGTCATTTATCTTCTTGGTTGAGAATTAATCTTTATCGATTAAAAGTTCTAGTATTTTGTTTACTTTTCTGGTCTAAAATTCAGCTGTCTTCTAAAAAAAATGGTATTTTTGGTCATTTGTTTTCAAAGTGATTTTATAAATTTAATTTCAGCTGGCGTTATGATTCAATAGTGGAAAATTCTGCTTGAATGATTCATTACATGACTATTTCATTCAGCGGCTAGGAGATTTCAAAACGTAATTATCGATAATAAGAAGGAAGATGTGCATATTTTATCTGTGTTTTTTGTTTTCCTTTTTAATAATTTGTCACAAGAAATAGCAGAAGATTATAAGTAATTTTAAGATTGCGTTGATATCTTGTATAATAGAATTTCAGTTCCTAAATGAACTGTTATTGCATTTTTAAATTACTATTTTTAAATAAATAAGTAGAAAAATCAGAAAAATCTCAACTTAATCGAGATTCGGCGGCCTTGGACTCTCGTCATTATTGACACCTTTTCGACACTTTTTTTTTAAGGTGAAGATATTTTCCTATTACTTAAAAAAATGACACTAATGCTATTATTTTCTGAAATTTCAACAGACAAGGGTTTTTAGAGGATTTTACCTGATTTAAGGTATTTGAAAGGTTTTTATAGGGGTTCAAGTCTTTTAGAGAATTTTGAAAGATTCCGAAGGATTTTAGAGAATTTCAAAGATTTTAAGTTTTATCTGATTTTAAAGAATTCCAAAGTTTTCAAAATTTCTGCAGAAATTTGAAGAGAAATTACAAGTTTTAAGATAATTCACGAAATTTCAAAGTATTTTAAGGGATTTTACCAGACATGAGCGACTTTATTTTAGGGAATGTCAAAAAATATCTGGAGAATTTTAGGGAGTAAATGAAGTAGAATGAAATTTTAAAGTACTTCTAGGAATTTCAACGAATTTTATCATATTTCCGGAATTTATATTTATATTAAACTGTTTTCCCGAAATTTCAGAGGTTATCAATATAATTTAATGATGTTTAATAGATTTTATTAGTTACCAAAGAATTTCAAATGACTGTCCGATTTTATGGGAAATAAAAAATAAACGCCATAAACTATATTATTTATTTTTTAAGGCATTCTGAAAGCTATTACAGATTTCAAGATGTTTTACCGGATTTTACTCAGTTTTTTAGATTAATGGGGATTTTATAGGAGTAATGTGGATTTGATAGGAATTTGAGGATTTTACAAATTTCAACTTATTTCAAGGAATTTTAAAGACTTAAAAGAAATGCAAGAAATGTAACGAAATTTCAAAGTCAGTAAGGGTTTCCAATGATCTTCGTAGGATTTCAGAAATTTTGAAAGAATTAAAAAAAGTTCTCCAAAAAAAACAATGATGTTTAAAATATTTCAAGGAATTCCAAAGAATTTTATAAAGAATTTTAGGGAATAAATGAAATGAAATTTTAAGGGGCTGCTAAGGATTTTTTAAGATTGCAGAGATTCCAATGTAAATTTGAAGGAATTTAAACATATTTTTTTAGCAATTTTTAGAAATTAACGAGATTTCAAAATTTCTAAGTGATTTCAAAGAATTTCGTAGAATTTCATAAAATTCCAAAGGATTTTAAAAATGTATCCAGGATATCAATAATATTTAAAAGATTTCAATGAATTCCAATGGGATTTCTAAAGAATTTTAAGGAATACATGAAGTGAAATGTCAAGGGACTTGAGGATTTAAAGTGATTTTGAAGATTTTTTTTTTAATCTAAGCAATCTAACGAGAATTACAAACTAAGTGTTTTCAAAGAATTTAATAGGATTTTAAAAGCGTACCCAAGATATCAATAATATTTCAAAGATTTCAAGAAATTCCTAAAGAATTTTTAGAGAACTTCAGGAAAGAAATAAATTTCAAAAATGTCAAGAGATTTCACCCTATTTAAGCAATGTATACGATTTTAACAGAACCGAAATATTATTTTTTCAAATCAAACGAATAGTAAGAAGATTTCCAAATTTGTCAGGTTTTTCAAAAAATGTCTTAGGATTTCAAACAAATTTGAAGGACTTTAAATATGCATCCAGGATATCAATTATATCTCAAAAAGATTTGAAGGAATTCTAATGGAGTTTCTAGATAACTTTAGGGAATAAATGAAATGAATTGAAATTTTCAGTTACTTCTAAGGATTTCTATGGATTTCAGTGATTTCAAGTGATTTCTACGGATTTTAAATGGTTTTGAATTTTTGAAGGGATTTGTAACGGTTTTCAAAGAATTTCGTAGGACTTTGGAAAATATCAAAGGATTTTAAAAAATTCTCCAGGATATCAATAATATTTAAGAGATTTCTAGGAATTCTGCAGAATTTCTAGAGAACTTTAGGGAATAAATAAAGTGAAGGATTATTAAGGATTGCATACATTTCAAGAATTTCAACCTATTTAAGGGATACAAAGGACTTCAATCGCAATTGCAAAATTTCAAAGGATTTTTATGGATTTTATGTCATTTTTAAGATTTTAAGGGATTGAAAAAGATTTTTTCCAGGGATTTTTGGAGTGTCTGAACATAAATTATTTCTTTTTTAAAACAAATCAATCATAACGAGACCTTCAAATTTGTACGGATTTTCAAAGATTTTCGTAGGATTTTAGAAAATTTTAAAGGATTTTTCAAATTTATCCAGCATGCCAATGTCATCTAAAAGATTTCAAGGAATTCCAACGGAATTTCTAAAAAACTTTAGGGTATAATCAAAATCCAGGAATTTTTAGACAATCTGAACATCAATTATTTCTTGTTTAAGTCAAATGAATGATAACGAGACCTCCAAATTCAGGGGTTCTTAATAATATAGGATTTCAGATATTTCAAGGGATTTCACCATATTTAAGGTATTTATACGAATTTAATCAAAATTAACAGATTTCAAGAGAACCGATTTTAAAAAGCTTTTTATCTATTTTAAACGATTCAAAAGAATTTTATGCGATTTTGTGGGAGATTTATATTGTATACCAGATTTTAAAAATCGCTAAATCCTCGATTTAATATTTCAAAAAATTGATGACCTTATTTTGTTACTATTTTTCAAAATTTAAACCGCTATTGACACTATTTTGAGTTTCTCAAATTAATCCGAGGTCTGTATTTGTGATAATTTCGCTAGAAAATAATTTCCAGACTTGTCTTCTAATTTAATCCTAATAATTACAAATCTCCCGCCATTTATTTATGGTGTTCTTATCTTTTTTATTTCTCTTTTTATTGCTTTTTAAGCTAGTCACGTGTTTACCATTTGACAGGGGTGAAAATAGATCACGATAATTGTCCTGGCAAATTGATTTTCTCAGGGGTGCAAATGAAATAAATGCAGGGGGACAATCCCCTCATTTGATTCGGCTTACGTGAAAGAATGTCTTCATCAAATAACGTTTTGTCGATGACGTCAC
>JAWWLR010000004.1:23799338-23820720 GCA_035041075.1 Acraspis erinacei | reverse complement strand
GATATGACAAGGTAATAGTGTAGTAAAGTGATATAATATTTATAGTAGTCTGTTGAACACGTGCTAGGAACTTACACATAGAAATTTTTTTTTTTTAATTAAAAAAGTATTTTTTATAACAAAAAATGAACAAAATTTTGTTTATTCATTCAATATTTCCAGGCAAATTTGCATTCACGCAGAACATCTATTTTTAATTCCTTCCAGTTTAAAAATGTACATAATTTTATAATTTAAAAAATTGTACAATTAATGAATAATAATAAAGTCTTCAAATTCATTCATTCATTCATCTGTCCATGTTTCCATATTGACACGACAATTTATCGGCTCTTAAATTTCTAAAATCTTAATTTAAGATGATAGTTTTTAATCCTCAATTCTAAAACAGTTAAATTTTTGAGGCCTTCAATCTAAATTTTTTTTACTTCAAAAGTTTAAATTCGAAAATTTCATAATTATGTAGTTTCGTATTCAGATATTGAAAATGTCAGGACAATTCACTATTAAGTCTTTCAGAATTGCAAAATTTTATATTGGTATACTTGATAGGCAGTTTCAAATTTATTAATTTTAAATTTAGATATTCTAAATTTTTTGGTTTCAATCTTAGCCAGTTTTAAATTTAATAATTTTTTATTTGAATATTCTAAATTTTTTGAATTTTTACCGTAAAAATGGTGTTTTTTTAATTCTTCGAAATCGTAAAGTATCAAATTGAATGACTCGATAGTTTGCACAATTTTAAATTTAAAGGATTTGTAATTAAATAATTTTGAATTAATTTTTTTATTTGAAAATGTTACAAAATAATGAACATTTTAAACTTAATGTAAAAATTTTGATTTGAAAGGATTGAAATTGTGCAATTTCAAAAAATTGGAACCATAGCAACATTTTTTGTTTTATTTTTTAATTACATCTTAGTTTTCAGTGTAATATATTAAAATTGTAAGGTTTTTATTTAAGGATTTTCAAAAATGAATCATTCAAAATTGAAATATATTTTGTTCGAAATTTTCAAAAGTAAATAATAATTCTAAATCAAGTGTTAAAAATTACGCAATTTTGAATTAAGAAATTTAAACTGTGTAGCTCAAAGTAATTTTAATAATTATTATAATAATTATAATTTTTTTAAATTTTGAATGGCTACAATTTTAGAGTTCTTAATTTTCATGCCGAACGCTAAATTTTTAATTTTTCCTTTTCATAAGTTTTAATTTTACAATTAAAATTGAAATGGTTGAATTTTGAAAAGTACAATTAAATATATGAATTTTTTTAATCATCGCAGGTTACTTAACATAATAGAAATTTTTAACTTTTTGAGTATAAAAAAGTTTCAATATCACAATTATTGGTGACTAGACATTTTTCAGTCTTAAGTGAAGTTTGGATTCTTTTAATTGTGAATTATCTGTAGTTTTTCATTTTTTATTTTGCCGATTTGAAATCGCGTTTTATTTTTAACATTTTTTAAGAATAATTCAATTTTAAAGACGTGTAATTGAAAATTTTTCCATTTCAATGGTAAAAATGACGGTGACCTTATTTTTTGTTCTTAGAAAAGTGTGTTGAATCAATTTTAATATTACATGAAAGCTTTTCATGTAAAAAAAATGTAAAATTCTACAATTTCAGAAACTTTGAAATATTAAATTTAGTTGTCAATTTCAAAGTTTGAAACACTTTGAATTAAAAATGATTTTAATTTGAAAGCTTTCAATGCTTAATTATATAATTCTGAACGCTTTTAATTATAAGCAATTTCGTTGAAAAAAGAGTTGAAATTATCTAATTTTTTAAATTCCAGTCTGAAATTTTCAATGTTGAGATCTTCTTATTAAACATTTGTCGGCTTCAAAAACTTTCAATTATACATTCCATTCGAAATATTGTCCTTTATTAAAGATTTTATCTAATATCAAATTGATTTGAAACGTTTTTAAACAAAAATCGTTCAGTATATTTTATTTTAATTTTAAAAACTTTCAATTCGAAACTATTAATTATTGTTACAAAAATTTATACTATTGAGTCCTGCGCTTATAATGAACTTTCAGTGAATAAATAAATGTAATAAACTTGAAAATACTTATAATAAATAGAAACCCTAACTTTGCATCGTCATTTTTCGAAGAAAATGTAAATTTGAGTATCACGAAATGAAATTATATCGAATATCGATACCTCTGGGTGATTCCTCATTCGATACGTGACACTTGGGAGAAAGTCTTGCATAGGTTATAGGCGTCGCGACGCTGGCGCCTTCTACGTGTGCCAACGCAGTTCCGTATACAATACATATAGAAAATATAAGACCTAAGATGCCGTTATCGATTCAAGTGTCGATAGTCTACTAAACTAGGCTTTGATAATATTTTTCTTTAGCCCATAGCTCGCTTGGGACTCGCTTGGGGCTCACCGGAAAAAAATTGTCTCCAATTTCAAATATTTCAGACTTACTGCAACTGAATCGGAATCCAAATCCATTGTATATTAAAATAATATGCGGAATCAATTCTAGGCGGAAATATCTCGGTTTAAGTTAAATTGACCTTATAGTTAATTTGGCATTAAAGCTAATGATTATAGTTTAATTAAAATCATTTTAATTTTACCTTAGAGTTTATTTGACCTACTATTCTACTTGATAAAACGTTCCATTTTACTTAATAATACTTAGGCCAATTTTTTTATTTTATTGGCTTACTTTTTGATCTGATTTGACCTACTGAATAAATGGTTATTTTCTTATATAATTTGGAATTATTGATAAACATACTTCAAGTGAATTTGTACATGCTTTGACCTTAAGAATTTTGTATTGTACTTTTTTATTTTTCTCAAGATAATTTGCCTTTAGACAATCAGTTTGACCTTAATATTTAATTTTATAATCAACTTATTTATATCATTATTTTTATTGTTATTATATTTGACCTTAGATTCAATGTGACCTAATATTCCATTTGACCTCAATTCCTTTTATTCTTAATTTAATTTGTTACATTTAGTTTGTTTGTATAGCTTTGACCTATTCCATTTATCCCAGTAATCCTTAAGCCAATTTTTTAATTATATTGGCTTGATTTTTTAGACCTGATTTGACCTAATAAATTAATTTTGATTTCTTTTACTAATTTTGAATTATTGTTAAGTATGCATCAAATTCATTTGTTCCTTCTTTGACTTTCAAGTTTTGTATTATTCTTATTTAACTGATTTTTTTTAATTTGTCTGAAGACCATTTGCTTTTGCATAGTCAGTTTGACCTAAATATTTAATTTTATACTCAATGTTTTAAACTTACAAGTTGTGTTCACCTATTTTATTTGGTAATTGATTTATTTTTTTATTCTTTGCTTGTAAAACATTTTTTTTATTGCAATCCGAGGAGAATTTTCAACCTTACAGTCTTTTAGTATTTCTTATAAGCTCTTAGTATTTTCATATTTAAAATTTGGTGAAGAATGTTAAAGTATACATTTTTTTGTGATATTTAACTTACAAATTAAAAAAATTATTGGCTGAAAATTTCGATGTTAATTCAATTTCAGGATTAGAATTTTCGAGGAGGTGATCACTCAATTTTTAATGTGTAATCCAGATGCATGTGTACCTAAGATTTAAAAAGTTTTCAAAAAATTGTTGAAGATTTCAAAATATTTCAGAAAGATTCCAATAATTTCAGAAGGTTTCAAACGATTTCAGAGTATATAAAAAAGATTTCAAAAGAATTCAAAAGATTATAGCAGTTTTCAAAAGATTTCACAAAGATTACATACGAGCCCAAAAAACTTCAAGGATTTCAAATATTTTACAAAGATTTCGAATCATTCAGAATATTTCAAAAGAATTCGAAAGGTTTTAGAAATTTTCAATATATTTCATAAAGATTTTATACAAGTCCAAAAGATTGAAAGGCTTTCAAAGATTTCAAAAGGTTTCAAAGATTCCACAAAGATTTTAGAGAGGCTTGTATATCGGATTTCAAATATTTCAAAGGATTTCAAAAGATTGTAGGAGATTTTAAAATATTTAAAAATATTTCAGAAATCTCACAAAGATTTCAAGTATTTCAAGTATTTCAAGTATTTCAAGTATTTCAATTAATTCAAAGATTTCAATTATTTCAAAGTTTTGTAGGATTTAAAAGATTTTAAAATGATTCAAAAGATTTTACATAAGCGTTTGTATCGGATTTTAGAGATTTTAAACAAACTTTATAACTTTATAACTGTATAACAAATTAAAAAGATTTAAAAAGAATTTAAAAGAATGTAGGGCATTTTAAAAGATTCCAGAGGATTTCAGTGATCTCATAAAGATGGGAAGGATTTAATAACAAAGATTTTAAAAGATTTCAGAGATCTCACAAAGATTTAAGGATTTAAAATATATCGAAAGATTCCAGAAGATTTTAGGAGATTTTAAAAGATTTCAAAAGATTTCAGAGATCTCAAAAAGATTTCAAGCATGTCAATGATTTCAAAAGGTTTCAAAAGACTTCAAAAGGATTTCAGAAGGATTCCAAAGATTTCAAAAGGTTTCAAATATTTTAGAAAATTTGAAAAGTTTGTAAAAAATTGCATATATTTAAAAAATATTTCAAAGATTTGACAAAGATTATAAATATTTCCAACGATTCAAAGAAATTAAAAAAAATTTCAAAAGACTTCAAAAGATTTCTAGGATTTCAAAGAGTAAAGAAGGATTCAAAAGATTTCACAAAGATTGTAGAAGGATTCCAAAGATTTCAAAATATTTAAAACTATTTAAAAATATTGTAGAAAATTTGAAAATATTTCATAGATTTCACAAAGATTTCAAAGATTTCAAAATTTTAAAAAGATTGAAAAGATTTTAGAGAAGCGTGTACATCTGATTTCAAAGATTTCAAACAACTTCAAAAGTGTTCAAAAGATTGAAAAAGATTTCACAGAGATTTCAAAGATTTCAAATATTTCAAAAAATAAAAAAAGGTTTCAGAAGATTTCAAAATATTTCACGGATTTCAAACATTAGACGATAATTCGAAAGATTTGACTAAGGGGTCTACATCAGATTTCCAAAAATTTAAGTGATTCCGAAAGATTTAAAAATACTTAAGAAGGATTCACAAAGATTTCAAACGATTTTAGAAGATTTCAAGGATTTCAAATATTTTCACAAATATTTTAAAGATTTCACAAAGATTTTAAAGGTCTCGCAAAGGTTTGAAGAATTTAAAAGATTTGAAAAGGTTTTAAAAGAATGTAAGAGATTTGAAAAGATTCCAAAGGATTTCAGTGATCTCGTAAGGATTTTAATGATTTCAAATATTTCGAAAGATTTCAAAAGATTGTGGGAGATTTTAAAATATTTCAAAATATTTCAGAGATCTCTCAAAGATTTCAAAATTTTTCGAAAGATAATACAAGTTTTCAGAATGACTTCAAATATTTCAAAATTTTTCAAAATATTTCACAAGCTTTCATAATGATCTTGAAGATTTTAAAATGTTTTTCAATATTGTAGAAAATCTTTAAAGATTTCAGAGACCTCACAAAGGTTTCAAGGATTTTAAAGATTTCAAAATGTTTTCTAGGAGATTTTAAAATATTTCAAAAAATTTCCAAACATTTAAGGAGATTTAAAAATACATAAAAATGCTTCAAAAGATTCGCAGGATTACAAAAATTAAACAAGAATTCAAAAGATATCACAAATATTTGTACATTAAATTTCAAAGATGTCAAATGATTTCAAAAGGTTTCGAAAGATTTCAAGTATTTTAAAAATTTCACAATGATTCCAAAGATTTTTTAAAGATTTCACAAAGATTTCTAAGTTATTAAAAGATTTTAAAGTTTAGCGACAATTTGAAAGATATAAGGATATAATTTCAGAAAAAATTCCATTACTGAAGTATGTATTTATTAAATCTAAAAGTATAAACAAAATTTCGCCAAGAAAAAATGCATTGGCCCATTTTTTTACATTCAGCCCCGATTTAATATTCTCCTTGATATTTTACTATCCAGAAACAAGGGGAATTTTTGTAACCCTGCATGAGATCCTTTTTGAGATCCTCAGCGATTACCAGAGACTAGGGGTCACTAGTCGTTCATCTAACTGGCTTGTTCATGGATAAACGATAAGTCCCGACATTTCCTTTGCATGTAGAATTCTAGATGCAGCATGCGAATCCAAATCATTAAATTTAAATGACATTTTGCCCCTGGAAACCCTTATCTTTTATTTTATTATAACGGTAGGGCTATTTCAAGATCGTTTACTATCTACTAAATTGAGTATTTATATAAACAAGGCAGAAGTTCTGGAATTTTTACCAATTTTCTATCTGAAATCGAATCAAGGATATTTTTTATTTTTAATCTAAGATTGAATGTATTATTAATTACTTTTTTATTTTCTCAGCAAAACAGTATTTTAATCTTTAATTTTAATAAGATTAATTTTAAGTATTGTTATAAATTATGCAATAAACCTATTCAATAAATAAAAGTTTCATTCAATCTTAATAAACCATGGCTCATTTTGTTCTGTAAAAAAGCCTCTACAATTATACTCGACGAATTTTTATAAAAATAAATTGTTGAATAAACTAATTATTTTTAACAGATTGCAGCGAGTGAAATTGTATATAATGTTTCAGAGACCAACATGAGCCATTGTTTCTTGAGATTAGAACAAAATAAAAATATATTATTTGAACTATTTATAATGTGCGTTTAAATTGTTATTTTAATTCAATGTTATTTCCAAATAACTGTCAATAATGATAACTATTATTTTATGCCATTTTTTATAAAATAAATATAAAATAAAATGTTTGATAAAATGTGTAAAGTATAAAATGTTAAAAATAATATAACTAGTAGTAATTCTTTTTTCACAGTTTTATGGTAATTCCACTATTTATTTACTTTTCCTTGAAAGTATTTTTGAAACAGAAACTCCAAAGATTTCTCAACTTTATTGAATTTTTAAAAATTTCTTTCATAATCTTAGTCGAAAATTTATCTGAGAGAATAAAGTTTTAATTAAAAGACGATTTTTCAGTTACTGATAGTTGAATTTTCTACCTAGTACTCGGATTTTCAAGCCAAAGAGACGCATTTAAAAAAAAATGAATAATTTTTTCCCAATGAGTTGAATTTTCAGCAAAATAGTTAAATTTTCAATGAAAAATGAATTCTTTATACAAAAAACTCTACTGAAATTGTGAAGAATAGAACTCATTTTCACCCATTGAAGGGAATTTCAGAAAAAATAGTTAATTTTTCAGTTAAAAAATTTTTTATAAACAACAAAACTCAAATAAAATTGTGAATCTTCGCCAAAAGAATTAACTTTTAAAAAGTAGTTCAACTTTTAACCAAGGAGTTGAATTTTCAACAAAAAATGTAATAGTTTATACCCATTGCATTGAATTTCAAACAAAGTAGTTAAATTTTCAGGTAAAAAATTATTTTTTTATAAAAAAACTCAACTAAGATTGTGAATCTTGAACGGAAAAATTTAACTTTTAAGAAAGTAGTCCAACTTTTAACAAAGGAGTTGGATTTTCCACCTAAAAAGATGAAATTTTCAACGAAAAATGTTAAGCAGTTTATATAAAAAAAATTTTTTTAATAAAAAGCAGTTGGATTGAACTAAAAAAAAATAATTTTCAAAAAATACTTGAATCCTCAAGAACAGGTTAAATTTTCAACCAGTTCTATCGAAAAAAAACACGACCAAAAAAGAGGTATTTTCAACAACAAAATTAATTTTCATCCATTGCATTGAATTCCTAAAAAATAGATAAATTTTCAGCCAGAAAGATTAATTAATTTATGAAAAAACTGAACTGAAATATTAAATCGTCAACCAAATAAATTAAATCTTAATTATTATAAATATAAAGCAGATGGATGTAACAACAAGAAAAAACGAATTTTCAATAATATACTTAAATTGTGAACTAACAAATGAATTTTCTACCAAGCAAGGTGAAATTTCTACAGAAAGAGATGAATTTGAAAACCAAAAAGATGAAAGTTCAACAAAATAGTTGAATTTTCAACCAAAAAGATTTATATTTAAGAAAGAAAAAAATTCAATCAAATATTTGAGTTTTCAAGCTAAAAAGACTAATTTTCAATCAAGAAGTATGACTTTAACAAAATTAATAAGTTTTCAACAATTTAATTCAATTTATAACCTAATAATCAAATTTTGTACCAAAAGTAGATAAATTATTAAACAAAAATGTTATCGTAAACTTTTCAACTGAAATGAATGAACTTTCAAATAAAAATAGTTCGCGTTTCTTAGAATAATAATACAATTTTTAAGCAAAATAGATTATTTATTAAACAAAAATTTAATCCGAATCTAATGAACTTTCAACAAAAGTAGTTCGATATTTTATTGTTTCTATTAATTAATTAAATTTTTATGTTAGTTTTAATTTAATTTTCTATTTAATTCTTTATTTAATTTTTAATTTTCTATTAACTAAGTTTGCCTTCAAGTGGGAAACCGAGAAAACTAGGGGAGTAGGATAATAAGGTGAAGCCTTCGATAAATAAACAAGAATTTTTGTAATTTATATTTAAACTAAAGAATAATAGTTTAAGTAAACATTGAAGTTCAGTTTTAATACTTTTCAAATATAATTTAGAAACCTGGAAATGTTACTAAAAATATCAAGTTTAGTTCCCATTGCATATTTCTTGATTTCGAATTATACACTTTTAAATTCAGACTACGCATAGTTTAATATTTGAAAAATTTAATTACTATTTTGAAACTGTTTTTCTAAAATTGTGACACTGATTTGCACTATTTTTGATGTTTGAAGTGAGTCCGAGGCCTGTAATGTGAATATAAATTTAGTAAACCTAAATCCAAATATTCATATGTTATAAAAAAAGCAGGTGCTTAGATTTCTTTTTGAATAAAAAAATAAGAAAAAGTCTCGAAAAGAATACCATAGAAGATAAGAAACACGTGTGCCTTGATTTATGTGTTTTATTGCGAATCGATGAATTCCCAACTGCTAGCTCGCCTTGGATTCGATTTCCACATTGAAATTCAGTCTTTTCTTTTCTTGGAAGCAGTGCATTCACCTTAAAATCATTCAATTCTTGCGAACACAGTTGGTGCAGAGCCTGGAAAATCTGGAAAAGGCATGGCATTTTTTGAAATGGATTTTGGAGAACCTGGAAAAGGGATGGCATTTTTTGAAGAGTCCAGTAAAACTTGAAATTTGGATCATTTGTTGCAAGTGTAAATGATTCTAAATTATTGTCAATAATTTTAATTTTAATCTTCAAATTTAAAAACTGTATGGAATTTGTAGAATAATCTGAAATATTTCCGAAAATTTTTTGATTTTCTAATTTTTTCCCAAATGTTATAGATTATTCTAAAAATAAATAATACTCTGATTTTCTTTTTTTTCAGTTTCCTTAAATTATTTTGGATTCTTTTCAATTCACCCTAAATTTTTGGAAACTCCTTTCAAATCTACTGAATTAAATTATTCTCTTTTAGATTATAATTTGTTTTAATTCACTTTGATTTATTGTGATTTTCATTAGATTCTTATTAAATAATTTTATTCGCCCCCATTCATCTAAATTCAATGGATTAAAAAAATTCCATTAACTTGCATTATTTATTATTTTTATTTCCAATTTTGCTGAAATTAATGGAATATATATTTTTCAATTAATTTAAATTAATTTTGAATTTACCCTTAACTCTTATTCATTTATTTTAAGTTCTTAATAATTATTTTAAATTCTCTTGAGTTTTATTTTAATTGCCCTTTATTTTGTTTAATTCTCCTCCATTCTTTAAAGTTCAGTTAAATTTTACTCAAATCAGTGGTAAATTTGTATTTTTTAAAGTCATTTGAAATTTATATTACATTCTTATTAATTCATCGTCAGACCTTACACATTTTTTGGAATTCTCTTAATTTTTTAACTCTCTTAGAATTATTTTAAAATCACTTAGTTTCTTTAAAAATCTATCAATTCTACTCAATTGAATGCGTATTTTTCAATTCATCCTGAAGTTTTTGACACTTAGCTTCAATTCTGAGGTATTTTAGCAAATTCTTTTGAATTCCCTTGAATTCCTCTAAATTCAATTCAATTTCTCTGAAATAAATATAAATTTTTTCATTCTTTTGAATGCTTTGGAACTCTCTTAAAGTTTTTAATTTACCTTGAATTATTCTAAATTCACTAAAATTCTGTTATTTCTCCCTCAATTCTGTTCATTTACAATTTACTCTATTCCATGGAAATTTTTTGATTTAAAAAAATTTGTTCAATTATATATTTTTTTAATTCTCTTGAAATTGGTCAAAGTCTCCTTAATTTCCTTGATTTTTTGTTCTAAATTCACTCCACTTTTACTGAAATCAGTGGAATATTTTCGTTGACATTTCTTTCAAGTCCTTTGAATTCATTTGGAATTACCCTAAACTCTTTTTAAATTTTGGGTCTTGATTTTATTTTAAATATCGCCCAATTCTTTTGAAATCACGTGGATTTTTCTAATATCGCTCAATTCTCTTGAATTCCCTTGAATTTCTCTATGTTTATTCCAATTCGGATCAATTCTTTAGAATTTTCTTGGATTTTTTTATTTGGCCCTTAACTTTATTAATCTACTTGTATTCTCTTCATTTTCCTTAAGTCTTTTTTAATTTACTCGTACTTTATTTAATTTTTGGATTTAAAAATATATATTTTTCTTCAATCCCCTTGAATTCTGTAGAATATAATTCTTCATTTGAATTCATTTGGATTTCACTCTAAATTTGTATTGATTTTTCTTAAATTCTTTTAAATTTTTTAGAATTTTTTTTGTTTTTTGTAAGTCTTGCTGAATTATTTAGGAATCATTTGGATTATTCTAAAATAGCTCAATTCTATTGAACAAAATGGATAATAAAAATATTTTGAAATGAATTATGAAATCTTTGAAACTCACTTTGAATTCTTAGACAGTTTTTGTCAATTCTTTTGAATTCCTCTGAATTAATTTAAATTCACATTAATTTCTACGAAATTAATTAAATATTTTGTATTTTTTTAGTTCATTTGAAATGCACCGTGATTTCTTATTCATTTATCCTGAAGTCTTTTAAATTCTTTTGAATTCATTTGGAATTTCCCCTAAATTCTTTTTAATTTATCCTAAATTCTTTTAAATTTTTTGGAAGTTTCTGGATTTTGTTATCTTATACTTAATTCTTTTAAAGTCCCTTGGATTCTCCTAAAAGTACTCAATTCTCGTCAATTAAATCGATTAATTTTTTTTTATTTCAGCGTGAGGTTTTTAAAACTCATTCTGAATTCTTAGTTATTCTATAAAATTCTTTTGAATTCCCTTGAATTCCTCTAAATTACTCCAATTTGACTGAAATATAATGGATTCTTTTGTATTTTTTAAATTTATTTGGACTTTTTTAAACTACCTTGAATTATTTTAAACTCGCTTTAATTTTACTGAAATCAGAGTGTACATATTTTGAATTTTTTGAATTTTTTTTATTTTTCTTGAATTACGATGAAGTTCATCGAATTCACCTCATTTCATTTAAATTCATCTAAATTCACTCAAATTTTATTTAATTCATTTTTGTTTAATCTTAGAATTTATCCTGAATTCGTTAAAATTTACATGGAATTCTTAACTTGCATTAAATTCTTTTAAATTATTTTGAATGTAAACATTAGTCACATTATTAATGCACATTAGTTACTTTATTCGATTTTAATTACTTTTCTGGATTATAAATTAGTCTAAATTCTTCTATAACGTAGTCTGCAATATTCTGGAATGTTTTTAAAAATAGTTTCTAATATTCTATAATGTTATCGTTAATTTTTTTATATTTAAAAATTTTCTAGTATGTTCCAGAATTCTCTGCATTATCAAAGAAAACTCTATAGAAATGTCTCTAATTTTCTACAATATTCGAGAATATTCTGATTGTATATTCCTAATTAATAAAATATTATAGAAAGCCTTCATTATTTCTGGATAACTAGAAATTAAAAAGCCCAAAATATGTATTGATTTTTCCTATTTTTCTATATTACAATGAAATATTTCTTCTCGATTTAAGCTCATATCAAATAGCCATCCTTTATCAATTCAATACTTTTTTATTATTGAGAAATCGATTTATCGATACTAGAGTTGAGAGTTGGTCTCACGGGAGAGAAAGAGGAGTCAGTCTGTACTGCAATAACAAATCCGGCCGAATAAATCGGTCTTTGACAAATTCACTGTTTCACGGATCTATAGTTCCCCAGCGAATTGCTCCCACGTATTTGCGAAATATTATTTATCCGTTTCACTTTCCACGGATTTATCAAAACCCACCGTCTGTTGGACTATCAGATAAAGCAGCTTCCCGATTGGCTATTTCTCATACTACGTTTAACATTTTGGTCGATCGAGCAGGGTCCAAGAAATCGAACGGAATTTACGATCTTGGTAAGCGGTACCTCTCGGAACGAGAATCCTGATTAAGATAATTTACCAAGAACTTTTGGAATTAAATAAAGTCTTTCTGAATCAAAAAAGATACTTTACTTTTGAAAATTCAATTATTTGCTTAAAAACTGTCATTTTTCTTGGTCGAAAAATACAAATTCCTAGCTGACCGACTTCGAGACCTTTCCACAGCTGAAGTGGTTCGTGTTCGCGCTAAGTTTCTAGATTATTTTCGAACGATCCCGATGTTGTCGCAAAATGATACTGCGCAATCGTGAGAGACGAATTTGAGTAAATAACTTGAAGGTTATTGATTGTCTCAATTAAGAATTTCGCGTAAAGACTTTCAGGGTTCTATTTTGATTTGTCCTTGGATTTTCTACTGCGTCATAAAGTTTTGAGAAAACACAAGTTGAACTTCAAATATAAATTCGAAAGTACTTCCGCAAAATGCTTAAATAGAGATAATAAATAACCTTGAAGTTTTTTACGCAAATTCGTCTCTCGCAATTACGAAATATCATTCTGTGACGTCATTGGAACCCTTCGAGAACATTCTAGAAACTTAGCAGGGACACGAACCACTGCAGGCGTGGAACGATCTCGAAGTCGGCAAGGTAGGACTTTGTATTTAGACCATTTATTATTTGTATTTTGTCCTTGCCTATCTATTTTTTTTGTAGAACATTTGTCCTATTGAAATGAAAATTTATCATTCAGAGATAAGTCATTTTTTAAATTTAAAGGTCTAGTATTATATTTTTGGTTCAGATTTATTTATCGCTTTTGGTTAAAACTTCAACCATTTCGTTTAAAATTTATCATTTTTTTTAAATTCAAGAAACTGCATTTGATTGAAAATTAGTTTTTTTTAAATAATCTTTTGTTTGGAAATTTAACTATTAAATCTTTGGTTGAAAATTCAAAAGTTTGGTTAAAAATTCAAATATGCAGGTTTAAAATACAATTGTGTTGTTGCAAATCAAACTACTTTGTTAAAAACTCATTTTCTTGGATGAACATTGAACTGCCTTGTTGAGAAAACATTCCTTGAGCGAAAAATTTAACTTTCATTTGTGGCTGGAAATTGATATTTCTTGGTTAAAGATTAACTTGAGAATTCAACTTTTTTGGTTCAAAATCCCACAACTTGGTTGATACTAACTAAGGCTTTTATCATTTGAAGATTCAACTATTTTATGGAAAATTCGTTTCGGTTGAAAATTCTTTTTTTTTTAACTGGAAATTCAACTAATCCATTTTTTTCAAATAGATAGTTTTTGATACAAAATTCAACTATTTGATTAAAAATTCATGTATTCTGTGAAAACTTCGTCTTTCCATAGAAAACTATTCTCTTGACTGAACTCTTTTGTTAAAAATTCATTTTGTTAGTGGAAAAATGATCTTACAGGTTGAAAAATTTAACTATGTTGTTTAACTATTTTAGATAAAATTTCACTTCCTTTGGATAAAAATTAAACTATTTTATTGAAAACTTCACTACTTTTTAACATGTGTGTGTTTGGATAAATAATACCACTATTTTGTCTAAAATGCAACTATTTTTGGTTAAAGAGTAAACTTTTTTGTTTCATCGTTTAACTATTTTGTTAAAAATTCAACTATTTTTTTTCAAAAATTCTGATTTTTCCGTTATTATCTTTTGCAAAGAAAATTTTCATTTGATCAAACTAATGAATATTCTTCTTTTCTGTTCCAGGTAAGTTACAAAACTGTAAAATATACACATATCGGTACAGCTATGTAGATCATACTCTGAATTGGTAAGTCGAAATAATAATTTCTTTCTCATTTTTTTTTAAATAAAAAAAGTCAGCCAATTATTCTCAAATGAGGAAAAATTCATTCGATCTGATAACACTATGTCTGCAATAATTTGTTGAAAATCCGTTTTTCGCTAGAAAAATAATCTTCTTGGTTGAAAATGGATCTTTTAATGTTCAAAATTCAGCTATTTGGTTAAAAACTTAAATTTTTTTTTAAATTCCATCTCAATAATTTATTTCAATCATTTGTTCAATTATTTGATTTATTTATTTTTATTGAATTATATTTAAGTGTCAGGTCTAAGATTAATTTTTTAAATATAACTCTTAATTCCAAATTCAACTATTTTATTGAAAATGCAATGTATGTCGATTTTGAATCGTTTCATATTTAATTCAATATGGTATCTTTACCTTAATTTTCCCTTAAACAATTTATTCCACCATTTTGGTGAAAAATCACCTAATTTTCCCTGCTTTGAGAGCACATTGGATTGTGAAGTCTAAAAATCTGTGAAGAATAAATGTAGCCTAATAACAATTTCCCCTAGATTGGAAAGTCGGCACATAATGAAAGAGTCTAGTAGATAGAAGATTGGAATAGGTTAATGACTCTCTGATAGACGAACCCATAAAGTTTCGAAAACAGACATCCTAGATCTAGGTTGTCAAGGATTTTCCGAAGAGTCATAAAACGTCTTAATGAAGCAATCTCAGCAGTCTGGCGAAGGTAATTATTTCCAGAGAAATAAAATACGAACGAGGGTGTCGAATCTCCTTGGAGTCTGGAGTTTCTGACAGACTCAGGTTAGGTATCTTCAATGTCTTGGATGTAAGAGACAGTGGTGAATACCTGTTATGCTATTGATAGTGCAAAACACAAGGGATTACTAAGGCTATCGTAACTCGAGAGGATTCTCTCATACCCTCAACGTTGAGCCATTGTCATTTTCTATTAAGGAACTATTACTGCCAGATGTTCGACAAGTCCTAATGGACTTTCCATCTGCTAGAAAATGGCTTCTTTTGTCATTTTTGATATCCTTTTACTTTGCTGTTACTGCCATTGCTATATTGTTTCTCCAACCTTCTGGTTTTGTAATTTATTATTATTATTTGAGTTTCTATTTTGTTTTTAGTTTTTGAACATTATCTGATTTGTTGATTACCCTAATACAGATTTTCTGATAAGAATAGATATTTTATTTAGCATGTTCGTCAAACCCTAACAATATCTAATTGATCTTCTGTAATAACATTCTCTCAACATTGTTTCATTGCTATTTTTGTTCAAAAAGCTATTATTACTTTTGAATTTTCGAGAAGTCCTAATGGACTTTCTTATGTTATTGTATTCTAATGTTATTTCAGTTCCTTTTTAATTTTTAAACATTGTCTGATTTGCTGATGATAATAATACAGATTTTTTAATAAGAATAGATATTTCCTTTAGATTTTCGACCAATCCAACCATTATCTGATTGATCTTCTTTAATAATATTCCGATCTTCTGATTCTATTTTGTATCATCGACTTTGTTTTGAGTTTTATACACTCAACATTGATTCATTGTCATTTTGTATGAAGTAGCTATTATTACATTTGGATTTTCGACAAGTCCTAATTGACTTTCTATCTGGTACTAAATAGCGACTTATGCCAGTTTTTAATATCCTTTTATTTTGTTAATACTGCCATTGCTAAATTGTTTCTTCAATCTTCGGGTATTGTATTCAAATGTTGTTTCAGTTCCAATTTTGTTTTTAATTTTATTGCCTGATTTGATGATGATACTAATACAGATTTTGTGATAACAACAGATATTTCCTTTAGATTTTCTTCAAACGCAAACATTATTTGATTTTCTTTAATAGCATTCCGGAATTGTAATTCTGTTTTGTATCATTGGATTTTTTGTAGTTTTATACCCTCAACATTGATTTTTATTTCTGATTAAAAAAATATCATCACTTTCAGAGGTTGAACCAGTCCCAGTGGACATTTCATCTGCTATAAAATTGCGTCTTTTGTCACTTTTTTATATCCTTTTACTTTGTTAATACTGTAATTGCTACATTGGTTCTCCAATCTTCTGTTATTGTATTCTAATGTTATTTAAATTTCTATTTTCTTTTTAATTTTTAAACGTCTGATTTTCTGATGGTACCAAATACAGATTTTTTGATAAGAATAGATATTTCCGTTAGATTTTCTTCAAAACCAACTATTACTTGATTTTATTGAATAAAGTTCTGATCTTCTGACTCTTTTTTGTATCATGGACTTTGTTTTGAGTTTCAAACCCTTAACATTGATGCATTGCCATTTTCAGGATGGCCGCTCGACCGGAAAAATTGGGAAATGACCGAGAATTTTTTGAGACCGGGAATAACCGGGAAATGAGAGTAAATTTTTTTTACCGGAAATTTTACCAATTTTTCGATGAAAAATCTGTCCTTTTTAGATTTTTATTTTTGAGCTCACATTTATAATTTAAAGAATATTAAAATGTTGTCTTGAGAACTTGAAGAATTAAAAATTAAAAACGTTTGAAGTTGAAAATTTTGGATAAAAAATATTTTTGTGTAATAAATAAATCAAAATAATTTTTTGTAAAGGATCTGTACTTTAAGTATCACAAATGGAACAATAATTGATTTTACAAAACGATTTTGAATCAGATAAAAATGTAAGAATTTTTCGATTTTTTTGTCTCGAAGCTTCAAAAGTTTGCTGGAAGATTGAACTATTTGATGGAAATTTCAACCATTCGCTTAAAAATTATTATTTTTTTTAAATCTGTCTCGATTGCTTGAAGGTTCAACTATTTGGTTGTCAGTGGAACTGTTTGGTTGAAAACAATTTTTTTGTTGTTGAAAGGTCCACTATTTGGTATAAAGCTAATCTTTCGGGTTAAAAACTATTATTTTGTTTCTAGAAAAATAGTCTTTTTGTTTTGTTAAAAATTCAACTATTTGCTTGAAAGTGCAATCTATTTTCTGTTTCCATTGCTATCTTATTTCGTTAATCTTCTGGTATTATACTTTTATATTATTTTAGTTTGTAAGCTGTTATTAAAATTATTTAATTTGCTGATATCTCTTTGATTTTCAGGCATTCTTCTCTGTTATCATATCTGTAAAAGATTTTCTTATAGGAATATATATTTTTTCTTCAGATTTTCGTAAAACCCAACGATTGTCTGGTTTATTTTCTTCAATAACATTCTTAATTTTCTCAATGGTTTGGGTTCAAGCATCAACTCTTGTGTTTCTGTATTGTCTGATACATTTCCTGACCCTACCCTGATGATATTGTACATCCTCTCATTCTCTGTCCCCATCTTCGAAATCTTAAATTTCTTGCATTATCCGATTATCTGAAACACGTTCCGGTATTCCCAAGAAGTATTTCCTCTACGATACCTGAAACGCTTTTATAGAGAATCCTGGAATTATTTTCCATAATTTCACAAAGGATACGTTCTACACAAACTTGCATAATACCGATGCATAGCTGGAATAACAGGATGTAGCGAAAACATCTTTAGAGATACTATACCCAATAGTCGTTCAGTTCGGTACTCACTAGGTAATGAAATTCGCTGTGATAATAATTGATCCACATAAATGCCATCTGCTCGGATATGAAATTCTGCGGTATCTGCTGCGACGTGATAGAACCAAGGCTTGTATCCGTCTTACGCTCTACTAGAGCAAGGAAGTGGTTTTAACCCTAATCTCAAAGTTAGATGTTCCTAATAGATGGATTATCATAATTGCGTATGATACGTATAAGGCGAAAATTGGCAATGTTTCAACAAATCTGATGAAAAACAAATGTTTCCTTTGTGTAACTAATTCCACTCTCATGTGTATTTCATGTTGCCAAATTTTAGTTGGCAATAATCGCAATTCAAGGCGAACCAAATGACAGCTTTGTGTGCCAAAAGTGGTCGAGAGATAACTGGTTGGACACTATTGAAACTAACGATGCAAGGTGTTCGGCATTAACGAGAACTCACGAGTCATTTTATGGACTGGGTAACAAGAGAAACTACAAACTTGGTGCATACCGTTTACGAGAACCATCGTTAACAATAATAGCACCTTTGCTACTCCTTCACTTTTCGAAGATACATCTCTCTAGACACAGCATCCTAGTTAACGAGTTTCTCAAATCGGAAATAATTCTGCAGACATCTCTAAATCTACTTTACAATTATCTGGTTGTATTTTCCTTTAGCTTTGTATAACATGACGACAGATCTACAGTTCCAATTTGCTTTCTCTCCCTCTAGTCTATCCGCTTGTTGGCTGTCATTATCATGGTATACAATATCCGGAGAAGTGGAAAAATTGAGACGAAGTAGATATGCGTGTGGCACTTATCGATTATCGATACAAGGTAAAGGGATGTTGGCTCAAGATGGTAGTACGAAACTAGATTGTAGGCTCTGTAATATCTCTTCCATCGTAAAAGTATAACGTTGACACATGACAGGAGCAGCAAGAGTGACAGAGCAAACATCCTTTCCAACTACATTTTCCAACTTTGAGGAAACTATCGACATCTCTCTACAATTCACACCAACTTTGCAAGAATCCTCCCTTATGTTAGTACAGAAGCTCCATTAATTCGCAAAGTTTGGAACCTACATTTCTGGACTTTCGTCTTTCTAAAATGTAATATTTTCCACAAGTGTATTCAGATGGGTAATTTTAGCTTGATGATGTGGCTTGCCTTGTTCTATATCTTTTACAGCTTTCGAGAGTATTCCTTTGACGATCTTTTCCTCTACCACCTGAGTTTTTCTTATTTTCGAAGACGAAATACTTGATCGATAAATGCCATTGCGGTAAACATAAGTAAGCAAGTAAAGCAAAAGCAAATCCCCTTGAGGGGTAAGGTTACTGCAAGGAAAGCAAGCAAACAACCTGGAGCATCGTGAATAGAAATCCCCAGTGAGTCTGACTGCTTTCGCCAGTCATGCAAATACCCCGAGAAGGCGGTGGTAGAGGAAAACGCGAAAGTCGTAACCTCGTCAGCCGGTTCTGGCACTTTGCATTCAGAATTCACAATAAACCATAGCTACACAAGAATAATCTAAATGCATAAAAGAAACCAGCAAATTGCAATCAGACCAAAGATAGTCCATAAAGCCTTTGTAGGGTAGATCGGGGTAGCATTGTTCGGTTAACATTCATTGCTCTCTATAAACTTAACAAGACGTGGAATTGATGTGTGTTTTTTAAAATATTAATTTCGTGTCCCGCAATATTCTTCATAAGATTTCTATGTATATAATTGTTTTAAGAAAACAAGAATTTCATAGTTTAATTATTTCCAATATTTTTACATTAGGACGATGCGGCTACCCCATGTACAAGAACAGCCTTACAACCAAAGATTTGCATTTAAAAAGTTTTCTATAATTAACACTAACAGTTGAACCATATACTAGATACTTTAGGGAGTAAACCAGAATTTTACCAGTTTTTTTAAAGCTAGAAACTGTTCAAAAACTGACTCTAAACTTGAAAGACTCAGTCTGTAAACGTGTAGAATGAATGTGAGAAAAAGATGTCTGAAAACGGAAAATGAAATTTTATTATGTTCTTTTCAAGCTTTTTGGATTAGAAAGCAAAATTTTAAATTAGTGGTGTTTTATTTTGTACTTTGATCAATCAAGTTCCTTAAAGAAATCAGTATTATCATCAGAGGTAGTTACCATCAATTAGTGTAGATACTATTCTACAATCCGCGAAAATAGAAATCAACAATATCGATCAAATTAATTAAATTAAATTAATTAATTAAATAATTCTGATAAGAATAGATATTTCCTTTAGATTTTCTTCAAACCCAACCATTATTTGATTTTCTTATTATGTTCTTATTCTTATATTCTTATTCAGAGTCGATAAAAAATCAATTTAAAAAATTTGTTGAATTAAATTTGTTCAGAAAAAATTAATTTAAAAATTCAAGTTCCACCGTACATCAGCTTATTTTTTCACTATTATCATACTAACTATTTGTAATTCCAATGAATTCTAGAATAAATAATAAAGTTCTTAATTTTCTTAAATATATTGTTATATTTTATTTGTGAACGTTTTTCTAAAAATCCGAGAATGTTAGTTGAATACTCTATAATATTTTTAACCTTCCAGAATTTATTATTCCAGAGTGTGTTAGTCTTTTTTGCAATGTTTTAAAATCTTTTAGAATAATATAATTATAAAATGTTGACAATTATTCTATCATTCTGGAATATTCTGGCTAGTTTCCTGTAACATTTTAAACGAAAAAGTATTAAAAATGAAACCTCTGTTTCGTAAAATTTAATATAAATAAATAATTTGTTTATAAGTGAGACATTCCCTTGTCCTTAATAATTTTAGAATGTTTTTGAATTGTTTAGATTATTGTAGAATATTTCGAAATATTGTAGAAACTGTGTCTCTCTTGTAGCTTTGTATTACTGTATTCAACTGTTAGTTTTTAAAATTCTCTTTTTTTTAATTAATGTTTCAATTGAAAATTCAACTCTGCCAATTAAACATTATATCAGTTTAATTAAAAAAATCATCACATTATTTGATAATGTAACTATTTTTTCGAAAAGTAGTTTTCTTGTAGAAAATAATTTTTTTATACTAAAGATGTAACTATTTCAATTTTTGGTTAAAATCGTATATTTTTTAGTTGACAATTCGTCCCTATTTATATAAATTAATCTTCTTGGTTTAAAATTGATCTTTTTGGTTTAAAATTTATTTTTTTGGTTTAAAATTGAACTATTATAGCTGGAGATTTATCATTTTATTTAAAAAGTCATCATTTGTTTTAATAATATAACTATATTTTATAAAAATAAGATATTTTTCTATTAAAAATTCCATCTCTTTAGTTGAAAATTCATCTCTTTGCTGTAAAACTCAATTATTTAAATAAATATTCATAATTTTATTTGAAAATTTTTCTTTTTGCTTGAAAAATCACTTATTTAAATAAAGATTCATCATTTTATTTAAAAATTAGTTTTTTTTAACTATTCCAATTAA
>JAWWLR010000004.1:23759083-23773540 GCA_035041075.1 Acraspis erinacei | reverse complement strand
TTCCGGGAGGATATAGGTGAATGTTTACGTTCTCGGGCAGCGGATATAAACACGGTTCTAGTGTATATTAATTTCGGATCTCCACTCACCGGGAAAAATCGGGAATTTGTGGAATACAAGGATGTGGAAAAATTACCTCTTTATCTGCCCTGGGATTTGAATAACATTTAGACCTGGGTTCAAATCCCAGTGGAGCTAGAGAGTAAATTTGTTCACATCTAAACATTAAAACCAGTTTGTTTTAGACTAGTAGATCAAAAATCTTCATTTGATCGGAAAAAACTATTCCACTATTCTAGTCAACAACACAAGCAGAAAATTTTGGAAAATATAATAATTTTTGTAACGTGATAACAAGAAAAGTAAATTTAAATTTTTAGATAATAGATTTAATGCTTTCACGATGTTATCCAAGGACCCAACTTTAGAGAAAGTCAGCAATGAGGCTTAGTACCTTGGTTAATAATAATAATACATTAAAAAGATAATTATCGATACCGAAAATAAGTTTTCTGCACAAATTTAAAAAGATTTATATTTTATTTTTAAGTGTTAATTATAAAATTTCAAAACATTGTAAAAAATCTGTAAAAAGCCATTTTTTCTGCAGAATGTTAAGTTGTTTTAGGAAAAGTGAATTATTTTAGAAGATATTTAGCAGTTTTAAAAATTTCGAAAATAATTTAAAACATGTACAGGTTTTGAAAAATCTACAACAAAATATAGATTTTTAAAGATTTCGAATAAGAAGTTAAGAAGCTTCTTGAGAATTTGTACAGGTTTCAGGAGAACGAAAAGCTTTTCCTAAGATTCCTGGGGAAGTTATAAATGATTTTTATTTAAAAAAATTAATTTTTGCAGAAAATTTCAAATAATTTCTTAAATTTAAGAGAAATCTGGGGTATTTTAAGGATCTTTTTATTTTTAAAGGGTTTTCCAATGTTTTGGAATAATTGGAGTCAGTTTAAAAGATATTTAGAAATTCTTCTCTTGTTGGAAATTTAAAAAATCAAGTTTTTAATTAAAAAATTTATCTCTGTGGTTCAAACCTGAACTATTTTGTTGAAAATTCGTTGTTTTCTTTGGTCTTTGATCTTTTTTATTAGAAAATTTATGTATTTTGTTAAAAATAGTTTTTTTGGAGAAAGTGAATATTATTTGTTGAAAATTCATCTGTATGTTAAAAAATTTAATTAATTGGTTGAAAATCATTATTATTGATTCAAACTAAAAATATTTTTTAGTGAAAATATCGAATATTACATTATTCGTAGAGCATTAATGTTTTTTTTACTGAAAATTTATCTTTTTGATAGGAAGTTGAACTACTTTGTTAAAAATTCATTTTTTTAGTTGAAAAATAATTTTTTTTTAGTTGAGCGTTCAACTATTTAAATGAAAATTTGTTGTTTTTTGTTGAATAAATTTTCAATTTTAAAAGATTAAAAAATAATTTTTTTTAAAGATTTCAAAACATTTTAAACAAATTTTAGATTTTTTAAAATCTCTAAAAAGAGTGTCCAAGATTCTAGTAGAGATATTTAACACTTCTAAAAATTTCGAAAATAATGTAGAACTGGAGAAGGTTTTAAAAAATCTAAAAAAAGTGTAGATTGTAGATTTTTAAAGAAAATTTCCAAAAATTTAAAAATATTTCTAAAAATATCGAGAAAAATCTACAAGATTTCAAGGCTTTCCTTATTTTGAAAGATTCTTAAAAAATTGAGAAATAATTCGTTTCAGTTCGAATTTTCTTAAATTCTGCTGTTGATAGAAATTTCACCTTTTTTTTAAAAATTACTCTGTTAAAAATTAATTTTTTCGGTTGTGGATTATCATTTAAATTAAAAATTTATCTCTTTGGTTAAAAATGTAACTATTTTTTGTAAATTCGCGTTTTTAGGCTACAAATTAATTTTCTTACCTAAAAATTGAACTATTTTGTTAAAACTTTTGTTTTATTTGTAAATTAATTTTTAAACTGAAAATCTAACAATCTAGTTAAATACTCCATTCTTTTGGTTTAAAGTTCATCTATTTGACTAAAAATATATTTTGTTAACTAAAAATTTATCTTGTTCTGTTGAAAGTTCATGTTTTTTTTGAAAATTCGCCTTTTTTAATAATCGTCTTTTTTGGTAGAAAATTCATTTTCTTGGTTCGAAAATTCATTTTTCTCGGCAAAAATTAAATTACTTGCTTGAAAAGAATATATTTTTTTAATTGATCTTTTTGTACTTTTTTTATTAAAAATAAAAAATATTTTTGATTTGAAATCTTGACTTTTGCATCTTTTGTTGATAATTCATGCTTTTTGTTTGAAAATTCAACTACATGGTTAAAAGTTGACTTGTATTGTTAAAAAAATTTGTTGTTGTGTATTCAACTATTTTGTTGCAATTTCACTTTTTTCAAATATAATTATAAATTTAAAAAAATTCTGATTCTGATTAATTTATTTGGTATTATCGATTAATTACCGATTAATTATTGAAGAGTTATTACATAAAATCATTATAAAAATTATTTATTTTAATACTAAGTGCATTTTACATTAAGAATGTTATCAATACATGTAATTATAATTAAACTGTCATAATAAAAGTCTATTACTTTTTTTATTACTTTAAGTGTCGATTGGATGTGTGAATTATTTTCTAGAGAGAAAAATCCGTATGACACAAATCTATTTGAAGGAAGAAGAGAAACCTGATCGAGTTTAACAGGATTTCAATCAAACCAGTTCGTTTCCTGGGTTTTTAGTTAAGAGAAATATAAAGTCTTCTTCATTTTTTGAATAATTACCGGCAATTACACCAAGGAGAAAATCTCTAGCAATTTTTTAAATCAAAATTTTGTCTATAATTACATTAGTATTCCGACATGCAGGAAAACGATGTGCTAAAATAAAAAAAATCATATTTGTTATTAATTTAATTTTTCTTCCATAGAATATATAAAAAATTGAAACCATGTGTGTTTCTTCATTCTTTTTTTATATTTATTCTACTTTCTTTATTCTAAAATAAAAGTAATATCAGAATAAGTCTTCTTTTTTACTTCTAGATCCAAACAGAATTTAAATTTAACTAGCAATTATCCATTTTTCTTTTTCTATTATGGAAGGTTCGACCTGTTTATGGCTTATTTCTGATTAGCTTTCGTGACTCACGCAAATGCAGGCTGTGCCAAACCCTTCATCGACCCTGAATACATAGCAACCGAATTGATGACTTTTATTCATTAAAACAGTAGATTTTAAATTCATTAATTACCACCTTATTGTGCTTTTTCCCAATTTTTCTCAAAATTTGTTAAACTAGTTTTTAAAAAACTAGTAGATCACTAGCATAGTGTAATAGTTTTTTGTCGATGGAATGGCAGTTTTCGACTTTCATATTCTAAAACAGAATAGTTTTTATTTTTATCTTTTAAAAAAATATTCCTTTCCAGCTCCGCTGGGACTCGAACCCAGGTCTCAGAGATTGCCGGTCTATTTCTCAAAAACATTCCCTCCGTATCTTAGTAGGTAAGAGCACCAGACCGGCATTCTCTGAGACCTGGGTTCGAATCCCAATGAAACTAGAGATGAATTTTTTTCAAAGCTAAAAATTAAAACCATTCTGGTTTAGACTATATAGATCAAAAATCGCCATTCCATCTACAAAAACTAGAACTTTCAATAAAATTCAAAAAATATTTTAAATTTTCGAACAGTTTCTAGTTCTTAATAGAAAAAATCATTAGATTCGAAAAAGATGTTCGAGTTTTTCACTACGAGTTAACTTTGAGAAGCATGATTTGATTTTAATCCAATGATTTTTGTTTAAGATAATAAAATTTAGAAACTTGAAGAACTTCATTTTTTGTTAGTGATTTCGGTTGGAAATTGCAATTTTTATTCGAAAATCATTAGATTGCAATGCAAATTCATAAGTTTCGAACAATTTTTTGGTTTCTTTGTTAATTTACTTCATAATTTGGCATTCTCAAATAAAAATCATTATGATTTGAACAAAATTTAGAATCTTTAAAAAACTTTGGATTATGTTAGTATTTTTTGTAAGAAATTAAAAATTCGGATTATTTTTTAATTATATTTCAAACGTTTCAAATAATATTCGCAACTTTGAGCAACCTTATGATTATAAGAAGTTGGTGTGTTCAAACAACTCATTTTATTTTAATCCAATGATTTTTTTTGAAATAATAAAATTTACAAACTTCAACCATTTCGGATAGTGTTAGTAATTTGTGTCAAACATTTTTTTTAAATTATATTTTAAACGTTTCAAATAATATTTGCAACTCGGATCAACTTTAGGTTACGTTGGTGTTTTTCACCGGAAGTCTGTATTTTTAATAAAAATTAATGATATTCCAAAGCAGATTTACAATTTGGAACAGTTTTTGTTATTTTATGGGAGTATTTTTCGTCGGAAATTGATATTTTTAATTCAAAAAAATCATGGGATTTTAAAGAAGCTAAAATTTGTTGAACTATTTTAGATTATTGCCCGGGGTTTCACCGGAAATGAGTATATATTTCAAGGTTTTTAAAGAAGATACACAATTTCCGAATCATTTTTGGTTATGTTAACATTTTTACCGGAAATCGGTTATTTTGGAACAAAATTCATTAGGATTAAAACAAGGTTAAACATCTTAAATAACTTTTTGTAACATTATGTTTATGATTTTCGTCCAAAATTAATATTTTTAATAAAAAATCATTAGGTTCGCGATTTTGACCGAAAATCGGTTATTTACGCAAAAATTATTTAACTTAAAAAATTAAACTTACAACTTTGAACAACTTTAGTTTATAATAGATTATTTATAAACGAAAATGCAACAGTTTAATTATGAGAGAAAAATATTATACATTAATCCTGAATTTAAGATATCAATTTTCATAAATTATAAAAAAATCTTATTCGTGTTTTTCTTTTCCATTATTTAGGTAATATAGATTCTATGAAATAGAAAATATCTGCATTAATAATAATTTTATATTTTTATGGTGGTTTCTTCTAAAAGTGTGGCATTGATTAATTTTTGTTCATTACACTGGTATTTTTAAAAGAAAAAATATCCTATTCATGCTAAAATTGAACTACTCCTATAGTGCAATATAAAATAATAATAAAATATAATATTAATAATAAATAAATCAGATGAGCATCAGTGACTCAGGCGTTTAGGCGCTAGCAAACTTCGAATTTTTCTATCGATTTTTACGAAAATTCTGGTGGTTCAGATTCCACCTTAATCGGCACAATAATGCTTCGTCCAACATCATAATATATGATAAAAATATAATATAAATATAAATAAATAATATAAAGAGGTATAACCTCGATATTGCGAAACAGTTGTGAGGACAATGTTATCAAGGATATATTTTTTTATTTCTTTGATCCTTCATTCTATATTTCCTTTATTTCGCTTTTATTTGCGGTTTCGTAATAAAATCCACACGATCTTGTGTTATAAAAAGAATGAAACATAGAAAAAGATAAGGTATATAAACGAAGGTCTTTTTATTTCTTCAATAACAATCCTGTATCGTCTCACGGGCGAGAATAACTGCTTGTCAAAAGTTATTCTTCTTCATTGGCTTTCTTTGTGCTTTCATCTGTCACAATGTCACAATTTATTTCATACCAGCATTCCTCAATTAAATTTTCCTTTATGATACACTTATTTAATCAGCTTTATTGAATTAATCTTTCATATCGACAAACAAGGTAATTTCGGACATGTTGGGTAAATTCGGACATTCCCAAATTGATAGTTTAAATTACTTAAGGTGGTTTCAAACAGTATCTGGAAACAGTTTAAGCCTTAAGTGGTTTTAGATTCTAGTTAAAACCACCTCAAGTAATTTAAACTATCAATTCAGGAATGTCCGAATTTACTTCCAATGTCTAATATCACCTTGTTTGGCGGTACTCTGTAATAACAAAATTTAGTGATAATAATTTTTTACCAATTTTTCTCTATCGATAAATATGTATTATCAACAAAATTAACGTAAGTTAAATCGCCAGAGAAAATCTGGAAAACATGAAAAATACAGGGAATTTTATTGGTCAGGAAAAATTTGGATTTTAGAAGAAACGTGTATACAAGTCAGTCAATAATGATAAGAGGAACTATGAAAACTCATAAAGAATAATAAATTTGTATGAAGAGTTTTAAAAAATTCGAAGTCTGTCTTTAAATATTATTGACCAGGGAAAAATCAGGGAATATTTAAATAAAATAAAATTGAAATAAACGAGAACTTTCAACTGTTCCAAGAAGTTCCATATTGCTCCCATAACGTCGAAAAAAATTGTACAAGAAACTATCTGTAAACCAAATAAAAAATTATTTTAAATTTTAAAAAAATCAAAAAAAGCTGTAGCCATTTATGGACAACATAGGAAAATTCTAATTTTTACGTGACCATGAAATTTGAAATTTAAAAAAATTCCTGTTGTGCCTAAGTGAGAAGTATTTTTTTCTGAATATGAAACAAAGTATTTAAAATTCCCAGAAAGCTTTAATTATTATTGGTCAGGGAAGATGAAAAAGTGGTCGGAGAAACAACGAGGAAAATTAAAAAAGAAATTTTTAAATAAATAGTAGTCAGGGAAAATCTGGAAGTTAGGGAAAACTCAGGGATTTTGACAGAAATCTTGCAAAAGTCAGGTTTATAAAAGATTCTTTGCTAAAAATTGTCCAAAGATTAAAATTCTGTTCTTTAAATATTAATGATCAGGAAAAATAAAAATATTGATTAGAGAAAAATGTTTGCGGCTACCCTCATATAATATTCTTGATAATAATTAATCTGCCTTTTATTTATATTTATATTTTTTGCAGTTGCCTGCTCCTAACGATTATATTTTTAATTGAAAATATTATTTGTTTGAAAATTCAAAAAAAAATTTTTTTAAACTTTTTTATTGAATTTGCTTTTGAAATTTTAACTGAAATATTTTACGGTTAAAAATTAAACTATTTTGCAAAACTCGGCTTCTTGATTTAAAAATCTTCTGTTTTAGTAGAAATTTCAACTTTTTGTTGAAAAAAATGGAACTGTTTGTTTAAAAATTAATCTTCTTTGGTTGATGATTTAAATATTGCAGTTGAAAATTCTTCTCTTTAGTGGATAATTGTTTTTTTGTATACAAAATTAATGTTTGCAATTAAAAATTAAATTATTCCAGTTGAAGGTTCAAAATCTTTTTCGAAAAATCATCTCTTTAGTTGAAGGTTCATCTCTTTGGTGGAAAATTAAACTGATTGGTTGAAGATTCGTTTTTTTTGTATAAATTTTGTTTTTTACTTGAAAATGTCACTTATCTATTTTATTTCGAAAAATCATATTTTCGGGTTGAAAATTCAATGACGCATTTTGAAGAAAATTCGTCTTTTAGCTTAAAATTTAAAAAAGTTATATTTTAGATTAATTTTGTGTTTATTAGGAATGAAAAAATCTTTATTTTGTTGAAAATTTGGGTATAACATTATTTTTTACCTGAAAATGTCACTTATGTATTTTAGTTTGAAAAATCGTATTTTCGGGTTGAAAATTCAATTATGTATTTTACAGAAAATTCGTCCATTGGCTTGAAAGTTAAAAAATTTAGATTTTAGATTAATTTTGTTTTCATCCTGACTGAAAAATCTTTATTTTGTTGAAAATTTATCTCCTTGGTTTGAAAAATTGATCATTTTAGTCGAAAATTCATTTCTTTGGTTGAAAATTTGACTGCTTTGTTGAGGATTCGTTTCTTATTGTTGAAAATAAATTTTTGGTTGACAATTTTTTTGTACTTATCTATTCCATTTTTTATTGAAAATTCAAATTTCTGGTTGAAAATTTAATTATTCTGTTAAAATTCCAGAATTTTTTTAAGAAGTCATCTTTTTAAGTTGACAAAATTCAATTATTTGGTTAAAATGCAATTATTTTTTGTGGAAGTTAATTTTTTTGTTTAAAAATTCGACCATTTGGATGAAAATTCAACAAATTTAGTTAAAAATTCAACAGATCTGTTGCAAATTTCATTATTTATTTTTTTGGTCTAAAATTCAACTATTTCGTTAAAAATTTGTCCTTTTGGATTGAAAAATAATATTTTATGGTAGAAACATCACGTTTTTTTATTGAAATAAATAAATATGAAATCTTTTAAGTTTAATCTCAAATTGTTTTATTCTCTCTGTAAAAGATTCTATGATTAAAAAGTTACGAAATTAAAATGCTAGTATTTGAAGGTTAGTGGTCAGCGGAAATGAAAAATTTGTCAGGGCTGCTCTTGGGATTATTTGGAATAAAAAATTACTTTTTTATAAAAAAATAAACTAAAGACTGTCGAAATAAGTTTTAATTATAAAAATCACTGCCTTTTTTATAATTTAAAAAAGTTAAGTTAGCAAAACGAACTTTCGCAAATGACTCAATAATGAAAACAGTCCTTTTTCTTCTTGAAAATATTAGCCACATCTCCCCTCGAATCTTGTTTTTCTTTCGCGATATTCATTAAATCTTCGTTCGAGCGGAAAGTACACTTGAGAAAAACCGCAGTAAATATCGATTCGCGAAAGAACTTTCGAGTAATTTATCTTTCATATCGAGACGGCTTGTAGCAGTTAAAGTTTCGCTTACAATTTTACATCGAATTCGATATCAGCCAGAAATTCCAGAAGTACTAGAAACGTGGACAATGTCATACATTCTATAGATTTTTAGAGACCACTTCAACTGTTGGGTTTGCGATATTACACACAATATGACTTCTCTCCTATATTACTCTCTAAAGTGCCTCAAAACTTTTCAGATTTCATCAAAAGAGCAGGCGTTTTTATGCTTCCAATACAAAAGGATACTTTAAAAAAATAAAATTTCCCCTTTTTAGGATTTCGTAGACCCGGGCAGAAGCCCTTATACTAAACTGCTAGAGATACAGAACTATGCCAATTTTTCATGTGGAAGATTACTTGTATAATTAATCCATTTCTATTCCTTTCCTATCTTTCTTTTTCCGTTCTTATCCTTCTTTTTTTTCTTTTCTCTCCTCCTTTTCTGGTAAATAATTAGGGTGCTTTTAAACTATCTTATCCTCATTCCATTCTTTCCTTCCTTTTTTTTTACCTAACAGAAAACACAACTTTTCCTGAAGATCATTCCTCTATCTCCATCAATCTTTTTTTCTTTCCTAACCTTCTCTTTCACCTTCTTGTTCTTTTCACCCTTATTTTTCAATTAAAAGCGAATGTTAATTTACCTTCTAGAATCTAGAGGTTCATCTTCCTCATTCCGTCTTCTTTATTTTGCTAAAATTACTTTTACATTTTTTTCTTTCCGTCGTACTTCTATCACAGGAGGGTGTTATCACTTTATGAAGGAACTTTTAAACTATCTTATCCTCATTCCATCCTTTCCCTACTTTCTTTTTTCTTAAAAAAATCCGACTTCTGCTTAAGATATTTCCTCTATCTTCATCTATCTCCTTTCCTAACCTTCCCATCCATCTTCTTGTTTTTTCCTCCCTTATTTTTTAACTTGAAAAGAATGTCAATTTACCCTCTAGAGAGAGTCTAGAGATTCATCTTCCTCATTCCATCTTATTCTTTATTTTGTTAATCTTAATTTTACATTTTTTTCTTTCCATCGTACTTTTTTCACAGGAGGGGAAGTGAGGGGAAATTAGGGGACAAAAAGTATTTAAAGTGACTGTAGGGAAAGTAGATGAAACGGGGGAAATTAAGTAGGGGAAGTGAGGGATAATCAGTGATCGGAAAGTAAGAGAAATGAGGGATGGTGAAGATCTTTCCCTTTTTGCTCCACTGGGAATCGAAGTACAGTACTTCTGATTTCCGGTCAGGTGCTTTTCCATTAAGCTATTAGAGTGGCCAGAATAAGAACTTTAATTGAAGAAAAATACGCTAATTTTTAGCAAGGTGTTAATGGTACAAGTAATTATTTAAGATGAATCCGTTATATCAGCAACTAATGGTACCTTATCGACAGCTGATAACCATCCACAATCGTGGAGGCTGAAAATATGGTACACAATATCGACCAAGTTAAGAATCTTCAATAACAGAAAATTCTTAACGTCTGAATGATAATAGATCAAAATAATTTTTTCAAATTTAAAATAAAATTTTTTCTCGAAAAAAAGATCTTTCTCTTTTCGCTCTTGTTTCTTGTCGCTCTTTATCGATATTATGGATTTTCTGCCTCCACGGTTGTGGAGAGTTATCTATTATCGGTAAAGTACAATTCGTTGTCGAAAGAACAGATTTATTTTAAATAATTACTTGTAGCATTAACATCATTCTAAAAATTAGCGTTATTTTCTTGAAATAAAGTTATTATTCTGATCTCTCCAATAGCTTAATGGAAAAGCACCTGACCGGAAATCAGAAGTTGTTTGGTTCGATTCCCAGTGGATCGAAAAGAGAAAGATCTTTTTGCAAGAAAAAAAATAATTTTAAATTTGAAGAAATTATTGTCCATCTAGTCCGATTAAGACGTTACGCATTTTCAGTAAGGAAGTGGTTGTGGACGCATAGAAATTGAGGATAAATGGTGGAGAATGAGAGTGGGAAAGTAGGAAAAGTGAGTAGAGGAAGCGGGGGGGGGGGAGTGTTCTTTACTTGGGAGTAACAAAGGGAGAATTAGTGTATTTAAAAGTTTGTTTTTTCGCTTAATTGCGAACTATATAATTACAACCCAATAAGAAAATACAATTACTTTTGTTTACAAATAAAATCTTTTGAGTTGAATACTCCATTCTGATTCAGAATTCATCTCTTCTGGTTAAAATTTCAGCTATTTTGATGTACATTTAATTCTTTTGTTGAAAATTAAATTATTTTGGAAGAAACTTAAGTTTTTTGTTCGAAATTCATATTTTGTTGTTGAAAATGCAACGAAAACCTTTTATGGTTAAAAAGTTAACTATTTTTTTAAATTAATTAAAAAAAATACGAATAAATTTAAATATTCCCAGGAATCTGAAGATTTTTTTTCCCTTACTTGAAACCTTTCAAAATCTTTAACAAACTTCAGATTTTATTTCGAAATATTTAAAAATGTACATTTTTTCAAGTTTTCTGAAACCTTTTGTAATTTTAAATTATTTTTGAAATTTTTAAAAAAGGTTTTAATTAACTTCTAAAATGATTGCAACTTTTCCTAAAAGCTTAAAAAAATCTTGAAAATTCAAAATATTTGTATATTTTTTTAAACCCCAAATATTAGAAAATTAATTGAAATGTTTTAAAGTCTTTTTTCGTATTTTCTTTAAATTAATTTTCCAAAATAAAAAATTAATTTTAATTTTCCCGGAATATTAAGAAAAAAATTGTATTAACTTAAACCCTTTCAAAATCCTGAAAAAGCTTCAAAAATTTCAAAAATATGAATTTGGTTACAAATTGGTTGAAATGTTTTCAAAATTTAAATTATTTTCGAATGATTTTAAAACTTCGAAAACTCTTAAATATTTTTTGCAGTAATTTCATGTTTGCGTAAAATCTTCTTAATCCCGCAAAAATTAAAAAAAACTTGTCTACAAATCTTCCAGAATCCTCTTCGACATGTTTTTTTTAATGTATGAAAGATAAAAATTAATCATTTAAAATAAAACATAAATTATTTTAAACTTCCCCATAAATATTATTGTGGAATATTCGTTTTTTGTTGATAATTAATAGTTATAACTAACAATTTAATTATTGAATTCTGGCTTAAAATTACTATTTTTATTGAAAATTTATCTTTTCTTGCTGAAAATTTATGTATTTGGTTAGAAAGTCATTCTTTTTTATCGAAAATTAAACTTCTTAGTTGAAAATACATCTTATTTGGTTAAAAATGCAACTTTTGATGTCTAGATTACTATGGTTTGGTTTAGGATTTAACAATTTGGTAGAAAATAAAACTATTCGGTTAAAAACTAGCTTTTCGTTTTAAATTTAACTATTTGGTTAAAAATTAAACTATTTTTATGCAAATTTAACCTTTTTACAACATTATTTTTTTTTATAACAAATCATACTTTCAAGTTGGAAATTCAATCATTATGTAGATAATTCATCCTATTGATTCTAAAATTTAACAATTTTGTTGAAAATTAATTTATTTTGTTGAAAAAATGTGTTTTCTGGTCAAAGTTAATCTTATCTGGAAAATTTATCTTTTTGGTTTAAACTTAAACCATTTGATTAAAAAATCAACTTTTTTAGTTGAAAATTTAACTACTTGTTTTAAACAAGTTGAATTTTCTGTTAAAAAATATTTCAATTGAGTTTTCATGATCAAAGTATGAATTTTTGAACAAGAAATAAGTTACTACGAAAACAATTGAATTTTCAATCTAAAAAGACAAATTTTTAACAAAAAAATCACTTTTTAACCAAATTATTGAATTCTCTAATAAAAAGTTGCATTTATATCCAAACTAGATAACATTTTTCTTAAAGCAGATGAAATTTTATTAATTTTTTTAGGTATAGTTGAATTTTCAAGATCAAAATATTAATTTTTTAGCAAAAAAGGATTTTGTACAAAAAAAAAATTATTTTCCATTTAAGGAGACCAATTTTTTCAAACAAAAATAATGAAAATATAACAAAATAGTTTAATTCTCTAACAGATAGTTGCATTTTTAATTTTATCGAAGAAAGATGAAATTTGTACTAAAACAGATGAATTTGTAATAAAAAAGACCCATTTCTTTTTAAAGTTGAACTTTCACACAGAAAAGATTCAGTTCTTTTTTCAACGCCAAAATATAAATTTTAAACAAAAAGTAAATTTACTACGACATAGTTTAATTTAATAAAGATAAAATTTCTCTTAAAGTAGCTAAATTTTTAATTAAAAAAAATTCCCAAAAAGGTGAATTTTCATTTAGAAAAGATTTCAGTTCTCTTTTCAACACCAAAATATTAAATTTAAACAAAAAGTCTGACTTTTTTAAACCAGTTAACTTAATCAAAAAGTATGACTTTTCAACAAAATTGTTGAATTTCTAGCAAATAGTTGAATTTTTATCCCTGAAGGATATAATTTCTGCTAAAGCAGGTGAATTTTAAAATCCAAAAGACAATTTTTCATCAAAGAGGTTGAATTTTAAACCGAAAATTTGCATTTATATTCAAGAAAGACGAAAATATTTATAAAACAGACGAACTAAAAAAAACTTTTAAAAAATAGTTCAATTTTTTCCAAAGAAAATTCCAGTTCACTTTTCAGCTCAAAAATAAGAATTGTAAACAATAAGTTAATTTTCTGTTAAATAGTCGAATTTTTAACCAAAAATTATGACTGTTAAACAAGATTGTTAAATTTTCAACAAAACAGTTGCATTTTTGTCCAAGTAAAATGTAAATTCTACTCGAACAGGTGAACTTTTAATTCAAAAGGACAAATTTTCAGAAAAGGCAGCTTTCACCCCAAAAAATTTCAGTTGAGTTTTCCGCAACAAAATATGAATTTTAAACAAAAGTTTAATGCTCTACGAAAAAAGTTGAATTTTTTACCCACAAAGACGAATTTTTAATAACACTTCTGATTTTGCAACCAAAAAAGTTTTTTTTTGAAATTGTTAAATTTTCAACAAAATAATATAACTAAAAAGATAATCTTCAGGAGAAAGTTTTTGCGAATTTCCAAAAATTACGTACATAAGTGAAGGGCCCCCTCCCCCCTGCGGTAACAAATTGTCCCGACCCCCACCCCCTCCTTGAGCTGTTACGTAATTTAAGTACAGTCCCTAATTTAATTTTTTCACACTAAATTCAATATGCTATTTACATTAATTTTATTTGAAAGAATTTATTCCTCCGCCATTACCAAAATTAGCCTTAAATTCATAACTTATTTTATGGAAGACCCCTAAGCAAAGCTCTCCACGAGGGTCCATTATTAGTCTGACGTTTTTTCATCAAATTAGTGGAGATTACTGGCACTATGAATGTGATTTTTTTCTTGGTGGCGCTAAGGTTTCTTTATAGATTGTAAAATGTAGGGTCGAAGAACGCTGGACTGAAAGAGGCATTTCAAAAGCAGTTGTACAACTTCAGAGGGGAACCTTCGGATTACAATGTCTGGCATTCGTTGCGTACTCGACCAGCCGGCCGCCAAGGCAACGTAAGAATGACCGTGGCCTCGTCCGTCTGCAATTGTGCACTTTTCCTTGTGTAAAAATATGCTACCGGTTCGGCAGGAGAGGGAAATGTGCGATTTTTATCTCACGTTGCGCAATTTACCATTTTTAATTTGCTGATTTTCAGATATGGAGTTTATTATTTTTTTTTAGTTTTAATCGAAACACGAGGTCAGTGATCAAAGGGGCCAAGAAAGATAATTAATGGTTTTGTACATTCAGGCTGTCGATCTGACTGGCATGAATAAATTTTTCATATCATAAATAAAGGGCATAT
>JAWWLR010000004.1:23744211-23757716 GCA_035041075.1 Acraspis erinacei | reverse complement strand
TTTTAGTTTCCGGAAATACTTTGCTAGTTATTCCTAGCAGAATTAGGCAATTTGGTTGAGAACTTCATTCTCAAAATTCCCTAATTTTTCCTTGACTAATTTTTCATTTTCCTTGATCATAAGTATTAAAATTCCAGCATTTTTATCTTATAATATAATTTTAATTGAAAATTCATGTCTAGTTGAAAACTTAACAAATTTGTTGAAAATTAATTTTTTTAAATTAAAAATTTAACTATTCCAGTTGAAAATTTAACTATTTTCCTGAAAATACATTTTTTCTGGTTAAGAATGATATTTTTAACTGAAAATTTAACAAATTTCTTTTAAGTTAGAAATGCTGTATCTTTTTTATGAAAATGCAACTTTTTAGTTCAAAATTGATATTTTTTATTTATACCTTAAACTGGTTGTTTAAAAATTTATATGTTTTATAAAAAATTCGCCTTTTTGTAGAAAATTATTCGTTATGGTTTAAAATTCATCTTTTTGGTATAAAATTCATCTTTTTGGTATAAAATTCAACTATTCCAATTTTATTGAAAATTCATGATTTTATTTGAAAATATATCAAATTTGTTGAAAATTAATTAATTCAACTGAAAATTTGAATGTCCATTTTTGGTTAAAAAAAATTTTTTTTCTTTTTAAAATGCAACAATTTGGATGAAAAATTGACTTTTTTAATTAAATATTCAACTATATTATTGAAAATTCACATATTTTTTCACTACTCGATTTGTTTGGTAGAGACTTATCTTTTTCCTTCAAGTTAATCTTCTTGTTTAACCATTTTTCTTTTCGGATAAAGATTCAAGTATTCGGTTAAATATTCATCATTTTCATTGAAAATTAATTTATTTCGTTTAAATGTAAGTTGTTTGATTAGAAAATTCTTTCTTCTCTGGAGGAAAAGGAATTTTTCGCCGGATATGTAACTATCCTTTTAAAAGTTTGTTTATTTTTGGGTAGAAAATGATTATTTATTTGAACAAATTTATCTCTTTGTTATACATTACTTTTTTAACTAAAATAATAATTATTCAATGTTTGGTTAAAAAAATGATCTTCTTTAGTTGAAAGTTCATTTTTTTGTAAAAAATAATTTTGTAAGTTGAAAATTCATCTATTTGGTAAAAAAATCATCTATTATAGGCTAAAGATTGATAATTTTAGTTGAAAATTTATCTTTCTATTATAAAATCCAAATATTCCTATTAAAGATTTACAATTTTAGTTGAAAATTTATCATTTTGTTTGAAAATGTAAGCATTTTTTGAAAGTTAGTTTTTTGGTGGAAAGTAATATTTAAAACTAAAAATGTAACATATTCTCATTTAAATTTCCATAGTTTTAGTAGAAAAATCATCTGTTTGATGTAGCATTGACTTTTCTAACTTAAAATGTAATTATTTAAGTTTTGGTTAAAAATTGATCCTTTTCAGTGAAAAATAATTTGTTGTTGAAAATTAAACTATTTCAGTTAAGGATTAATTGTTTTACGTGAAAACTCATCTTTTTTCTTTAAAAGTCAACTATTGCAGTTGAATGTTTTATTTAATGTTTTATCTTTTTGTTTGTTTCAGGTAAGTTTTGGTCGTGATTCTTATTTAAGCTGATTTGGTAAGATTAAAAAAATATTTTTCTCTAAAATATAGGTGTCACGAAAATCTCGAAAGCATTTTTGTCGCTTTTCCTCAGTACCGATTGGGTTATTTGAAAAACTCGTAGAAAGGGAAAAAAAATCACACATAATTCACGAGTTGAGTTTTTGAAGGACATTGACAAAGAATTTTTACATTTGTATGCATAATAGAACTGACCAAAATGTAAGGTTTATTAATTAAAAATGTTATTATCAAATTTATATTTGAAATAATTTACTTTTCGAATTAAAAATTTTCTTATTTGCTAAAAATTCTTTTTTTGTTTGTAGATGCATAATTTTAGTTAAAATTTCATCGGCTTGAAATTATTTCGTTGAACAATCGTTGTTTCTTGGTTGAAAATTAATTTTCAACCAAGAAATTTTATCCTTTTTGTTTGAAGGTTTAACTATTTTATTGAAAATTCCTTCGTCTTTGGAGGGAAAATTAAAATTTTATTTGAAAATGCAACCATTCCATGTTTGGTAGAATATTTATTTTTTTTTACTTTAAAATTCAACTGTTTGTTGGAAAACTCATGCATTTCGTTGAGAACTCGAACTTTTCCGTAGAAAACAAATTTTTTGTTTACAAATTAAAGTTTTAGTTTGAAATTTCAAGAATTTGTTAAAAAATTAATCTACTTTTTTATATATTAAATAATTCTATCATAAAGTATATTTTTTAGTTGAAAATTTAACTTCCTTTTTCTTAATTAAACTCTTTTTTATTTAAAATTTTTTTTTAAATGAAGTATTTACTAGTACATTTCTTGTTGAAAATGCATCTCTTTTGGTTAAAAATTAATCTACTTTGTGGAAAATCCCACAATTTTCTTAAAAAGTCATGTTCTGCTTGAATGATGAATTCTGAATTTTACTTGAAAATTCATTTTTTCTGCTAAAAATGTAACTATTTTGACAAAAAGCGTTGTATCTTGGTTAAAAATTTAATTATTATGTGAAAACTGAATTATTCCAGTCGAAAATTCATCATTTTAGTTGAAAATGCATCTCCTTGGTTGAAAAATTAACTATTTCATATAAAATTTCTTCTTCTTTTGGTTGAAAATCGAACTATTTTATTTATAGTATAAAGTTTATCTTTTTTATTTGAAAAGTTACCTATTTATTTGTAAAGTCAAGAATTTTATTAATTGTTCGCATTTTTCGCTAGAAAATAAATTTTCTTGGTTAAAAATTAATCTTTTAGGTTGATAATTAAAATATTTGTTTAAAAATTAATGTACTTTATAGAAAATATAGCAACTCTGTTAAAAAATATCCTTTTTGGTTGACAAGTTAACTCTTTTGTCGAAAATTAATCTCTTTCGTTAAGGATTCAATTACTTTGTTGATTTTTTTTAATTCAACTGTTTTTTTTATTTAAAATTAAAATCTGTTTTTGCTTAAATATCAACTGTTATCTTTTTAGTTGAAAAATCATCTCTTTTGGTTAAAAATTAATCTACTTTGTGGAAATTCCAGACTTTTTTAAAACGTCATTTTTTATTAAAGATTTTTTATTTTAGTTGGAAATTTATCTCTTTGGTTAGAAATTTAAATATTTATTTGAAAATTGCTTCTACTTTTGGTTGAAAATTAATCTTTCTTCTTCAAAATGTAACTATTTAATTTTTGGAAGAAAATATATCTCCTTGGTTAATAATTAATGTTTTTCGTTAAAAATTGAACTATTTTTTCAAAAATTAATCTACTACCGTGAAAATTTAACAATTTTCTTAAAAATTATCCATTTTGGTTTCAATCTATTTTGGCCGAAATATCAACAACCACTGCATTTTTCGTTGAAAGTTCATATCTCTTGGTTAAAAATGAATCTACTTGTTGGAAAATTCCACAATTTTTTTAACAAGTTCTTTTTTTAGTTTAAAATTCAACTATTTCGTTGAAAATGCATGCATTTTGTTGAAAAATCGTCTTTTCCGTCAGAAAATTAATCTTCTTGGTGAAATTTCAACTATTTGGTAAAAATTTGATTTATTTTCTTGAAAATTCAATAATTTTTTAATAAAGTAATCCTTTTGGGTTAAAAGATCGCTATTTTAACTTGAGATAAAATGACCTTTAGAAAGTGATATTACTTATCGATTTGAGATTGGAATAAGGCAACTTATTCTTCAAAGCTCGCCGTCGACGAAGAATGAAATGCATTGATATGCAAAACACCCCGTTAAATATCGTCTGTCGTATGGTGCCTTTGAGCCATAACGGTTTGTTTGCGGCCCCTTTTGACCCCAAGAAGAGGTGAAATGGATTCCGCTTCCACCAACCGCCTTTGAAAAAAATCGCCCATCCCATAGCGATTTCTTTCTATAAACAAAAAATTTCTACTTTATCAGGATCCCTACATGACTAGGAAACCCGAGGGAAAACCGGAAAGGATTTTAAATGATTTCAAATTTTTTTAGAACATTTCAAAAATTTTTACAAAGATTTAAAATATTTTAATGATTTTAAATGAATGCAAAGTATTTCGGAAAAACTTCACAAGTAATTCAAAGAATTCATAAGGATTTCAAAATATTTTTAATTTTTCAAAGATTGTAAACAGGGTACATTAATTCCCGAATTCAAACATTTTTAAAAATTTCAAAGGTTTCATGAAATTTGAGAAGATTTCAAAAGATTTTAATGATTTCAAAAGAACACAACTGATTTCTCAAACAAAGATTAAAGAAATATTTGGACGATATCATCATGATTTCAAAACATTTCACAAATATTTTTTAAAGTCATAAGGATTTCAAAAGATTTCAAGATTTTCAAAGATTCAAACAGGGTAAATTACACCAGATTTAAAATATTTTAAACAATTTAAAACGTTCCAATAAAATCGACATTTCTAATCGCTGAAATTTTTTGAAATCTCAAATTTCAAAGATTTCATAAAGCTGTCAAAGATTTCATAAAGATTTTAAAGATTTTACCAACATTTACAAAGATTTCAAGAGATTTTATAAAGACTTAAAATATTGTAATGGTTTTAAATGAATACAAAACATTTCCCAAATATTTCAAAGATTTTAAAAAATTTCAAAGATTTTAAACGATTTCAAATTTTTTTTAAGATTCCAACAAATTTCAAAGATTCGCAAATTTAACAATGATTTCAAGTCTTTAAGAAGATTTCTAGTATTTTAAATATCTTAAGAATGGTATAGTAAACCAGATTTCTAAGATTTTAGAACATTTCAAAGATTTGAAATAATTCAATTTTTGTAGAAGATTTCAAAAGATTTCACAAAGATTTCAAATATTTTTTTAAAGATTTTAAAAAGGGGACAACACCAGATTAAAAATTTTTCAAAATTTTTAGAACGTTTCCGCAGATTTCACAAAGATTTCAAATATTTCATTGATTTAAAATGAATGCAAAAGATTTCAGAAACTTTTCACAAATATTTTAAACGAGTTCACATCTTTTTTCCTAATTCAAACAAAAATCACAAAGATTTTAAATATTCAAGTGATTTAAAATAAATACAAAAGATGTAGGAAATAGTTCCCAAGTATTTGAAAGAATTTCAATAATTTAGAAATTTTTAAAAAGATTTCAGAAATTTCAGAATATTTAAAAGGTTTCAAACAATTTCAAAAGGTTTCAATAAATTTGAGACGATTTTAAAAGATTTCAATGATTTCAAACGAACATTTTAATGATTTTAAAAAATTAATTAAAATTTTAAAAGATTTTACAAAGATTTGACAGTAATTTCAAGATTTCATAAATATTTTTAAAACATTCAAAGATTTCAAAAAATTCACAAAAATTTTTAAATATTCCCAAAGATTTCACAGACAACATGTGTTCACAGAAAAAGCAAGAATTTGTTTCTTTATGATTCTTCTTTCTTTAGAAATTGTTGACCAATAAAAAAATGAAATATGTCACATATATAACAAATGGTTAATTTATTATTTGATGTAAACAAAGGAGTCTTGGAAAAACTAGAGTTTTTGACCTGGAAAACTTGGAAAAGGCCTTGAATTTTATTCCTAGGAAGCGCTGGGAACCTTGCTCTTCTCGACTGTACTAAAATAAAAATTCAAATTGTTTTGATAGTATGTTCTTACTCTCCTCGATGTTTTTGATTATGAAAGATCAAGAAGCGTTAAAGTGCTTCAAATATTTTTTTAAATATATATTTTAAAAGAATTTAATATTCTTTAAACCTCTGATTTTTGGTGATCGGCCCCTCTCAATTTGTTCGTTTTGCAGAAAAACAAAAATTTCCTATTTTTTCATACCTTTCAAGAAAATGGAAAAGGAAGTATTTTTTAATACCTTTTTGTAAATTAATATTCATTTAGGTCTCAATTAACGTTCAAGGAATAATTACTATCCAGTAAATTTTAATTATGACTCCCACAGCCTCCTTGTATTGTACACGAAAATTGCATTTTTTAAATTTCTTTTTTTTTTGTGAAAGTTAGTTTTTTGTGGAGATTATTTTTGAAGATTTTTTTGAAAAATCACTTTGTTTAAAAATACAAGATTTTTTTAAAGTTCTTTTTTTTAATATAGTTGTTTTTTTAAACTTAATTTTTAAACTGAAAATTTAACATATTTTTATAGAAATTTCCGTAGTTTAATTGAAAACTTGATAATGAAAAATTGGAAAATTTTAATTTTTTTTCGCCTTTAAATCGTGAAAAGTTATTTATTTTTTGGGATAAATAATACAGTTGATGAATTTGAAGAGTAATGTTTCTTATTTAACATATTTTATAATTATTTAAACCATTTTTATTTTTTAATATAGGAAAAATTAATATGTATTATATTATAAAATTTATATTATAAAATAATTCGTTCTTTTTAGCAGGAATTTAATCTTATCTTTTTGTTTGAAAATTTTAAAATTTAGTTTGAAATTATTTCTCCTTCTTGAATGAAAAATCTTTCTTATTATTTAAAAATTAAAACCTTTTTTGGTGGAAATATTGACTATCACATTTTTGCTGCAGAATTCATTTTTTTTAGTGAAAATAGAATTACTTTCTTAAAATTTAATTTTTCTGGCTGTGGACTTATAATTTTAATCAAAAATTCACCCCGTTGGTTGAAAAATTGGCTTTATTGTTAAAAATTAATTTTATCTTTGTCTAAAAGTTATTGTTTTACTGATACTTTAACTATTTCAGTTGAAACTTCGACTATTTTGTGAAAATTTTTGGATTAAACTGAAAATTTATTTAATTCATTTGAATATTCCATCATTTTAGTAAAAAAAAAATAATCTCTTTGGCCAATTCTTAATTTTTAACTAAAAATTTAACTGTTCAATTTTCGGTTGAAAAATGATCTTTTTTATTTAAAACTTCGTCTTTTTTGGTGGAATTATTCTTCTTGGTTGAAGTTTATCTTTTTGGTTTAAACTAAATAATTCTTGTTGGAAAGTCATCTCTTTGTTTGAGCATTTTTGTATGGAAAATTAAATTTTTAAACCGAATATTTAACTACATGATTGAAAAATTGTATTTTTTAGTTGAATGTCTATTGTTGAAAAAACGTCGTTTGTGGTGGAAAATTAATATTTTTGGTTGAAAATCGTATTATCTGGTTAAATATTCATAATTTTAGTTACAAATTCAACTATTGCGTTGAAAATTCATGTATTTTGTTGAAGAATTGTGTTGTTTTTCTAGAAAATTAATGATTTTGTTCAGAAAATAATCTGATTTGGAAATTAATCTTCTTGGATGATAATTCAAGTTCTCCAGTTCAATATTTGTAATTTTAGTCGAAAATTCCAATTTTTGTTTGAAAATGAAACTCTTTTGTTAAAAATTAATTTTTGTGGTTAAAAATTCATCTATTCCAGTCGAAGATTTATTAGTTTAGTTGAAAATTCATCACTTTGCTGTAAATTTTTTTTTATGGAAAATTAATTTTTTTAACTTGAATTTTAGTTATTATATTTTTGATTAAAAAATGATCTTTTCTGTTTGCAAATGATCTTTTTTAGTTGATAATTTAACTATTTAGGTGAGCATTCATCTTTCTTGTTAAAAACGAAATATTTTTTACTTGAAGTTTTAGGAATTTGAAGCTTTTTTTATAAAAAGATCAAATAAAAATTTGTTTGAATCATTATTCAAATTCATTTACTTTAGCGATAAATTCAAGAAATGATTATGTTTTCAGTATTATTTAATTAATCAATCGTGCTAATATATTTAAGAATATCTTTTAATAAAAATTGCGAAATATTTGAATGGCTCTGTACTAAGAAAAATTAAATCTGGAAAAACTTGAGACAGCTGGAAAAACCTTTCGAACTCTAACAAAGGTTGAAAATTTAAAAAAAAAAAAAAATTTACCTAATTTATGCATGGCCCCTAAGATACTACTCGAGTCTGGAATGCAGACACGCAACGAGTGCAATAATGCAAAGCCCTAGGTCGTAAATGTGATTACAAGTCTGCAAAAGTGAGGGCGCTGCAGTCGGGATTCGCAGTCGGTGAGAAGTCTAAGGGTGGGACAAAGAAGCGCAATGGTTAACGGTAAAACTGAATCCCCAGGTTCGAGGGGTGATATAACCCCCAGGGGCCAAAGGCCCCCAGTCTGCTTTCTTACACTGAAGTTCGTTAGTGTTCAGCTCAGCCAGTTAACTGCCACCATTTCCCGGCATTGCGTTCCCTTTTAGTCCTTCCGAAAAATTTAACATTTCACGGAAAAGTAAACACAGAAACGAAAAATCGGGTCCTTATTTTCCCCAGTGCTGGAAGTGTTCGAATTTTCGAAAAAGTGAATCTAACTCCTGTGCTGTTGTTCTAGTGAAACTTGCAGTTCAATGTGAAAAAGTATGAGAGAAATTTCGCGAAGTGTCTTGTCAGCAAAAGAAAATATCCATCAATTTTTGTTTATGAAAGGTGAAATTATAAGGAATGTTTTGCATTGAAACTAAAAAAAAATAGGTAGTAAAAATTTTCCAAAAATTTATTTCAAACATTTTTTGAACTTTTTTGGCAAAATTAAAAAAACAGTATTTTAAAATTTAATTACTAAAATTATTATAATATAAATTAAACATTTAATTAAAAGAAATATCGATAATTCATAAAGGGTACCAAAATTCAATTTGGCGTAACCCTCGTAATTTTGAAAATTTTGAAAAATCCTTTTGTTACAAAATGTCTTTAACATAGCACAGTAATTTTAAGAAGTTTCATTAAAAATAGAAGGACTGCTAACAGGTCCTGATTGAATGAAATTGAAAAGTCAACTGCATATTGCGGTAAAAAGATTTTTTCGACAAATCTTTTTTTATACCATAATTTAAAATAAAAATTTAGATACACTATTCAATAATGTATTTTATAGATAACACTTTTAGTATAAATTTTAACGTAGTATTAATTTTGTTCAACCTTTTGGTATTGATACTTCTTGAAATTATTATCATTTAATAAACGAAAAATATATCTATTTTTTCGGATCAATTTTAATTATCTCGGAACAACTGGAAATTCAGTTTTTTAATTGCTACATTCGGATTTATTTCCTAATGTTGAGAAATATAACAGCTGGCTTGAATTTTTGTTTTTTATTTTTTAAACTAAAAAATACACTTTTTACCGAAATCCACAGCCGAGCATGCTCCAATTTGAGGATTTTAACTTTCAAATGATCAAATTCCATTTTACAGAAACATTTTATATCATTTTGCAGAATATTTTTTTACTCTTCTAAAAAATGCATATTTTTTGCAAAATTCATCTTCTTGGTAAAAAGTTAATCTTCCCAGTTCCAAATTCGTCTTTATCAACTATGTTTTTTAAATTTTCCTTTTTGTTTGATCTTAACAAGTTTTTATTTAAATTAAAATATTTATTGTATTCAATATCGAGTAATAGATTTTTATTCAGTGGGAAATTGAACTGTATTCATAAAAATTCATTTTTTGAAAATTTAACTATTGTATTGAAAATTCGCCTTTTTTTGTTCGTTGAAAATTACTTTTTTTAGCTGAAAACTTAACCATTCTATTTTTGGTTTATTTACCCTTTATTATTGTTGAAAATTCAATGCTCTAGTTCAAAATGCTTGTATTTTGTTGAAAATTTATCTTTTTAGGAAAAAAATTATTCTTGATTTTTGAAAATTCATATTTTTGATTCAGGATTCCAGGATTTTATTAAAAATGCATCTTTTTGTGAGAATTTAACCAGTTGAAAATTGGTTTTTTGTTGTCGAAAATTAATGTTTTTAATTGAAAATTAAATGATATAATTTTTGATTGAAAAGTTACCCTTTTTAGTTTCAAAAATCATCTTCTGAGGTTAAAAATTAAGCTGTTTATTTAAAAATTCAATTTTTTTGTTGAACCATGTTGAAAATTCTTCTTTTTTGCTTGAAATTTCAACTATATGTATTATTGAGAAGGTAAACTGTTTGGTTCAAAATTAACTTTTTTGTTGCAAATTCGTATCTTCAGCTTAAAATTTCCACTGCATATTTGTCGATAAATGCAACTGTTTGTTTTACAATTAATTTTTAGGAAAAAATTTAGCTACTTAAGCAAAAATTGAAATCCTTTGCTAAATTTTTGTTGTTGAAAATTTATGACTTTTGTTGCAAATTCTTTTTCTTGAGATTGAAAATTTATTTCTTTTAGCTGAAAATTTCACTATTCCTTGTCTGGGTAAAAATTGTTGTTTTTTTTTTAGTCAAAAATCCAACTTGGTAGAAAATTCGCCTTCTCGAATTAAAATTTCATTTTTTTCCTCTTTTTGCTGAAAAATCTTTCTTGGTTGAAAATAAACTTTTCTTTTTGTTAAAAAATCGACTATTTGGTAAAAAATTCATTTTCTTATCTTGAAAATTATACTATTTGGTTGAAAATGTATCTGTTTTTATTTGATGTTTAATTTGTTTTTTAATTTTAAAATTTTTAATTAAAACTGTTGAAAATGTCTCTTTTCGTGGTTAAAAGCCCACTGTTTTTTGAAAATTAGTCAAAACAAAATTTACATCCGCTGAGAATTTTGAATCAAACAGAAGCGAGTTGAATTTTAAATTCACGTGAAAATAAAATAAAAGTGATTGGTGGTAGGAGCTGCGGAGGATTTGTGATGTTCACTCAGGCGTGACAAAACTGAGCGAGAAATAGGAGTGATACAACACAGTTCCGAAACTCTGGATTCATGACCTCATTTAGCCCTAAAACCGACACCAAATCCAGATTTGAATGTTTTTGTTGAAAATCCAATAGATTTCGACTTTAAGTTGAGGAATTCAAAGCGATTCCTAATGAATGTAGTATGTTTTCTATATTAATTGTATTTAACAAAAATTATTCGGCTGCTGGTCGTCAATTTTAAATTCACATCCCTTAATTCTTTTGTCGAAAAAAATTTACATCCGCTGTGAATTTTGGCAAAAAAATTCTATAACATGGATTCCAAATTCATCTTACTTCAGGGTATTATCAAAAAAATTGACATCCGCTGTGAATTCTGAAAAGAAACTGAAGCGAGTTGAATTTTAAATTCACGTGAATCAAAATAAAAGTTAAATGAAATTAGATAATCGCCTCCCTGTTTTTAAAACTATTATCCTTTTTAGGTTGAAACTAAACTATTTAAAAAAATCGGCTTTGGCTTGAAAATTAAACTACAGTAGAATCTTGATTTAGTGTTTCCGAGAATCGCACCGTGCTGCGGGGATTCATGATAGGCTCTGCGGGGAATGTGTGGTGTTCACTCAGGCGTGACAGACCAGAGAGAGATAGAGAGAGAGAGAGAGAGAGAGAAACCAGTACCGAAAGTTTTTTTCAAACTGCACCGTGAGAATTTTCTTTTCTGATGTCACTGGGTCATTGAGGTTCCTAGGGATTCTGCTTGACTTTTTCTTGTCCTCTCTGTACTTTCCAGACTGGTGGCCGATCGTCGTCGACCGTCGTGCATATCTTCCTGGTGAGGTTATAATCAGATTCCAACCGAATGGCTGCTTAGATTATCTTAGATGCTTAGGGATAGGCGATTTAACTGCAGTACAATGCACATTCTCGTGTCAGTTGCAGATAGAACATTGCTGTGTACTTTCACGTTACGGGTATAACGTATAACGTATAACGTTTATACGCTGGGTACATCATCCCACTGACATTCTCTACCCACAAAAGACAGAGGATCGAAATCACGTCCTTCTTGTCCAGATCCCATGAGGAAATTAAAGATCATTCCGTCTGACCTTTCTCACTACGAATTACATTTTTATTGCCGTGTAGAGGAAGGTCAGTGTCGCCCTAGATTCCTAGAATCCTGAATAAAGTCTGCTTGGATCGTTCAACTTTTTTTTTTAATTCCACTTTTGGAACAAAAATGCGACTGATCGACTTTTCCCCCCTTTTTCTGAGAAGTTCGCTTAACTTAGGGATCGTCCATAAACTATGTTACTAGATTGTAGGGGGGGGGGGGCGTCTCAGTCAAAGTAACGTTACACCTTTTAGAATTGAGAGAAATTTTGTTTCTAAAAGCACGTATGGTAACGTTTTTAGTGCGTTTTCAGATGATGAATGTTTTTGGTAGAAAATTAATCCTTTTGCTTAAAAATTTATGTTTTTAGTTGAAAATTCAACTTATTGGTTGAGAATTTTTGAATTTTATTAAAAAATTATCTTTATTGGTAGTTAATTAATCTTTTTTTATTGAAAATTTATCTTTTTTTAGTTGAGAATAACTGGTTGGAAATTCTTTTGTGTTTTGTTGTGGAAAATTAATGTTTCGAATTGAAAATTAAATTATAACATTTTGATGCGTTGAACAACGTATCATTTTGGATTAAAAGTTCATCTCTCATAGTAGAAACGTCATTTTTCTTGGATAAACATTTATTTTTCATAGTTGATAAATAACTTTCTTATTCAAAATTCAACTGTTTTTTTATCAATGTTTAGTCTTTCTTTTAAAAATTCGATAAATGCAACTGTTTGTTTTGAAATTAATTTAGAATTTAATATTTTGAAATCTTTTGCTAAATTTTGGTTGTTGAAAATTTACCTGTTTTGTTGAAAATTTATTTTTCTTGCGATTGAAATTTTATTTTAACTGAAAATTTTACTATTCCTTTTTTGTTTGAAAATTTGTGTTTTTAGACAAAAATCAAAATTCTTTGTAGAAAATTCGCCTGCTCGAATTAGAATTTCAATTTTTCCTATTTTTGCTGAAAAATCTTTCATGGTTGAAAATGAATTTTTTTTTAAATCGAGCACTTGGTAAAAAATTTATTTTGATAGCTTGAAAATTATGTTATTTGATTGAAAATGTATTTGTTTTTAGTTAATGTTTATTTTTTTAATTTTAATTTTAGAGATTTTAATTGAAAATTGGTGAAAATGTCGCTTTTCGGGTTTAAAAAACAACTTTTTGGTTCAGAATTCGTGAATTGATATAAAAATTCGCCTTTTTTGGTAGTATGTAAATTAATCTTTTTGTTTAACAATTCATATTTGTTAGTTGGAAATTCGGCTTTTTTGGTAGTAAATTAATTTTTTCGTTTAAAAATTCATGTTTTGTAATTGAAAACCCAACTTTTTGGTTGAGAACTCTTGAATTTGGTTAAAAAATCGTTATTTTTCGGTAGTAAATTAATCTTTTTGTTTAAAAATTCATGTTTTTGGTTTAATTTTTAACATCAAGTAATTATTACACCAAGGAATTAACTACTTTCTTAAAAAATAAAAAATAAGGAAGTTTTATTTTTTTCTTAAAAATTTAACTTTTGGATAAGAATTCTTAAAATTTATTGAAAATTCCTATTGTTTAGTATTAAATTAATATTTTTGTTTAAAAATTCGATTTTTTGGTTCAGAATAATTGTTAAATTTAG
>JAWWLR010000004.1:23719017-23743616 GCA_035041075.1 Acraspis erinacei | reverse complement strand
GTAATGTCTTCTAATACTCTCCTCAAATTTTGAGTTCGATACTTCATTTAAAAAAAAAGTTCTATGGTCCAAAAAAAAGTTTTGTGCAATGGAAAAACGAGGTCGGTAATGTAGGAATTCCACTGTGTCACATGCCCTTAAAGCATTCAACTTTTTAGCTTAAGAATTCAAATATTTTAAAAATCCAACTATTTTGTTGAAAAATTAATTATTTATTTGAGAATATAAGATTTGTTTAGTTTTATATTTTTTGTTGAAAATCTTTTTTTTGAAGATTTGTCTATTCATAGTTTTTTTTAGTTGAAAATTTAAATGTCTTCTAACAAGTTCAAGTATTTGCTTCAAGTATCTTGTAGGTTAAAAATTCGACAATAATTAGTTTTCAAAACCAACTAGTTTCTTGAAAATTTACCTATTTTATAAAAAAAATATTATTTTTTGTTTCGGAAATTTAACTGTTTTATTGAAAGTTCGTCCTTATGATTGGACATTCATCTTTCATGGCACAAGAGTCATATTTTTTGGTTCAAATGAATAAATTTTAATTTTTTAAATTTGAATCTGAAATTGTTTTATTTATTTAATAAAATATTCTATATTAATAATATTAAATGAATAAAATGCAAGTATTTGAATATTTATGGCCAGGGTTAATAACAAATTGGTCACGTAAAGATCAGGGAAAAATCAAGGAATTTTGAAAAAGAAGTTTTTCGGCCAGCCTCATTATGTCTTCACACCAAAACAATTTTCGTAATTTAAACAAAAAGTTTTCTCATACAGTCACGTTTTTTCCATGGGTTCGTTCGTAAATTTTTATTATTGTGGCGTCATATCGGTGACAGTTCGAAGCCATGCCAATGGGTGCCGGTTCGCCTCGAAGGTAGAAAGTAGCTTCTCAGGGTCTTGCTGTCTCGAAGAAAATTGCTATTGACAGTATCGCACTCTACCGGCGAACCGTAACTCAATGCTACTTTATCACAAAAAAATTCGACATGAATAAGTAAACGCTGCTCTTACAATTCAGCTGTCATTTTATGAGTAAAGTGTGTGTAACACTTGAACATTTCACGCCTCCATCTTTACGAAATTACATTGCCTATTAGTTTTCTTGTCAACCCTTTTACAGGCCTCGGACACACCACAGTAAAAAGACAAAGGCGTTTCTAAATATAAATTCCTACCTTACCGACATTGAGACCGTTCCATAATTGAAGTGGTTCGTGACCGTGCTAAGTTTCTAGAATGTTCTGGAAGGGTCCCGATGACATCTCAAAATGATATTGTGCAATTGTGAACAAAGAATTTGCGTAAACAACTTCAAGGTTATTTGCTATCTCAATTAAGCATTTCACGTAAACACTGTCATTTCCTATCAGAAATGATGACTTTTAAAAAATGCGTACTTTTATAAAGAAATAGTTGAATTTTCAACCGAGAAGAATAATTTTTTAACAGAATAGGAGGAATTTTAAACAAACTACATCATTTTCCCACTAAATGGTTCGAACAGCGGATGTAATTTTATTCTAAATTTTATTTTATTTTATTAATTTTTAGCTTACATTTTATTCGTTATAAAAATATTTTAATTTTTTCATTCATTTTTCATAAAAAATGGATTATTTTTTATTTAGGAGAGTTAATATTCAATGAAAAGAACAAACAGTTATTCTACCAAATCGTTGAATTTTCAAACAATTGAATTTGCTACAAAATAGTTAAATTTTCAGTTTGCAAAATCAATTTTCAACTAAAGAAAACGAATTTTTAACAATATACTTGAAGTCTTAAAGAAAACTGGTTAATTTTCAATAAAGCAGTTTTATTTTAAAACAAAACAAAAATTATATTTTACCAAAAAGACTAATTTTCAAGAAAATACGTCCATTTTTAATCAAAGTAGATTAATTTTTGACCAAAGCAGGTGAAATTTCTAAAGAAAGAGATAAATTGAGTCGCCGGGTGCAAGAACCATCCCGACGCTCGAACACGCGTAAAAGAATTGTCCGCGCGTCTCAAACATAAAATTTTCGAAATCGAAAAATGAATATAAAAAATGTAGAATTGTAGAGAATAAGGAAATAAAACTTTTTCCTATTAGTATTTTTTGTCAAACGTTTATTTTTAATAATAAAAGCGAAATTAATTTTTTAATTTTAAAAATTTTATATTTTTGAGACGCGTGGACAATACTTTTTCGCGTGTTCGAGCGTCAGGTGGGTTCTTGCACCCGGCGGCTCAATTTTTAAATCAAAAGAAAAATTTCTAACAAAATAATTGAATTTTTAACCAAATAAACAGATTTTAAAATAAAATTATTAATCTTCAAACAAAAAGTTGAATTTTTAACCAACAAAAGTCATATTCTACTAAAAATACGATTTTTCAACAAAATAGTTCAATTTTGAACCAGTTATCAGATTTTTAAATAAAAAATATTAATTCTTAAACAAAAATTTAATAGTGAACTATTCTACCCAAAAAAATCCATTTTCAAATAAAAATAATTGGATTTCCATATCTAGTTGTATTAATTCAGTTCGCATTTAAGTGGAAAAACGATAAGAAGGAGAAAACATGAAAAAATACAGTTTAAAAAAAGTAAATATTGAAGGTAATTTTTTTTATTTTTAAAAATATTACGTTAGAAAACTTGAAATTTTGCTTAAAAATTAAGTTAATTTTCTATTCAACGCTTTTTTTATTTGGGACTATGAAATTTTAGATTTGGTCTGTACAGAATTTTATTACTTTAAAATTTGTATTACTGTTAACTATTTATTATTATTAAGGTGTCTGATAATTATTATGGGGATTTATTTTATAAGGCAAAAGAAATTGATTTTCAAATCTGAATAATGAATTTGAATAATGAATAAAAAATTTAATATATGCTGATAGAATGAAGAAAAGTATTATAATAATTATTTTATTTGAATACCTTTATCTAATTAGTAATGGGGGCTTAGAGGTCGGATTTGTCGTGGGTTTTCCTGTCCTGAAACGATTTGCCATGTAAGCTACAACTGTAGGCGAAAGAAACCTGTAAGTGTTAGCTATTAACTACTCGTATAAAAGAAAGAGGACAATGAAGATATAACGGGGTCAACTTGTTAGTAGGACGTAATTCAAATTTATCGACACTATTCTGTTCAAAAAATGTTTTTTTTTTTTCGATGAAATTATGGTTTTTGAACTTCTGGTCGAAACCTAAATGTTTTATAGTCTTTAGCTGTGAAAAAATTTATCTTCCGCTACGTTGGGATTCGAACCTAGGTCTCACAGATTACCGGCGTGGTGCTTTGGATTGGAGCACCCGACCGATTTTGACCTTTAGGTGAGACCTGGGTTCGAATCCCCGCGAAGGTAGAGAGGAACTTTTTTCACAACTAAAGATTATAACCATTCTGATTTAGACTATGAAAATCAAAAACGACAAATAAATAATTTTTCTCTATCTCCCTCTTTTAAAAAAATCTTTTTTCCCCTTTTCTTTTTTCCTTTTTATTAAATCCGTACTGAATTAATAGAACCCACTGAGAAAAAAATTTTTTGGTTTAAAGTTAATTATTTTTAATTGAAAAGTCTACTATTATACTTTTGATTCAGAATCAATCTCTTTTTGTTTACATTTTCAATTATTTCATACCAAATTCGCTTTTTTGCTTATGAATTTCACAATTTGGTAAATATATCAACTTTTAAATTTTTCGTGTAGAATTCATATTTTTTTCGTTAAAAAATCAACTTTTTGTCTAAAATTTGAACAGCTTTGTTAGGAATAAATTTTTTGCTTAAGGATTCATCTTCTTAATTAAAATGTTCGCTATTTTTTCAAAACTCTTTGTTTTTTTGTTTTTGTTAAAATTTATTTTTTTAACTGAAAGTTTCCGTTTTTGTTGAATATTGATCTTTGTAATTCAAAAAAATTTTCGGGTTGTAAATTCAAATGATTTATAGAAAATTCATCTTTTATGTTTGGAACATTTAACTTTGCATGTTCAAGATTCATTTTTTTGTTTTGTTAAAGTATCAAATTTTTTAGCGAAATTGCAACTATTTGGTTTAAAATTACGTTTTTGTTTGAAAATGGGCATTTTCGGGTTAATGATATAACTGTTTTGTAAATTAGTCGTCTCTTTGGTTGATAATTAATTTTCCTAACTAGAAATTGAACTATTGCATTTTTGGATTAAAATTGATCGTTTTTAGTTGTGAATTCAACTATTTGTTTAGAAATTCGAACTTTTTTAAATACATCTCTTTTTGGTACAAAATTAATATTTTTTTCGTTTAGAATGCAACTATTTTTTTTAAAGCTAAAATATTTTATCTTGAAATCTTAGGAATGTGGTACCTAGATTAATTTTACTTACAAGAATATATCCCCATTTCCCCTATTTTGAGAAATTTTATAAATCAACTGCAATTTTTTTTTCATTTCCTTATTTTATAATTATGGAAAAACGAGATAACTTTAAAATTATCTTGTAGTTGCTTTTTCTGAATAAAAATGATCACAATTAAGATTTCATAACAAAATAAAGAAAGTAATTATTAAAAGAAAATCAGAATCAATTTCAAGATATATTGCTTAGAAAAAGAAGTTTACAACATTTTTAATTAATTTTTTTTATTATTCTTTTAGCCGCCTTATAGAAGGTCACTAGATTTAAAAAAAAGGAACTTTGAATCAGTTTCAACTCTATTTTTGATTACAATTTGTTTAAAAATGTTGTTTTTTTCGATACATTTTTAGAAAAAATGTTCTTCTTCTCAATATTGTGGGTGTAGGGTCGCTTTAAACCAATGACGCATGGGAGAAGGCCGTGAAAAATACGTGTCCAGACCTCTTACTTCTTGGTGAAACCAACTTCTGTCATTCGAGGAACGACTTACGTGCCGCGAGGACGTTCCCTATTTTCTTCATCGCGACCTTTTTGTACAAAAAAATAATTCAGTGCCTCATTTTTTTTGAATAATTTAAATTGGATAAAAGTGACTTGTGCAATTTTTTCAAGGTGAATCTCCATTTAAGTGTAGTGTGTGGTTGGTGCTATCCAAAAATTATCTTTCGGCTTATTTTCCATTGAATATTGTGTTAAAAACATTTTTTTTATTTGTATTTAATACAATGAATAATACAAAATAATATAAAAAAATATAAATATAAAAGTAATTAACAACGACTGACAAATCAGTTAAAAGTGACTTTTTAAATCAGTCAATTTGCCTCAATGATGAAATCAGTTATTTCAAATGATCTATTCTGTTGAATTTGAAACTAAAAAAGGTCCATTTCTAATTAAAAAAGGGATTAGACTAATTTTAAGTTAGGAAAATTAATTTTCAAAAATAAAAACTAATTTTAAACCGAACAGTTCAATTTTCAACTAAAATTATGAATATTAACGAAACAAAGAAGAATATTTAGAAAAATAGTTTGTCAACGAAGTAGTTGAAGTTTCAACTAAAAATGATAAATCTTAAATGAAAAATGGAATATTTAGTTAAATTTTAAGTTAAAATTAATATTCAACACAAGAAAAACGAATTTTCAACCAAATATAAGAATTTTTAACCGTAAAGTTAAATGTTAAACAAAAAATAACATCATTCCAGAAAAAGCAAATAAATTTTCAACGAATTATTTAAATTTTCATCTAAAAAGATTAATTTTCGAAGAGAGATATATTTTATATTTCAACTAAAATAATTCATCGTAAACCAAACAAGAAATTATTAACAAAGCAGTGCAACTTTTAAGCAAAAACTTTGAAAAAAGTTTATTTTGCGCCCAGAATATTAATATTGTACAAAAAACGAACTTTCGAAAAATACATGAATTTTTTCCTGAGTAGTTGAATTTGCAACTACAGGAAGTTAAAAAATTAATTTCAAATTTGAAAAAACTGCGTTTTTAAACAAATCAATTTTCAGTACAATAAAAAAGTCGAATTAAAAAAAAATTAAATTTTCATACAAATAATACAAATTTTCCACAAAATATATTTTTTTCTTAACAAATATTAGCTTACAACAGAAAATAGAAGATGTCAATTTCCAGGTTAAATATTTATTATTAAAAAAAAGAATTTTCAAATGAAATCAGGAATCTTTAACAACAACAGATTTTTTTTAAACAAATTAGTTTAACTTTCAACCATGTAGTTGAGTTTTCAACCAAAAAATATAAATTCTCAATGAAAACGATTTATTTTGTACGAATAAAAACGAATTGATCTAATTAGTAACTTTCGCTGATCGAATCAGTAATTTATAATGATCTAAACTGTAACGGGCATTGATTAAATCATTCACTTTGAATTACGTAATCAGTCAATTTTACTAATTAAATCAGTCATTTTTAGATATACCTGTAACTTTCACAAATTAAATCAGTCATTTTGGTTGATCTAATTCATAAATTTCAATGGGCGAACCAGTCATTTATGGTTGATTTTAACCACTTATTAAAAAATTTAGGTATTTAATTAAATAGAAAATAAATTAATAACAAATAAAATTGACTAAATATCAGAACTTTTAAGTGATTTGTTCAATAAGCATTATTGACTTACTCGTCTGTCAAAACGACTGTTTTGTCAGTAGAAATGACTGATTTATTATTCAAAGCATGCTTGATTAATAAAAAAAATCAGATTTCGACGGATTTAAATTTCTAATCTAAAAAAATGGTTGACAAACTTGGGAAAAAAATTTTTTCTAGTTATTTCTGCTTTCCTAAATTGGCAATCATGGGTTTAACTATTGTAAATATAGAGCCAATTGAAAAGAATTTACGGTACACGAGTTTTTTGTAAATTGCTTTCGTTTTTCAATTTGTTTCCTAAAATTAACGAATGTTCCCGAATTGTCGTTTTGTCATTTCGATTAAAATCTGAATTTTCCTATCTTGTTATTTTTCATACAAAGTAACAGTTATTAGTTTTTCAAAGACAGTAAAAAAAAATAAAATCATAAGAGAATAAAAATAATTTTAAAATAAATCTTTGAGCAGCAGAAAATTCATAAAATTTTGCTTCACTTGAGAATTTTTCTGGGCGTATCATGCTGAAAGAATCGCATTTCAGTCTTAATGATGCTTAACAAGATACTTAGCCTAATTAATGCACCGAGAATATTTCTGAAAAATAAATAAAATAATTTACGCCTCAGAGTTTTTAACGATTTCTGAGCACACAAAAAAAATCCCTTAGCTCGAGGATTTCTGAATCAACGGACTGCAAATTATGTTCGAGGAAATCTTCTCCGCGGGCTCCATATAATGACACTTCTTGACTTTCTGCATGACCTTTCGGTAATAGATACTTTCGTACCTGAAAATCTCTAGTCCCACGATTTCCAATTCATTTTTTTGTTGTGGTAATTCGAAATTATAAAATCGTGTTTAATCTCATATCTACTCTTTTTTTAAATACAGGCTTTACTCTATTTCCTCTATTCCCATATTTTCCGTTTTTTAAAAAGAATTCCCAGTTTTTACTCCTGTCTTCAAAAATATTCGCCCTTTTCTCGGTTTTTAGATTATATTTTAACTAAAATAATAAAACCTAATAAGAAAATCCAACAATTATTGGTTAAAAAATTAATTTTTTTAAATTTAAAAGTCTAGTTTTTTATTGTTGGTTGATAATTTATTGTTTTGGGCTGCAGTTTTTATTATGTGGTTAAAAATGTAATTTTTTTGGTTAAGAATTCAACTATTTTATTAAAAAAATCTAATTTTTTTGTTAAAAACTAATCTTTTTGGTTTAAACCGATTTAAAAAAATTATTTTGTAATTAAAAGATTGAGCTATTTTTTTTAATTGGGTTTTTAATAATAATTTTCTTCTTTTTAAATTAGTTTTTTATTTTTATTGAATATAAATCTTATTAGCGTAAACTTTAACTGTATATTCCATTTTTTGATTAAAATTGGTATTTTTTAGTTGGAAATTCAACTATTTCTTTCAAAGTTGAATTACTTTCCAAGAATTCATTTTATTGGTTAAGATTTAACTATTTTGTTAAAAAATTCGATTTTTATTAGTTGACCATTTTTTTGACTGAAAATTGATTCTTTTTATTTAAAAATTTAATTATTTGGGTGATAATTTCGTCCTTTTAGGTTACAAATTTAATAATTTAGTTTTAAAAAATTACTTATTTGGCTAAAAATTGGACGATTAGATTAAAAAGTAATTATTTTTTGTTGCAAATTCAACTGTTTTATTAAAAATGTATCTTTTTGAGTTAAAAATTTAACTACTTGATTGAAGCATAAACTACTTTGATAATATTTTATTGTATATGTTGATGATTGAACAATTTTTTTTAAACAAAATTTTTAGTATAAAGTTTTTAGTTTAAAATTGATCATTTTTAGTTGATATTTCAACCACAGGGTCAAAAGTCAAACTGCTTTATTAAATATTTATTTTTTAGGTAGAAGATTTATCAATTTTGTTGAAAATTAGTTATTTTTGTTTTGTTAAAAAGTTAATTTGCCTAACTGAAAATATAACGATATATTTAATTTTTGGTTAAAAATGTACGGGTTTTAGTTCAAAATTCGCCCTTTTTGGTTAAAAATTGGTTAATTTAGTTGAAAATTTACTTATTTGACCAAACATTTAACGGTTTTAAAAAAATATAAAAATAGGTTACAGGTATCAAATTACTCGTAATTAAAAACCAAATTGAGCATCGCTTTTCGTCTTTTTTTAAATTTCAAAAAATCACCCCTAATCAGGGGTTGAGAATACCCCAAAAGATTGAAAATTAGGAAATACCACTAATTATAAAACCATTTTTTATTGTATTTTTTCTATAAAATAAGCCTAACAAAAGTAAAATCACGTATTTTCTTTATTGATGAGGGGTTGAGGTGAAAAATTATTTTATAACTAATGGTATTTTCTATTTTTTTATTTTTTGAGGTCTTCTCAACCCCCAAGTAGGGGTAATTTTTTGAAATTGTTAAGAAACGAAAAGCAATGCTCATTTTTATTTTCAATGAAAAGTCACTCTTCAACTCTCCCATTGAAAACTCGTCTCTTTAACTTAAAAATTCAACTGTTTTGTTAAAAATTAAATTATTTTGTTCAAAATTAAACTATTTTGTTCAAAATTAAACTATTTTGTTCAAAGGTAATATTATTGGTAAAAAATATTTAGTTTAAAATCAATAATTTTTTATGGAAAATTCAACTAGTTGGTCAAAAGTTAAGCTACTTTTTTTTTTAATTATTTTTTTAGGTTGAAGATTTAGTTATTTTGTTGCATTTTTTTAATTTGACTATTTGGGTAAAAATTCGTCCTTTTTGGTTAAAAACTTAACAATGGAGTTGCAGATTTACTTATTTTGCTAAACATTCAACGATTTTGTGAAAAAATCACCTTTTCGTAGAAAATTTAACTAGTTGGTTGAAACATTATCTACTTTGATAAAAATTTATTTTATAGTTTAAATATTTAAATAGTTGGTTTAAAATTCATGTATTCTGATGAAAATTTATTTTATTAATTCAATATTTATCTCTGGCTAAAAGTTAATTTTTTAACAGAAAATTTAACTATTGCATTTTTGGTTGAAAATTTATCCTTTTTAGTTGAAAACTCAACTCAGCATATATATTTTTTTAAGTCAACTATTTTTTAACGATTGTTAAGTTCTAAAATCGTATTTTTTTCTTTAAAATTAAACAATTTATTTGAAATTTTGTTAACTTTCTTGCTAAAAAAATCTCCTGGCTGACAATCCAACCCTTTTTGGATGGAAAATTCATTCTTTTTTATTGAAAATTTTTTTTTCGTGAAAAATGGCCCTGGTATGAGAGAATTTTTGGCTTTGAAGTATGTAATTGGTTTTTTTTTATTACTGTCCTATCCGATGTAATAACTTCCGCTTTTCTTCTGCGAATTGCATTTACGAATCTAAATGGGTTTTCACCTGAAAAGTCATAAAAGTGAATTGTACCTATACTTTTACGGTTCACTATTACTATTTATACTTATCGGTGTCTTATAGTTCAGTGATTATGATACTGGACACTTTGTGGCCAAAAGTATCCGTTATAAATATTTCCCATTGTGAGAAAGACGACACGCCCAGAGAAATTTAATTATTAGGATAGAAAGGAATAAAGTGTTTTTAGTATCGTGTTATTTAGACTCAAAAATGTAGGTCGATCAGCCGATCAGCCGATCAGCCGAGCAGCTTTTTTATTATCGCCTGGAGTATATACCCTTAATTGCCCACTGCCTCAGCCAATGTTTCTATGGATTCTCTATTCCTTAAATTGAAATGATAAATTTCTAAGAAGAACTCTGCAAACTATTGTTTTGTTGCTAAAAAAATTAAGAAACAAAATTAAGAAAAACAAAATAACTTTCAAAATACATTGGAAAATTGTTATAAAAGTGTAAATTTTACAGCAAGGCGACGATTTATTTAAAAATGTAAAAAAGTCGTTTAAAAAAACCTTATAGTTTTTGCGAATTTTCTTGTTGAGTTTTGTCTTCTATAACGAAGATATTCTGTGAATTTTATACGGGCTAAACCCTTCTTGAGTTCAGGAGAATTTTTTAAATATAAAACTTGCAATTACTTTGTTTTTTTATTCTAAACGTAAATAATAGGATGAAATTTGTTGCAAAACTTTTTTATTATTTTCTTTTGTACCAACTGCTGCATTTTTTCGATTTAAAAATTCCAGGCCTTTTGAGGGCAACGGGAACCAAATTCTAGACTTCAGTCCAAAAAAATTCGATTCTAATTATCTTAAAAGTTGAATAATTCGGCCTTTTAAAAATATTTCTTTTTAAAATTATCGAAGTTCAGTTTTGTTTTCCATTTATATCTTTTTTATTTAATTTTTTATTAATTGGGAAGGATAATAATATTTTGAACTATCAAAAAAGCAGAAGTAAAAAACTTAAATTTGAAATTTTTGTTATTCTTCAAGATACAAAAAAAATGTTTTTTTAGAATCACTTCTATTAATGCTGTATTATTTAAACAAAAGTTCTGTTAATTATTCATATTATAAGTTAAGATTTCTGAAATAATTCTGCTAAGCTTTCTGAAATACTTCTTCTGGCTACAAAAACAGTTTGGCTTTGAACTTTTTAAACATTTTTGCAATGGATTTCGAAAGAGGATGGTAAAATAAAAAACCAAAAAATATCAAAGAAATAATTTGTGTGTTTTTCAAAAATGTACGTCAGAAATCAAATTCCCGTAACTTCGTGAAACATTTTTTTTTTTACATCGGAAAAATACGTACCGCCAAAAAATTCAACTTTTTTTCGTAAATTAACTTTTTGTTTAAAAGTAAATTCAAACATCTGATATAAAATTGTAAAGACAAAATTTGTATTTTTTTTGTAAAATGGATTTTTTTAATTTGGTAAAATATGTTTCATTTAGGAAATGCAACTATGTATTTTGTTGAATATTATTATATATATTATATTATTATTATTATTATTATTATTATATATATTATATTATTATATATATTATATATTATTAATATTTTGTTGAAAATTAATATTTTCGAATTCAAAAATCGTATGTTTTGCTTCAAAATTCACCAATTTGTTGGAAATTTTGATTCATTTCATGACTAAAAAATATTTATTTAATGGATTTCGAGAGCAGTGTAAAAATCAAAAACTAAAAAACTTTAATGGAAGAAATGGGTTTTTTTTAAACAGGCGTCTAAATTCAAATACTTGTAAATTGGTGCATTTTTTTTTAATTTTGAAAAATACTTTTCGCCTAAAAAATGCAACTATTTTGTTAAAAATTAACTTTTTTGTTGAAAATTCATATTTAAAAGTTCTAAAATAGTATTTTTTTCTATCAAAATGCAGCAAATTGGCTGCAATTTTGTTTTCTTTCTTGACTGAAAAAAATTTGTTGGTTGAATTTCGAAAAAGGATAATAAAAATCGAAAACTAAAAAACTTTAATGAAAGAAATGTTGTTTTTTTAAACAGGCGTCAAAATTCAAATACTGGTAAATTCGTGAGATTTTTTTTAATTTAGAAAAATACGTTTAGTCTAGAGAATGCACCTATTTATTTGAAAATTAACTTTTTTGTTGATAATTTATATTTTCAAGTCCAAGAATCCTCTTTTTTATTAAAAATTCTACAGTTTGGTTGAATTTTTTTTACGTATTTCAAAAAATATAAAATTCTTAACCTTTTTTTAATAGACGTCAAAATTCAGTTTCTCGTAAATTCGTGAATTTTTTTTTAATTTTGAAAAATACGTTTCGCCTAGAAAATGCAACTATTTGGTCAACAATTAACTTTTTTGGTTGAAAATTCATATTTGAAAGTTCTAAAATCGTACTTTTTCTTTCAAAATACAGAAAATTGGCTGAAATGTTCTTTTCTTTCTTGACTGAAAAATATTTTTCGAAAGCTAAAAGCTTTAGGGAATGAATTTGTTCTTTTTAAGTAAAATTTTAAATACTCTTAAATTCGCGGAAATTTTTTTTTAATTTAGAAAAAATACGTTTGGTCTAGAAAAATCACCTATTTATTTTAAAATTAACTTTTTTGTTGATAATTTATATTTTCAAGTCCAAGAATGTTTTTTTTTGCTTCAAAATTCAACAGTTTGGTTTCATTTTTTTACATATTTCAAGAACTATAAAATTCTTAAGTTTTTTTTATAATGGATGTCAAAATTAAAATTCTCGTAACATGTCTGATTTAAAATCGATTCTATAATAAAGCAATTTTTTTTAATTAAGAGAATTTTAAGCTTGGACAATAAAAAACCTCAAATATAAATGTTATAATCGAAAGTTTCCCAGTGTAGGTTCAATACTTCGCGGAATTCTCTCAAGGTGTAAATTGTACAAAATTATACATTCGTTGGACATAAAGTGACTATATTGGTGCCTAGGCGAAGGCATATCTGTCGAGGTGTCGACCCCATAAAAATATGGTGGAGCGCTAAATATAGCACCGAGAGTTGAAGCAATTTGAGAAAGAGGAAGCAAAAAAGAGGGAAGGAATGCAGAGTGCAAAATAAAAAATAAAGTGAACAGTGAAAATAATTTGGAATATCAGTGAAGTGTCTAATTATATTTATTTACGCTAAGGAAATAAATCACGATTCCATGATTATGATTTTTTGAAAAATTTAAAAACGAATCATGGATCGCGTCCGAGAACAGGAATGATCCGATCCCTTCTTCCTGAGAGAAGAGATTAGGATCCACCGGAAGTCACGCTATGACACGGAATAGGCAACAGATTTTTCCGATTCGTCCCTTTGCTACTTTGGGACGCAGGCTCTTAAGAGACAAGCTTTTTAGGAGGTAAGATTGTTATGGGTCGTGGAAAAAAAATATATCGAATTTTATTTTTAAATTATGAATTTTTATATTTTTATCATTTATTTTAAATCTGGAAAGGTATCATCAATTTTTAAGATGATTAGGAACTATTCTCTAATTAGGTTCTTTTTAATTTTTTAAATGTAAATGTAATTATTTTCTATTACTTATATGTTGTGCATTCTCTTCCGGCATATTTTTCCAGATTTTTATTTTATCTTCCGGCTTATTTTACATGAGATGAATTTTTTAACTTTTTGGAATTAATATTGAATTCTTCAGAATTCAATTGCGTTGACGATAAAATATGCCGGAAGAGAAAAGTAAAATCCAGAAATATATTCCGGAATAGAAAATTAATTTTTTTTATACAAAATATGCCCGAAGAGAAAAATAAAACCCAGGATATTTCGCCTGAAGGAAATACTCGATCTTATTTATATATTGGATTAAAAATTTTCTTCAGTTTTTTCAGTTTTTTCAAAATAGATTTTGGTATTGTTCTAATTCTGAGTAAAAAAGGAGAAACTTTCAAATAGTTTTTAGCTTTCTAATTTTTGGACTTCTTTTGATCGAGTTCAATTAATTGAACGACACTGAAAAGTGCTTCATGAATTATTTAAATAATGTTCCTGCCAGGAATTTTTTTTTAATATGAACTGAATTAATATTGCGTAATAAAAAAATCCAACTATTTTTGGTTAAAAGCTAATTATTTTCGGTTGAAAATTCTATTATTGCATTCTTGGTTGAGAATTCGTATTTTTTTGGTTATAAATTAACATATTTTTTCCATAAATCGACAATTTTGTTATAAATTATACTGTTTGGTTAAAGATTTAACTATTTGGTTAAAAATTCTTATTTTTTGGTTAAATTGAACTGTTTTTTGTTTAAAAAAATTGTTTATTGAAATAACAACTATTACATTTCTTGTTGAAAAGTCATCTTTATTAGTTTAAAAATTCTTAGGATGTACTTGGTTGAAAATTGAACTGCTTTGTTGAAAAATATTTTTTTGTTGTTGGAAATTTATCGCCTTGGCTAAAAATTTAACTATTTTATTTTAAATTAATTTTTTTTAACTTAAAATTTAATTATTCCAGTTGAAGATTCTTTTTATTCATCTGTTTAAAACCTAATCTTTTTCGGCTGAGAATTTAACTATTTTTTTCGTCTTTTTTGGTCAAAATCAACTATTTTTGTTTAAAAATTAAAATATTTGTTGGTTTAAATATCACAAAGCTTACATTTTTCGTTAATAATTAATACTTTTTGGTTGAAAATACAAGTACTTAGTTGAAGTTGAACTGCTTTTTCAAAAAAAAAATTTTTTTGCAGATTTATCTCTGGTTGAATTTTTTAATATATGATTCAAAATTCGTTTTTTTTTTAAACTTCATCTGTTTGGTTTATGTGAAAACTTAATTGTCTAAATTGAAAATTTAAGTTCCATGCCTTGTTGAAAAAAAATCTTTTAGTTGAGAATTCTTATAGTTTGTAGAAAAATCATCTTTTTGGTAGAAAATTAATCTTCTTCATTCAAAATTGATCTTTTTCACATAAAAATTCATTCATTTTGTTGTCTTCTGGTAGAAAATGCATTTTTTTGTTAAAAAATGTAACTACTTAATTAAACTGAAGATTTAACTATACCATTCTTGGTTGAAAAATTATATTTTTATAGTTGAAATTTTGTCTTTTTTAGTAGATAATTAATCTTCTTATTCAAAAATTGATATTTTTTATTTAAAACTAGATGCATCTTTTTAAGATTTCGTTTGGAAGTAAAAAGTTATTTTGTTGTTGTTCCAAATTTAGACTATTTGTTTGAAATTAAAACTGCTTTTGGTTGAAGATATTTCTTTTCTTAATTAAACTAGTTGGTTATTTGATTAAAAATTCAACTATTTTGTTGAAAATGTAATTATTTTGTTGGCAATTCAACTATTTTGTTAAAATTACCTTTTTTGTTAAAAATTCGTCTTTTTGGGTTGCAAGTTCATCTCTTTGGTCAGACAATATTTTTTGGTTGAAAATTGTAACTGGTTTATTGAAAATACTTTTTTTTTATTGAAAGTTCATCTTTTATATTTGGTCAGAAAATTAATAAATTATATTGATTAAAATGCAACTCTTTTTTTACATTTACCTTTCTTGGTCGAAATTTTTATTGGTTTATTAAAAATCTGCCCTTTAGGATTGAAAATTCATCGTTTTTTTATTAAAATTAACTTTTCTATGATAAAATTCCACTATTTTATAAAAGATTCGAATGTTTAGCTTGAAAACTCAACATTTTTGTTAAAAATTCGTCTTTTTTTAGTTGTAAATCCATCTCTTTTAGCAGACACTCTTTTTTGGTTGAAAATTCCAACTGGTTGACTGAAAATACGTATTTTAAGATTTAATATTCATCTTTTATGGTAAGAAAGTTATAATTTTTGGTTAATAATGCATCTTAAACTATTTGGTTGAATGTGAGATTTTTAAAATTAAAGTTTAATATTTTTGGTTTGAAAATTCTACTAACATTTATTTGATTAAAAATTCAACTATTTTAAATAAACTTATGTTTTTTGGTCAAAGATTCAACTATTTTATTAAAAATGATTCTTTCTAAATTTAATTTCACCTTTCTTAAGTAAAATAAATTTGTATTTAAAAAAATGCAATAGTTCTCTATAAAAAATTCGACTGTTTAGTTTGAAAACTTAAATTTCTTGTTTAAAATTCGTCTTTTTCGCTGAAATTTTTTTTTTGTTCTTTTGTCCTGGTTTGAGAAATTTTTGGACTGTGAAGCCTGCTGATGATTTCGGAATATCAAAACCCGCATAATTCCGGAACACACGTGCTTCACACGTGTTCGCACTAAGTAGCCATGCTTTCACCATGTATGGCTAACAGATGAGGTTCTCTTTGTTCGAATAGTAAATGGAAATTGCAAGGGAGCTAATCGGATCTGGGCTCGAGAGGAATGTTGCGAAAGTCGCTTTCCGGACCGATAACTTATATTTTACTCGTAAATTATCACGGCTAATGAAAATTTAAATTGTTAAACAACATTGTATATATCGAATTGGACTCTTCCCAGGCACAAATAAATGGGAAGTGGTTTTCATTTAAAAAAATTATCATTACTGTGGTAATATAACCGGTTTATCAACACTTGAATGATCACTTCATTATCTTTATTATAATTAAAAGCTTGTATTTTGAAAGATAATTTTTGTAACAGAAAATATATTATCGATTTAGTAAAGATGAAGACAATTCCTTTAGATAAATTTAATTAAAACTTGTTTCTAAATATCTTTAAAGGAACTGGTTTCAGAAAATGTATTTAATTTTTTGCGAACTCAAATTTTAAGCGCTCTGACTAAATTAATTAAAAAATTTTAGGTAATTATTATTGATAATATATTGTATTCCCGACTGTATGATTTCCAATTAAATATTGGGCAAATATAAATTTATAAGAATTTATTACAAAAATGAAAGAATTTATAATTGTAGGATTTAACTTTCAAAATTATATGACTGAAAATTGAATCATTAGGAATCAAAAAGTTTTAACTTGGTAGCGTATGATAATAAAAAAATCAAAATTTAATGCTTTTTGAAGTTGAAGAATAAAATCGATATGAGCTGGAAGAGTGAATAATTTTTCATTTGAAACTTTAAAAAAAATTTAATTATAAGCGTGACCCAAAACCAGGGCATCTTTTGGTTCAAATTTTATCTTTAAAAACAAAATTTTAAATTATTTTTTTTTAATTCTTCTAATAAATTTTATTATTCGGATTGAAAATTGAAATATTTCGTTAAAAGTTTTTTTAAAGTTCATTTTGTTTAATTTTTTTCTTTGCTTGAAAGTCTAATTATTTGGTTGTAAATGGAACTGTTTAGTTCAAAATTTAATTTTGTTGTTGAAAATTCATCTCTCATGGTTGAAAATTAAATTTTTTTAAAGTTCATTTCTAGTGGTAGAAAATTTAGGTTTTTTTATAGTAAATTCGATTACTTTGTTGAAAATTAATCTGATTTGGTTAAAAAAGAACTACTTTTTGGAAAATTAGATTTTTTGGTTGAAAATGAATTTTTTCTCAAAATTGAACTATTCCATATTTCGTTGAATATTTATTTTTTTTTAGTTCAAAATTCAACCATTTTATGGAAAATGCATGTATTTTATTGAAAATTAGATTTTTTGTTATGGTGTTAATCTTCGTGGTAAAAAATTTTTAACTTGGAAGTGTTCAAGAATAAAAAAATTTAATCACCCACTTATTAGAATTAAAGAATAAAGTTTAAATACTGAAAGAGTGAATAATTTTTCAGTTCAAAATTTAAAAAGGTTTACATTTTAATTGTGGCTGAAAATAAACTTTGTTGCAAATTCAATTGGCTTCGAAAAAACTCTTCTTTTTGGCTTAAAAATTGATCTATTAATTTTAAATTTTAAATATTTTTTAAAAAATTTATCTTTTTTGCTTGAACGGTTTTCAATGCAACTTTTTGGTTAAAAATGTAATTTTGTTGTTGAAAATTTCTCTCATGCTGGAAAATTAACTTTTTTTAAAAGTTCATCTATAGTACTGTAGATGTAGAAAATTCATGTTTTTTTGGTGGAAAATTGAACTTCTTTTTTGAATATTGATTTGTTTTTGTTGAAAAAGTAACTACTTTTTTTTTAATTTTTCCTTTTTTTTGTTAGGAGATTAATTTGGTTTTTAATGGAAATTTGAGTATTCTATGTTTATGTGGTTAAGACAAAAATCAATTTTAGTTCAAAATTCAATTATTTGGTTGAAAATTCATGTCTTCTTTGAAAATTGGCCTTCTTTAATAGAAAATTACTCTTGATTGGTTAAAAATTCAACTATCATTAATCTCTTTGATTAAAATTTGAACTATTTTTTTTGAAAATTCGTCTTCATTGATTAAATTCAACTATTTTTTATTTGAAATAAAAATATTTTTTGTTTGAAATTGTAATTATTGTTTTCTTTGTTGATAATTTTTGGATTTTGTTAAAAACTAATCTATTTGGTTGAAAAATTGTCCTTTTAACTAAAAAATTTAACGATTTAATGTTTGGTTGAAAATTAATATTTTTTATTTTAAAATTCAACTATTTCATTAAACATTTTTATTTATTTGTAGGAAATTGATCTTCTTGTTTGAAAATTCATCCTTTTAGTTTAAAGTGGAATTCGGGAATTTTACAGTGTCGGAAATTCTATTTTTCGGAACTTTTCAGTCTCCGAATTTTTTCAAATGTAATTAAGGAATTAAAAGATTTTAGTAAATTAAAAAAAAAGTTTAGTCAATTAAAAAATCGTATATAAATAGCCTTCAAAAATACGGTTTTATGGATCTACGTAAAAAAATGTTAATTAATAATTTTTAAGTTGAAACTTTTATTTACTTCCATTTTTACTAATTAATTAATGTATTTTTTTGTTTCAGGTATGTTCCACTACAGGCATTTTACGTTTCTTATTTCTATTTATTCCGGATATGTGAGTAATCTTATCAAATAAATCATTTTTTTCAACAATATTCTGAATTTAGTGTAGATTATGTTATATAGAGATATTCAAATTGCTATTTTTCCAATTTTAGAATATTAAAACTAAATTTTCTTAAACCTGAGTGCCAAATTTTAATTATAAATTTTAAGTATTAATAATTTTTTAATATTCAGGAATATTTGACTGTTCATTTAAAAGTACTTATAAATCAAATATTCAAAACTAAACATGTTGAAAAAGAATGTCTTGAATGTTCTATTTAAAATATTTTAAATTTATAAATAAAATGATTGAATTTTTATGTATAAAAAAGAATTAAACCATTTTAAAAATTCCAGTAACTTTGAAGTTTTGAAAAGATCAAACATAATTTAAAACTTGAAAAGATTGCAAAAGGAATTAAGAATTGTCAAAAAATAATCTGAAAGATTTTAAGTTAATTTTTTTATTTTTCAGGATTTAGGAAAATTTTATGAAAAAATAGAATCACTTAAAAAATATTTAGAAGTTTTGAAAACATTTCAAAATTGATCATTTTTTTAATAAAATGTAAAATTGGTAAGATTTCAAAATAAAATTTTGAAACTTTTTAATTAGTTTGAAAGTGATTTTTTATTTAAATACAAAATAATTTAAAAATATTTCTAACCAATTTTCTATGTATAAATCAAAATCGAATAGTTCTCACTTTTTAACGACTTAAAATGAAAATAATTTAACTTGTAGCTTCAAATTTCTTGAAATATTATAATTTTCGACCATACATTTTTTAACTGAATACAAAATGATTGAAATTTTTTAAAATTTTAACACAGCTAAAAGCTTCGAATAACTATTTATTATTTAGGTTACCCAAAAATCTTAAGAAATTGCTTTATTTTCTTGACATTTTTTACAATTCTTCAAAAACTTATATTTTGATTGTTCAAAATCTTAAAAAATCTATATTTAGTTTTAGATTGGTTGAAATATTTTTTAATTAAAAATTATTTATTTGTCTTTTCAAAACTTTTAAATATCTCTTAAACTTATTCGGTTTTTTTCTACAATTTTGTAATTTTGAAAAATTTGTCTGTACAATCGTCTACATTTTAAAATATTTTCTTAAAATCAACTTTTCAAATTGAAAAATAAATGAAAATTTTGCCTGGAATCTTAGGGGGAAAGTTCTTAATATGCTTCAAACATTTAATTTCAAAGTCTTCAAAAATCTACATTAAAAAAATTTTTTGAAATCTTTTAAATTTTATAACTTTGAAATATCCTTTGAAATAAATCAAAGTGTTTCCATTTTTTGTGAATCTTGCAAGCAAATGGTCGTAAGATATTTTTAAATAAAACCTAAGTTGTTAAAAAAATTCTCAGAAAATTCACTTCTCAGTAAATTTTATGTTTTTATTTATATTATTCTTATTTTTATTTACTTAGGAAGAAAAAAAGGGATGATATATTCTCTTAAATAAATTGCAGCAATAAAAGAAATATGAAGCAAAAAATGTTGGTGTCAGGCTGTAAATATCCTTTAGTCACGCTTAAATATCGAGAATAGACCGGCTCGCAATTGCGAGCCATATAAATACCGACGCGAGTTGATATGTTCAATAAGGTCACTGACATTACTTAAGAAGTTCTCTTTAAGAAATGACAACATTTTTTTGTGTAATCATTGATCAATTTCACCGATTAGCTCATTTCTGATCTATTGATACAACATTTATCTTCTGATTGTGAATTTAGTTCACGATCAAATTTAATTAACCGATAGGTCATCATTTCGATTAAAAAGGAATTTAATTTGAATAACTGGTATTAAAAAATAAATTTTTTTAAAGAATGCTTCATATACAAAGATAAATAATAAATATGTTGGAAAGATAAAAAAATAATTTTCTTTGTAAAAAACACAAGAAAATAATCATTTCACTTAAAAATACAACTCTTTGGATGAAAAATTAACTATTTTATTTTTAAATTCGTCTTCTTCGGTGGAATATTCATCATTTCAGTTGAAAATTCATCTCTTGGGTTGGATAGTTAACTATTTTATTTTAAATTCGTATTTTTCAGTTGAATATTATATTATCTTTCTTAACTGAATATTTAACTTCGATTTTTTGTTTAAATATTGATGTTTTTTTCAGTTGAAAATTTAATTATTTGGTTTAAAATTCATATATTTAGTTAAAAGTGGAACTAATTTATTAAAAATGTATTTTTTAATCAAAAATTTATGTTTTTTATTTGAAAATTGATCTTTTTCGTAGGAAGTAGAACTATTTGATTAAAATTTCATTTTTTTGTTGAACTTTATTTTGACTTGTAGATTCATCTCTTTGGTTGAAAAATTAACATTTTTTGTTTAAACTTAATCTTTTGGTTCGTCATAGTTTAATCATTTCAATGGAAATGATAGATTTTTTCATTTTTTTTCATCTATTTGATTGAAAAATTAACTCTTTTTTACATTATGTTTTTTTAGATGAATGTTAATCTTTTTAGCTGAAAATTTCATTAAAATTTTTTTTAAATATTGATCTTTTTTAACTAAAAACTTAACTATTTTGTTTAAAAATAATTTATTTGGTTGAAGGTTGAGCGAGCTATTAAAAATTTACCTTTTGCGGGTGAATATTAATTTTTTCAACTGAAAAATTTAATATTCCATTTTTTGTTGATAATTGATTTTTAGAATTATTTTATTTAAAAATGAATTTTTTGTTAGCTGAACATTCATTTCACATAAAAATTAGTCTCTTTGGTCGAAAAATTGACTATTTCGTCTGAAATTCGTTTTTTTTTTCTGTTGAATATTAATCTTTTTATCTGGAAATTTAGCTTCCTTTTTTATTTAAATATTGATGCTTTTTAGCAGAAAATGTAACTATTTTTTTTTTAAATAATGTATTTGGTTGATATTTAAAATAATTTATTAAAAATCAAATTTTTTCTTGAATTTTTTCTTGATTGAAAATGTATATTTTTGGTAAGAAATCAAAGTATTTGATTAAAAATTACTTTTTTTTAGAGCATTCACCATTTCACTTTCAAATTCATATTTTTGGTTGAAAAATTAAATATTTGTTTAAAAATTTATTTGTTTCAGATCAATATTAATTTTTTTTATTTAAAAAAATGAATGTTTCCTTTGTTTCATTTAAAATTTCATCTCTTTGGTTAAAAAGTTAATTGTTTTTTGAAAATTGTTTTTTTTAATATTAATCTTTTTAACATAAAATTTAACTTTCATTTTTTGTTTAAAAGTTACTTTTGTTTTGTTGAGCATTCATCATTTCACTTAAAAATTCATATTTTTGGTTGGAAAATTAACTATTTTGTTTAAAATTTGTCTTTTGACTGAGTTTTCATAATTTCAATTCAAAGTTCATCTCTTTGGTTGAAAAATTAAATATTTGTTTAAAAATTTATTTGTTTCAGATTAATATTAATTTTTTTTATTTGGAAAAATGAATGTGTCCTTTTTTTATTTAAAATTTCATCTCTTTGGTTGAAAAGTTAACTGTTTTTTGAAAATTCTTTTTTTTAATATTAATCTTTTTAACTTAAAATTTAACTTCCATTTTTTTTAAATACTGATGTTTTTTAGTTAAACATTAAACTATTTGGTTTAAAATTCATATGTTAGGTTGAAATTTGAACTAGTTTATTTAAAGTTCACTTTTTCGGGATGAAAATTCACTCTTTGCTTGAAAAATAAACTGTTTTGTTTAAAATTCCTCTTTTTCGATTGAATATTAATCTTTTCAACTGAGAACTTAATTATTTCATTTTTGGTTAAAAAGTTATGTTTTTTATTTGAAAATTCAAAAACTAGTTGGTTGAACAATTATCATCTTGTTATGAAGTTGAATTACTTTATTAATAATTAATTTTTGTTTTGTTTGAACATTCATCATTTGAATAATAAAATTATTTATTGATTTGTTTGAAAAATAACTATTTGGTTGAAAATTCTATATTACAGTTGAAACTTAATCTCTGTTTAAGAAATTACCTAATTTTGTTGAAAATTCGTCTTTTTCGTTTGAATATTAATCTTTAATCTATCTTTTCAACTGAAAATTTAACTATTTCATTTTTGGCTGAAAATTGATGTTTTTTATTTAAAAATTCAACTATTTCGTTGGCAATTTATCTTTTTTGGTAAGAAGTTGAACTTCTTTATTAAAAAGTTACTTTTGTTGTTGAAAATTCATAATTTTATTTAAAAGTTCAGCTGTTTAGTTCAAAGTTAAACTACTTTATTAAAAATGCTTTCTTTTGTTGAAAACTCATCTTTTTTGGTAAATTTTAATTTTTCCAACTTAAAATTTATCACTGTGTTGGAAAAATTAAGTCTGGTCTGAAAAATTCGCCTTTTTCAGTTGGATATTAATATTTTTAGCTGAAAATTTGACTTTCATTTTTTGTTTAATTTTAATAGCTCGCATAAATAATAAAAATTCAAAAAGAGTTCGTCATATCTAAATATAGATAATAAATATATTTGAAAGGTTTTAAAATACTTTTCCTCGACGAAAAATACAAGATAAAATCTCCTTTGAGACTTATTTTTGATCCCTTAATATTTTTATCTTTGATAAAAGGAAGGCATGTTCCTACTATACATGTATTTATTATGGAGGTAGGGTCACGCATTTCCTGTTCTTTCATACATAATTTAAAATTGAAGTCTGTCAAATCTTATTTCTAGTCAGTCCACATTATTATAATTTCGAAGTTTTGTAATTCTCTAAGCATTTGAATTGATCAGATATTTTTCAAAAGCTCAATAATTTGTTTATTATTTTTCCGTTTAAATAAAAAGTTAATGGATATAATCCTATTTTTGGTTGAAAATCCTAATATTTCTTTAGAAATTTAATTATTTTCTTAAAAATGTAAGTACTTTGTTAAAAATTCATATTTTTTAGTGAAAAATTTAACTGGGTTTTCCTTTGTCTTTGGCTAGAAGATTCATCCTTTTGGATTCAAAATTTAACTGTTTGGTTGAAAATGCACCAGTCTTTGTTTAAAGTTTAATCATTTTTGTTTGAAAGTTCGTCAATTTAGTTGAAAAAAAATTTTTTAGGTTGAAAATTCCACTATTTGGTTAGAAATACAACTATCTTTTTAGAATTCGTCTTTCATGGTAGAAAGATCTTCTTTTTTATTAAAAACTTTGGTTGAAAATATTTTTTTAAATTCATCTTTCTTGTTTGAAAACTAACTTTGTTGAAATCTGAACTGTCTTTTTAAAAAAAAATCCATTCTGTTTGAAAATTTAACAATTTAATTGAAAATCCAAATGTTTTGATTTGAATGTTTATCAGTTTTGTTTAAAAATTCTAATTTGTATGTTGTGAACAATTTTTTGTTGTTCAAGATTTATCTCTTTTTTGGTTCAAAAGTCATCTATTTGGTTGAAAATGAACTATTTTGTTGAAAGTTCAGCTTTCTTCGTTTGAAAATAAATTCTTTCAACCAAAAAGTTAGCTATTCCATTTTTGGTTGATAATTAATGTTTTTTTGGAAAGTCTTATTTTTTTGAAAGTTGGATTACGTTTAATTTTTTTTCTTTGGTCATAGATTCATAATTTGAGTTAAAAATTCATGTCTTTGGTTCGAGAATTTACTATTAGGTTAAAATTCCTTTTTCTCTTTCGGTTTAAAATAGATTTTTTAACTTATCCA
>JAWWLR010000004.1:23703491-23715928 GCA_035041075.1 Acraspis erinacei | reverse complement strand
CGTAGGTCGAGGAAGAGGAGGAGGAGGAGGATGATGAAAACCCTAAAAAAACAATCCTTTCATACCTCGGTAATAATTATTATTTCCTTGCTTGTGATACAACCCTCATTCCTCGCCCTCTCTGACCTTATGTCATTAGAAACAGTGCTTTTTCCCCTTCTATATACAAAATAAAATAAACGAACCGCGGAAGTTAACTGAACACTTTAAGCTGTTTTAATTTTAGTCTTGACGTCAGACCAAATCTCTCCTTTCTAATTAGAAAATTTGTTTGATTTTTTAAAATTAGAATTAAATCTAGAAAACAAGAAGGGTAATGAGAAGAAGGAAAACGAGGATGACGAGGAGGACGAGGAGGAGGATTAAAAGGAAGAGGAGAATGATGAGGAGGAGGAATAGGAGGATGATAAAAAAACCTAAAAAAGTAATCCTTTCTACAAATCTCCCTCTATGAAGAAACAAAGTAATACAAGAACCCAAAATAATTTTGAAGTGAATAAGGAATATAGATTCCAGACATCAGATTCTTGCCCCTATTGACCTATTGCCCTATTTTCCCCCTTTTCTAAAAAAATCCTCTTTTTCCTCTTTTTTTTCAAAACTTCTCTATTTTCCCCTTTCTCCCCTTTTCCCCTTTCCACCCTTTCTCCCATTTCTTTGTTATTGCGCTCAAATGGGAACTAAATTACAAAACCTAATAATAAAATCCAACTGTTTGTCGTTGAAAGTTAATTGTTTTTATATAAAAAGAAAAATCTTTTTTGATTAGAATATCAACTATGACAGTTTTTCTTTTGAATTCATTTTTTTGGTTGACAATTCAATCTAATGGTTGAAAGTTGAACTCTTCTGTTAAAAATACATTTTTTTTGTTTAAGATTCTACATTTTAGTTAAAAATTCATCTTTGATTGAAAAAGTATCAATTTTCTTGAAAATTCGTGTTCTTGTTAGAAAAATCTTCTGGGTTGAAAAGTCAACTATTACAGTTGAAGATTGATCATTTTTGTTTATAATTCTATTTCGTTGGAATTTCATGTTTTTTTGGTAAAAATTAACTTTTTTTTTAACTGAAAGTATAACGACTCCACTTGAAAATTGGAAAATTGGCTGCAGATTCATCTTTTCAATTAAAAGTTCATCTCTTTGTCTGAAAAATTAATTCTTTTGTTGATACATCGTCTTTTTTGGTGGAAAATTAATTTTTTTGACTGAAAATTTATAATTTCAATATTATATTTTCCACTGAGAAATAATCTTCTTTGGTTAAAAATTCTACTATTTGGTTAAAAATTTAATTATTTTGTTAAAAATTCACCTTTTTGGTTAAAAGTGATACTAGTCCGTGAAAAGATTTTTATTATTGTTAAAGATTCATCATCACTTAAAAATTCAACTCTGTTTGAAAAATTGACAACTTTTTTTAATTCTTTATTTTTCGTTTGAATATTAGTCTTAATGAGTAAAAATTTAACTATTTAACTTTCGGTAAAAAAAAGTCGCCTTTTTTAGTAGAAAATTAATCATTTGGTTGAAAAATCATTTTTTTAATGGAAAATTAACTATTTTTATGAAAATTCATCTTTTTTGGTTCAGTATTCATTATTTTAGTTCAAAGCTTAACTATTCCGTTTTTTATTTAAAATTCATGTATGTTGATAACAATCCTTTTTTTGTGTGTAGAAAACTGATCTTCACATTTGAAATATTACTTTTTTGGTTGGAAGTGGAACTTATTCTTTATGAAAAATTTATTTATTTGCTTGAAGATTCATCATTTCACTTAAAAATTTAATTTTTTACTTATGACTTTGTAAATAAAAAAAGTGCTAAAATGTTTGTTTAATCATTTTGGAAATAATTTCTGATTTCAACAGAATTATAATGCATATTTTAAATTACAGTTGGAATAATGTTTATGGGAACTTCAGACACAAAATTTATCATTAGATTAAAAAAATAAACTATTTTCTTAAAATATCATCTGTTTGCTTGAAAATTGACTATTTTTTTAAATTCGTCTTTTTTCGGTTGAATAATATCTTATCAACTGAAAATTTAACTATTTGATTTTTGTTTGAAAATTGATGTTTTTTTTTGAGAATTCAACTATTTGGTCTGAAATTGATGTTTTTTTTTGTTTAAAAAATCGTATTTGTAGAAGAAAATTAATCTTCTTTGAAAATTCATCTTTCGGTTGAGTATTCATCATTTCAGTTGAAAATTTAACTATTTTGTTTTTGGTTGAAAATTCGTATTTTTGGTCGAATTTGACTATTTTTTTGCTAAAGAAAAATCTTTTTTTTCTGATGAAATATGACCGACTATATTTTTATTTGTGATTTCATCTTGTTGAAAATTCATCTCTTTGGTTGAAAAATGGACTATTTTTGGTAAATTCGTCTTTTTTTAATATTAATGTTTTGAACTGAAAATTGAACTATTCCGTATATGTATCTTCAGCAAAGACAGTCGTCTTTTTAATTGGACTTTTCTCAGTGAATTGAAGGTTTGAAAGTATTATTATTTTTTTATAAGTAAATACAATTGTTGAAAATTTAGCATAAGTGCCCCTATAAAATGCAAATTTAATCGCCAGCACGTGAACCCATACATAGAAGCGAATGTATTTATATAGCGGGTTTTCGAAACACGTTTCGAGTTTACGGCCTTGTACATCCGGTTCAGCAAGGAACAGATGTTTTGAAATTGCCAACATTACTATTCACCCCTATCGATCCATTTTCATTCTTTGCTGAATATTCTGACTTTATTTAATCCTTCTTTTACTTAAACTTTCCTGCCTCTTTCCTGATTTTTCGGACAAAAAAGAAAAAATTTCAACCACAAAGGTGAATTTACAATCCAAAAGAGCCAATGTGCAATAGAAATGTTGCATTTTCGACCTAAAAAGATGGATTTTTAACAAATTTGTTAATTTTCAAGAAAATAATTGAATTTTCCATATAGTAGTTGAATTTTCAACAGGATTGATAAATTTTCAAACTAGAAACATGGATTTTCAATCAAATGGTCAAGTTTTCAAACAAACAAGATGAAAATTCGACCAGATACATTTGTATTTTTTACAAAATAATTGAATTTTTTAAATAAAAAGTTTTCTCAATACACAAAGACGAATTTTCAAGAAAATAGTTACATTTTTGACCAAAAAGATTAATTTTTAACAAAATAGTTGAATTTTCACAAAAATAATTAAATTTTCAAACAACTAGTTGAATGTTTCACTAAGTTGTTGAATTTCCCACCTACAATGATGAATTTTTAACCGAATTTTCTCATTTTCAAGCAAACAAGATTAAACTTCAACCAAAACTAGTTGCATTTTAATCTAAATAATTAAATTTTTTAGAAGAAAGTTGAATTAAGAAAAATTCGAATACAAAAAGACGATTTTTTTAGAAATAGACGAATGTTTAACAAAACAGTGGAATTTTCAACCAAGAAGATGAATTGTCAACTAAGATGAAGTATCTTGCAAGGAAAATAACAAAATGGTTCAACTTTTATACTAAAAGGCCAATTTTCAACCATAAAGATGAATTTTCGACAAAACAGTTGAATTTTCAACCCGCAAATTTTGTTTGCCAAGAACACGACTTTTCCTCAAAATAATTTAATTTGCAACCAAAAAAATGAACCTTAAAAAAAGAATGATTAACAAAGAGGTTCAACTTTTACCCAAGTAGTTGAATTTTCAATTGGAATAAATCGATTTTTGACAGTTTAAAAAATTATTTAAAAAAATCAAAGTTTCTACAAAGTGTTTCAACTTCCAATCAACGAAATTAATTTTGAACTAAAATTATGAATCTTCAACTAAATAAGTTAAATTTTCAGTTTAACAACTAATTTTCAACGAAAAAAAACGAATGTTTAACCATATATTAATCTTTAACAAAAAATTATTTTTTAACAAAATGGTCCAACTTTTCATGAAGTTATTGAATTTTTAACAAAAAATATAAATTTTCAACATTAAAGTTAATTTTCTACTAAAATATTCGCGGGTAATTACCCAAAAAGGATGACTTTGTATTACTTTTTTTTAAATTCATAACTAAATAATACAATTTTAAACTAAAAATTTAATCATCAAGGGGAAGCGACTAAGAAAAGAAATAGAAATACAAGGAAAATAAATTAATGAGAAGAATTTTGTGTCAGGGTTGCCAAAAACTTCATTTTCAAAATTCACTAGCTCTTTCCCTGACAATTTTTTATTTTCTCTGACCATTGATATTCAAAGAAAAAAAAGTTTTTAGTATGAAAGGTAAATTAAGGTTGCAAAAAAACTTTAAACCCGTTTTTATTGAAATTTTTCGATGGAATGACGATTTTTAATGTAATAGTCTAAATCAAAATGGTTAGGCTTTAGCCGTGATAAATATTCCTCAAGAAATCTGTATTATCATAAAAAAAAATGGAATATCTTAGAGTCTGTAAAGACTAGATGAACTAAATTTTTTTAATTAAATTTTTTCTGAAAAAAAATCTTAAAAATTCCTCTATAGGTCCACTGAGATTCGAACCCAGGTTTACAGATTGCCGGTCTGGTTCTCTAACCCAGAGCACCAGACCAGCAGTCTACATTCCTGGGTTCGAATCCCAGCGCAGCTAGAGAGGAATTTTTTCATCGAAAAAAAACTATTCAAATTTAGATTTTATACTTTTTGGATTTATGATCTATACAAGTGCCATTTCCTGCTTTATGATGATATTTTTTTTATTTCACTTGGTTGCCAGGCCTGCAAGGGGCTCTGGTCACTGTTATCAGTGCTCTATAGTCTATTCTATTCTATAGGTCCTCGAAGATGGAGGTCGCTAGCATCAAAAAGGAGACAAGCCACATGACTATATATCTGTCATATCTATCGTATACAAAAAGGAAAAAAAAACTGGAGAAATTGCTTGAGTGAATGTTTTTGAGCACAAAAAGGCTTCTGTGTTATAAAAAGAACGTTCAATAGCTACTGACGTAGTCGGTTCTATTTTTGTACTAAGATGAAATTTAATTAAGAAAAGCAGTACTACTTGGTCTTAATTTAAAACAAAAAACGTGTTTCCTACAAAACAAAATTAATTTTCAACCAATTAGAAAGTTAAAATTTTCACAAAAATAGTTGACTTTTCAACAAAATAGTTTGATTTTTAACAAAATATTGAAATTTTATACCTTAATAGTTGAGTTTCCAATCCAAAATGACCAATTTAAAAAATAAATTAAACTTTTAACCCAAAAATATGAATTTTCAAAAAAAAATTTACTTTTTAACCAAATAGTTCAAATATTCACAGGAATAGGGTAAGTTTCAACAAAGTAGTTGATTTTCAAATCCGAAATTACCAATTAAAAAAATTTACACTTTCAATCCAAAAAAATGAATTTTCAACGAAAAAGTTTATTTTCAAACAAATATTTAACATCTCCAAAAAAATAGTTGGATTTCCAGCAGAGTATTTGAATTTTCAAACAAATAATTAATTTTTTCTATCGAAATAGTTGAGTTTCCGATCCGAAATCACCTTTTATAAAAAAACAGTTGAATTTCCAACCAAAAATAGTACATTTCAACAGAAAAATTCATTTTATACCAAAAAATTAAAACCTCTACAGAAATATTTGAATTTTCAAGAAAATAGTTGAATTTTCAAGAAAATAGTTGAATTTTCCACAAAATAGTTGAATTTCAAATCCAAAATGACCAATTTTCAAAAAAATAGTTGAATTTCCAAACAAAAATATGAATTTTCAACCAAATTGTCGAGTTTAACATCCAAAATGACCAATTAAACAAAAACAGTTGAATTTTCAACAACAAAAAAATTAATTTTCTACCAAATAGTTCAAATATCCACAGAGATAGGGTAAGTTTAAACAAAGTAGTAGTTTTAACGAAAATAGTTGGATTTTCAGCAGCGTAGTTGAATCTTCAACCAAATAATTAAATTTTTCTATCGAAATATTTGAGTTTCCGATACAAAATCACCAATTTTTAAACAAGCAGTTAAATTTCCAACCAAAAGTCGTAAATTTCAACAAAAAAGTTCATTTTCAACCAAAAAAATAAAACCTCCATAAAAATAGTTGAATTTTCAAGAAAATAGTTGAATTTTCAACAAAACAGTTAAGTTTCAAATCCAAAATGACCAATTTTCAAAAAAATAATTGAATTTCCAAACAAAAATATGAATTTTCAACAAAATTGTTGTGTTTCACATCCAAAATGACTAGTTAAAAAGAACAGTTGAATTGTCAACCAAAAACTAAAAATTTTCAATGAAAAAGTTGATTTCAAACCAAATAATTAAAATCTCTTCAAAAATAGTTTAATTTTCGACAAAGTAGTTGAATTTCTAACCAAATAATTTAATTTTCTACCAAAATAATTGAGTTTCCAAGAAAAAATGACAAATTTAAAAAAACAGTTAAATGTTCAACCAAGAAAAAGACTTTGTAATAAAAATTTTGAATTTTTCAGGAAAGAATTAAACTTTCTACCAAATGATAAAAACTATTAATCAAAATAGTTAAATTTTTAACCAACAATACAATTATAGACTTTGAAACTCAAAAACCAAAAAAGATCAATTTTGAATCCAATAGATGAATTTTAACGAAAAGTGTAATAGTTTATATCTAAACTAAAAAATTGTAATTATAAATAAAAAGCAACTTTCAAAGATTTGAAAAAACTTTCAATTATTTTTTGCAGTTTATTTGCATTCACTATAATTCTTAATTATTTATCCGGAATTCTTTTAAATTATTTCAAATTCTTTGGGACTCTCTTAAATATTTAGAATTCTTTTAAATTTTCTTAACTCTACTGAATTCAATTGATTTTTTATTTATTTAATTCATCCTGAAGACTTTATAACTCACCTTGAATTCTTGGGAATTTCAGAAAATCCTCTTGAATTCCTTTTAGGGTTTAGAAACTCATTTCAGATTTAGTGAATTCAATTCATTTTTTTATATTTAAATTGTTTTTAATTCACTTGATTATTTTCTAATTCGCCTCGAATTTTCATAAATTTAGTCGAATTATTTTCAATTATTTTAAATTCCAAAGTATATTTATTGATGCACATTATTCACTTTGCGGTGAAAATAAGTCACTTTTGCACTTTTATCAAATAAATTAGGTTATGGCCCTAAGAATAATAATTTAAACATTTATAAATTTAAATTTTAAAACTGTTCTATTCCATTTATAAAAGATTCTTCTAAAAATGTTACAAGGTCAGAATTTTGGTCTTTTAAAATACTAGTCTTAGAATTTCGAAACTTAAATATTAATGTTCAGAGGAAATCAAAAATTGCTTAGGGGAAATCAGGAAATTTTTACAATTTATTTAATTATTATTATTTTTCTTCTTTGTCTGGTGTTCCGTTCGATGTGAAGGGGGTTGAGGCTGAAGTTCAGAAATCCCGGACCGGAAATCCTAATTTCTTAAGTAGTAGTCTTTTGCGAGCCATTAATTAAAATCGAGTGAGTTTTGAGTATCTGATGGAATTACCTGGATGACTCGAACTCTCACGGTCGTTACTCGAAACAGGGTCCGGATATCTGACTCGTTCGTTTTGCATACGCTAAACTCTAAAGTACAGAATTAGTCTTTTCCTGGCTCTTCCATCAACCAACCACTAGTTAATCTCATGCCCGTTAAACTGCACACCAATGCTCCCACGGCAGGTAACTCTATCCCTTTAGGGAAACATTTCGCTCTTTGCCTCCTCACTTCCTAAAGGTACTTCGTATTTTGAAGAATAACTCGAGCGAATTACATTTACCTTTCGTCCTAAAAAAACGCTTTAGCTGATAAATAAAATGGGAGAAGAGATGTAAAGAGAAAAAGACGAAAAAGAACGAGGGGTTAGAGAAAGTCTAATTAGGTGGCAGCGGTGGGAGACTTCACGCTCTTTTCCTATTCTCTTTTTTTTTAATTTTTCAAAGAATACCTCTTCTTTTTCCTGTTTTTAAGAAGAACTCAATAAGAAAATCAAACTTTTTTTCGTTGAAAGTTCATTGTTTTTAATTTAAAACCCCACTGCATTTAGGATTTTAGGGAAACATTTCGCTCTTTGCCTTCTCCCTTCCTAAAGGTACTACCTATTTTCAAGAATAACCCAAACAAATTACACTTATAATTAGGTGACAGCGGTGGGATACATCTTTCTCTTATGCTCTTCTTTTCCGACTTTTGAAAGAATTTCTCTTCTTTTCAGTGTTTTAAAAAAGATCTCAATAAGAAAATAAAACTATTTTCCGTTGAAAGTTTCTCATTTTCAATTGAAAACTCTACTCCATTCAGGGAAACATTTCGCTCTTTTCCTCCTCACTTCCTAAAGCTACTTTGTATTTTCAAAAATAATTCAAGCGTATTACATTTACCTTTCTTTCAAAAAAACTCTTTAGCTGATTAAAAAAAAACTAAGAAAAGAGATGTAAAGAGAAAAAAAACGAGGGGTTAAAGAACGTTTAATTAGGTGACATCTGCGGGAGACTTCACACTCGCTTTCTTATTCTCTTCTTTCCCATTTTTGAAAGAATTTCTTTTTCACTGTTTTCAAGAGTCTTGCACCTTTTCTCTTTTTTTTTGCTTAAATGCGAATTTAATTAATAGAACCCAAATAAGAACTAGGAGTTAGAGAGCAAACTGAATCAGGTGGCAGCGGTGGGAGATTTCACGCTCTTTCTTCTATTTTCTTCTTTTGCCATTTTAAAAAAATTCCTCTTCTTTTCCGTGTTTTCAAGAAGTCAATAAGAAAATCAAACTATTTTCCGTTGAAAGTTCTTTCGTTTCAAATGAAAACTCTATTCCATTCAGGGAAACGTTTCGCTCTTTTCCTCCTCACTCTTTGCAACCAGCTCTTAGCTCTCTCACGTTCTGAAGGTACTTCGTATTTTCAAAAATATCTCGAGCGAATTACGATTCAATTTTATTCTAAAAAATGCTGTAGCTGATATGCAAAGAATGAAAAGAGAAAAATATGAAAAAGAACGAGTGGTTAGAGGACGTATAAATAGGTGGCAGCGGTGGGAGACTACACTCCATTTCCTATAGTCTATACTCTTCTTTTCCCATCTTTGAAATAATTTACCTTTTCCATGTTTTCAAGAACTCGGTAAGAAAATCAAACTATTTTCCGTTAAAAGTTCTTTCGTTTGAAATGAAAACTCTATTCCATTCAGGGAAACGTTTCGCTATTTTCCGCCTCACTTCCTAAAGATACTTCTTATTTTTAGTAATAACCCGAGGGAATTGCATTTATCCTTCGTAAAAAAACGCTTTAGTGGATAAACAAAATAGGAAAAGATTTGTGAAGAAAAAAAGACGAAAAATAACGAGGAGTTAAAGAACGTATAATTAGGTGGCAGCGGTGGGATACTTCACTCTCTTTCTCCTATTATTTTCTTTGTCATTTTTTAAAGAATTTATTTTTCCCTGTTTTCAAGAAACTTTCTGTTTTTTTTTTCGTTTGTTTGCTTAAATTCGAATTGATAATATAATTCAATAAAAAAATCCACTTATATTTCGTTGAAAGCTCCTTATTCTTAATTGAGGACTCTACTCCATTCAGGGAATTCAGCTCTTTGTCTCCTCCCTTCCTAAAAGTACTTCCTATTTCCAATAATATCTTGAGTGAATTACGTTCACCTTTTGTCCGAAAAAACTCTTTAGCTGATAGATAAAATAGGACAAGAGATGTAAAGAGAAAATGAAAAAAAATAATGAGAGATTAGGAAATGTATAATTAGGTGGCAGCGGTGGGAGACTACAGTCCATTTCCTATACTCTTCTTTTCCCATATTTTAAATAATTTCCCTTTTCCGTGTTTTCGAAATTTCATTCATTATTCATTTTTGGTTAAAAAGTAATGTTTTGTTGTCGAAAATGTAACGGCATGGTTGAAAGTTAAACTACTTTGTTAAAAATTAATTTCATTTGTTGAAAATCTAACTAATTTGTTGAAAATTAGCTTTTTTTGGTCGAGAATTCATTTTTTAGACTGGCAATATAACTATTTCATTTTTCGCTAAAAATTAATCGTTTTTAGTCAAAAGTGCAAGCATGTATCATATTTTTGGTTTAGAATTAATTTTTTTTGATAATTCAACTGCTTGCTTCAAAGCTGTAATATTTTTGTTAAAAATTCATTTTATTCGCTAAAAATCTACCTTTTTAATTTAAAATTATTTTTTTTAACTGAAATTTTAGCTATTTAATTTTTTTAACTGGTCGTTTTTATTTGAAAATTCACAGTATACATTTTTTATTGAGAATTCATCTTTTTTGGTTGAAAGTTAAACAACTTAATTGAAAATTTTATTTATTGGTTGCAGACTTAATTACTTTGGTGAAAATTGTTCTTTTTTTTTTAAACGAATATTTTTAACTAAAAATGTAACTATTTCACTTTTAGTTCAAAATTGATAGTTTTTAATTAAAAATTAATCTATTTGTTTCAAAATTTTGTTTGAAATATGAACGGGTTTTTATTTAAATTTGAAATCTTTTTTTGTTGAAATATCAACTATTACATATTTTCTTGAGAATGCATATTTTTTCATTGAAAATTTTACTTTTTCGCTGAACTGCGTTGTTACCAATTATTTTTTTTGAAGAATCAAGATCTTACTTTAAAATTGATCTTTGGTTGAAAATTTAATTGAAAAAAAATAGTTAGCTTTTTGTAGTTGAAAATGTATTAATTCCTTTTTTTTGAAAATTAAATTTTCTTAGTTGCAAATTCAACTATTTAGTTAAAGATTCCTGTTTTTTTCGTTGAAAATTCATCTTTTTGTTTACAAAATTAACAGTTTTGGAGAAAAATTAATATATTTTTAAATGCAATCAAGGCAGGTTGAAACTTGAACTGCTTTGACAGAAATTCACTATTTTGATTAATTATTCATCATTTAAGTTGGAAATTCATCTGTTTCGCTTAAAATAAATGGTTTTTAGTCGAAAATTCCACTTTTTGGTTGGAAATTCATTTAATTTCTTGAAAAACACGTTTTTTTGTTAAAAATCCATTAATTTTGTTAATGATTAATCATTTTAGTTGAAAATTCATTTTTTAGGTATATAAAATTAATATATTTTGCGGAAAACTTATTCTTTTATGCAACTTTTTGTTTTAGGCCTTTTGTTAAAAATTCATTTTTTTGAATGATAAATCATTTTAATTGACAATTCACGTCATTTATTTAAAATTAATTCTTTTTGATAATGATTAATCATTTCAGTTGAAAATTCATCTTTTTGGTAGAAAATTAATCTTTTTGGTGAAAAATTCATGTTATTTTAAATTAAACTATTTGGTAAACTTCTTTGTTGAAAATTCATTCTTTTTTTTAACGATTAATCATTTCAGTTACAAATTCTTGTGCTTAAAATTAATTTTTTTAATTCATCTTTTTTCATCTTTTTAAAATGAAAATTCAATAGACTGCTTGACTTAAAATGATTGATTTCATCAGTGAGTCAAATTGACTGATTTCAAGTATCTTTTAATTGATTTCAAAACTCGAATGATTTTAAAACTCACTTTTGACTGATTTCAAAAGCCGCTTTTAACTAATTTCAAAATATATATTTGACTTATTTCAAAAGTTACATTTGACTGATTTCAAAAGTAACATTTGACTGATTTCAAAAGTTACTTTTGACTGATATCAAAAGATACTTTTGAATGATATCAAAAGATACTTTTGACTGATATCGAAAGATACCTTTGACTGATTTCAAAGATACTTTTGACTGATTTCAAAACTCACTTTTGACTGATTTGTGAGTCTTCGAATCCACATTATTCGAAGCAGTCAAAATTGACTTTTAATCCTTCACTGTGAACTGGTTTAAATTTAGAGTCTACTAAAGAAGAGATAGGGTAGAGATAGTAAACATGTAAGAAAGTGAGAAGAGGTAGGGCAGAGATAGTAAACCTTTAAGAAAGTGACATTTGGTTCAACTTTGAAGAGTTTCAATTTATTTAGCTATTCATTAGCAAGAAAGGTTAAGTAGACCTATACTTTGCTATTGTTTGCGATACTCTCTTGCGGGGCAAAGGAGGTGCTCATAAAATAAATCCATCAAGGGTTAGGGACGGAAAGTAGATCAAATATCACTTTGCGAGGCACTAGATATTGGATCCTTCGAACAATATTCATCTTTACTTGACATTAGCTTTATTATCCTCCTATATATTTCACATTTAATTCAATTTTTAAATCAAGGAAATGGAATATATACACGGTGAGGGAAAAGTATGGAAACCCCAGAAAATTTTAGAAAATTTAAAATAGAAAATTAAAATTAACATGAAGTTTTTAGTAATTTTTCCCGGGGAATTTAATGGTGACCTTGGATTTGACCTTGGACCTCGCTGTCAAGGTTATTTCAAGG
>JAWWLR010000004.1:23693036-23703328 GCA_035041075.1 Acraspis erinacei | reverse complement strand
TTAATTTTAATTTTCTATTTAAAGTTTTCTAAAATTTTCTGGGGTTTCCATACTTTTCCCTCACCCTGTGTATATATATATATATATATATATATATTAAATTGAAATTATCAAAATAACAGGCCTCGAATTCGTCTGAGGGGCTTCCCACTGCGGAATCTGCAAATCTTAAAACTGTGATTGTGAAAATCTTTATTAAATTTTTATAGAGATTTGCAAGATTTAGTTGAGATTGTCGGGATTTCCAAGATTTCCGACCCTACTGATGATCAGAACTCACGTGGCATTCTCCGCGAATCGGCTAAACTTGGCGGCTTTCTGATTCAGTATCTCTGTCTACACTTAGCCACAGATTTCCAAGATTTCTATACGCATGTCGGATTGCTGAGATTTCCGAGAATTCTTCCAAGAGTTCTTTTAAGATTTCCCGCGAAGCAATCTGAGATTTCGCAGTGAGTAGCCCCTTGAACCCACCACACTTTTCGACTTTATTTGACTGATTGGCAGCAGTGCTTAAATTGCCTAAATTACCTAAATGTTTGATCATTCATTCAAGAAAGCATTTTAATTTTTAATAAAATAAACAGTCGAATCGAACCAAAAAGTACGAATTTCAAAACAAAATAGTTGAATCCTTGACCAAAAAAGATTAATTTTCAACAAAAATTTTACCCCAAAAGGTGAGCTTTCTATACGAAACGGTTGGGTTTTCAATCAAATAGTTAAGTAATTAACCAAAAAGATCAATTTTTAACGCAGAAGATTAATTTTCTACCAAAAATTATGAATTCTCAACAAATTACATGATTTTTTCACCAAATATGCATTAGTTAAATTTTCTTTTATGAGAATTAATTTTGAATAACGAAAAAATGTCCACAAAACTGTTTAATTTTGTACCAAATAATGGATTTTTCTACCAAATGGTTGGTTTTGAAGCAAAAAAGGCGAATTAAAAAAAGTTGAATCTTTAGCAAATAAGTTAATTTACAATCAATCAGTTAATTTGTAATTAAAATAGTTAAAGTTTCAAAAAAAAAAAAATATTTTTAACAAAAAAAAAACGAATTTTCTACTAAAATTTTAAATCTTTAACCATAAAAATGAACTTTTAAGAAAGTATTTCAACTTTCAACCAAGGAGTTTTTGAACCTGAAAACTATTTTTTTTATAACTAAAAAGGTAATAGTCGTTATTTTAATTTAAAATATTTTAATTTACAATAAAAAACAGTTCGAGTTATCCAACAAAGAAGAATTTTCAAAAACAAAAAATGACAAAAAGGCAAATTTATAACAAAAATGCATACATTTAATCAAAATAGTTCAATTTTCATTTTAAAAAAAGGGTTAGTCAAAAAAGAAAAAGAATTTCAATCAAATTGTTGAATTTTCAATTAAAAAATACGATTTTTCTACAAAACGGTTTCATTTTGAAATAAAAGGGTGTAATTTCTGCAGAAAGAGATAGATTTTGAAAAAACTCAAAATTCATTATTTACCAAAATTGATTTTTTGGGAACTACCTAAGTGTAATCATTAAAAAAAAATCTTCAGTGGCAGAAGTAATTAAAAAATCATTATAAATGATTTAATAAATATTTTTTCTTTTTTTCTCCATGTAAAAATATATGTTTTATCTTTCCAATGATATTTTTTTAATAATTTTTCCCTCAGATTGTACCCTGGACTCAAACTTAGTTTTAAAAATTCAAAAAATTGTATAAATAATACATTATATTTTGTTATATTTTAGATTCAGAATTTATATCTTTTTGTTAAGAAGCCTACTATTTGGTTGAAAATTTAATTCTATTTCTGAAAATTCAAATACATATTTGGTTAAAAAGTGATCTTTTTCGGTAGAAAATTGATTTTAAAAAATATTTTTTGTTTAGAATACATCTCTTGTGATTAAAAATTCGGCTATTTATTTGATACTTTAATTATTTTATTGAAAATAACACTATTTTGTTTAAAGAATTTCTTGTTTGGTTGTTGAAGGTTACTTATTTTAATGAAAAAGTTGAATATTTTTCATAAAAAATCATCTTTTTTATATATTTTTGTTTCAACATTCACCTCTTTTTATCACAAATTTTACTATTCCATTGAAAATTGAATTGTTTTTTTAAAAATTCAAAAATTATTGTTAAAAGTTTATTATTTAAAATTGGCAAGTCTACTATCATATTTTTGGTCCGAATTAATATTTTTTTATTACAAATTCTACTATTTGTTGTAAAATTTAATTATTATGTTGGAAATTCAATTATTTTCTTAAAAAGTCTTCTTTTTTTAAATACTATTGTTAGGTCGAAAATTCCACTATTGTGTTGAAAATTTAATATATGTTGAAAATATTTATCATAATTTACTCCCCTATTTAATTTAAAAATGGCCTTTTTCCTTGAATTTCTAAAATGTTTAATTATTTGAAAAATTTATATAACAAATCAATTAGTATTGGATAATGATCATTATTAAAATTCAACTGAATGAATTAGTATAAATTAAGCTGCTGCTAATTAAATTAGTAACGTTATTATTATAAATGCATACTAAAATTATTGGTAAAATTTTTCGGACTGCGTTCCAAGCAGTAGTTTTCTATTCATTTATAGCTAAATTATTTTAATCTAATTAGTGGGAGTTTAATTTCTACTAATTCCTTTGGCAACAAAGTGGTAACTTAATAAATTAGTAGAAATTAAACTACTAGTAATCAAATAAATATAATTTGGCTATGAGTTAGTAGAAAACTACTAATTATTAGTAGAAGTACTACTTATTAGTAGAAGTACTACTTATTAGTAGAAGTACTTATTAAAGCAATTGGTAAACGATTTAGCACTTTTCTAATTAGTGAAAATGTTTCCTAAAAATATATTGGTATACGAATGAATTAGTAGAAATTAGGCTCCTACTAATTAAATTATTATAAATTCCAACTAAAGTAATTGGTAAACTTTTTTTGTACTTCGTGTTTCAATTAGTAGTTTTCTACTAATTTATAGCTAAATTTTTCTAATTTAGTTAGTGGTAGTTCAATTTCCACTAATTCCTTTGGTAACCAATTGGTAACTTAATAAATTAATATAAATTAAGTCACCAGAAATTAAATTAGTTTAATTTGACTATTAATTCGTAGAAAAGTACTAATTATTAGTGAAAATAATTTGTTTCTACAAGTAGTTTTCTACTAATTCAAAACTAAATTCTAGCAATTTAATTAGTAATTCTTTAATTTCTACTAATTCCTTTTGTAGCCAAGTAGTAATGAATTATTAAAAATTAATTTACTAGCTGATAAACACATTTTACTCATAAATATTCATTTTGCTAAAATTTTAGTCTGAGTCTACATCCCCTTTATGAAAAACTATATTGTATTGAAGTCAGTAAATCTGCTCTTTTAACCCCGCAGGATAGGGGCTTATTCACCCAAGGCCAAGGGTTGCCAAGGCCCCCCCTCCACCTCACCCCATCATCTAATTTTATTTCATGATCCCTCGATAAAGGGGACAATGAGATCAGATGGCGGGAAATTTTGGTGAACGACAGGGTGTCCAACATACGAGTCTGCACGTTTCTATCGATTTCACGGTGGCCCACTATAGTCAAGGCGCGCATGGCCACCAGCAGTCTTTAATCCCTCGCAACGCCCCCGACGTCGTTGTCGGGATGGACTTTAAAGGCCCCTTGCCGCTTCGACGTGAGTTTCTCTCTTTTCGTTTCGTCCTCTGAAAAAAGGGGAATAAGTACATTTTATTATAACAAAAAAAAATCAAGTGCCTGAAATTATTTAAAAAAATAGAATGAAAAATTGTAGTTATATTTTTAAAGTGAAGAAAAATAGTGACCTATGTTTATATTCTGTGGCTGTGGTGTAAATTTGGAAACAAGTTTTTGAAAATATTTATTTTTAATGTTCGAAAGTTGCCAACTTGAGGGAATTTGAGTTATTCGGTTGGACAAGGTGTTCAGTTCCAGTGGGAAACAAGGCAGGTGTGTTCAGTCATCATGCAAATCTTTGTCCACGCAACTTTCGTGCGCAGCCACGTAATGTGCGTTTTAAATATTTTGGTTATTTACGCGTTTCAAAATTGAGAATTTTTCAATATTGCTGAAAAATAAATAAGGAAATGTATTTTGAAAACAATTTTTATGATTAAAAATAATTTGTGTATATTTAAATTAGAGAGTTGCAAATTTTGTTTGAAAACCAGTCTAGGTAGAGAATGTATTCATCAAGTGAAAGTGAATTCAAAATATTTAGGAGATATATTTGATAGCCAAATATTAAAAAATGACATTTATAGATTTGCGTTTTTGTTGATATGCATTTCTTAAATATTTCTTACACTGTCAATTTTGATATAAATTTCAAATACAGTTAAAGAATCTTTTTAATAAAAATTCTTTTAGAATTCCAAATATAAATTATTTTTTATAAGAAATTTTATATAATTAAAAATAATAATTTTTAAATATTTAAATTAGAGAGTTTCAAATGTTTTTGAAAACTAATTGAGGTGCAGAATATATTCCTCAAGTGAAAGTGAATTAAAAACATAGGAGGGCGGTACGACTGAAAAATCTCGAAAAATAAAATTCCCGAATAGGAAAATTCCCAAAATTATAAGATTGCCGAAATATAAAAATCCTGATTTGGAAAATTCCGAAATAATAAAACTGCCGAATTATAAAATATCGGGACTATAAAATTCTTGACTTTAAACAATGATAAAAATTGTTTTTTAATACATATTATTTATTTATTAGAAATAAAATAGTTAAATATTTGTATAAATTAATTTTTTAATTCTTCAAGTTTTTAAAATTATTGTTTGAATTCCAAATAAGAATAATTGTATAAAATTGTATTTAAAAAAAGATTTTAAAAGCATGTGCACCTCAAACGAAGAAAAATTTATCCCTAAATTTTCTCCGAACCTAATACAATTTTCCAAAAAAACTTTGCAGGATTGAATACAGCAGTGATTTATCTCGAAGTTTATTTTTTTTTACTATAAAAAATTCGACTTTTGATTATGTTTTTTACTTGTTTTTAAAGCACTTTGTACTTATTCCAAAAAAAATTTGTATCCATAAATATGTTTTTTTTTTCTATTCTTGTTCTTTTAAATTCAAGCAATTTTTTTTCACTTAATTTTTTTTTAATTTCGTAAAGAAAAATATTCTATTATTGTATTTTTAATAAGTAAATAATATTGATTGAAAACAATTTTTCTTAAATTATTTTAAATAAACTTTACGGAAATTTTATTTTTCGGGAATTTTATCATTTCGGCAATTTTATTATTCGGCAATATTCTGATTCGGATTTTGCAGTATTTTTTTTACCGAATTTGAAAATTTCCGATAGTTTATATTATTATCGAATTTTAAAATTCCTGAAATAGAAAACTCCTGAATGATAAAATGACCGACACTCGATAATTCCCGAATTTAAACAATTAAATAATGTTTTTTTAAAATCGATATTATTTGTTTATTGTTCGTGGCTTTTTTCGACCCTCATTATAATAATGATTTATTTATGGAAAATAAAGTAAAGAAATATTTGTATGACAGACAATTTTGTAATGTTCAATTTATTTTGATACAAATATTGTTCTTGTATTGTTATTTTGCATTGAAAACTATATTTTATCGATTATTGTTATTCCAAATCTAAATAATAATCTATAGAGAATCCCTTGAGCATCAAAAAATTATTATTTTTTTCAAAATATATTTCATTATTTTATTTTTAATGAATAAATATGATTAATTAAAAACAATTTTTTTAATTATTTAAATTGGATAATTTTCTAATTCCGGGATTTTATTGTTTTGAATATCTTATAATGTGACAATTTTCTGTTGGAAATTTTATTATTCGGGAAATTTTAGTATTTAGGCAATTTTCTATATTTAGGAGATATATTTATTCACTAAATATTAAAAAATAATTTTTTTGTTTTGAATATTTTGTTGCCCTGTCCATTTTGTTTATATATTTCAAAAATAGCTAAAGAATGTTTTTGATAAGAATAATTCTAGGATTTTATGTAAAAACTATATATCTGATTCTGAAATTAGAAATTGTTTATATTTAATTTTTTTTTCACTAATTTTGGTATAAAATGTATACTTCAAGTAAAAATTAATTGAAAATATTAAAAATATATATTTATTAACCAAATATTCAAAAATAACATTTGTAATTTTATTTATTTTTATATCAAAAAACTTCTTACAAAATATACAGATATTAATTTTTTAAGGAGGGTATTGGTTCAAAATTCTCACCGAAATTGATTTTAAACCCGACACAAAGATATTGTAAAAATCTATACTATCATTTTTTATTATAAAAATAAATATTATATTATACTATTTGAATTCTTATTGTTAGTTTTAAAGTATATTTCTAACTTAATAAAACTTTTTTTGTTATTTGAGATAGGGTGTCCCAAAATGGTTAGTTGAATATTTATAACCGGAAATTCTCTGGACAGTGAAAAGTGATACGTATAATAGTAGGACTGGCCTTATTGATTACGCCTAATTATATACGAGGTTGCATACAAAGTAAAATAACACTATATTTCATGTTTAAGACAACATGCTCTTTTGCCTCATTTTTTTAATTGCATAATTTGATAAATAACAGTATTTATTATATAACCATGCATAATTTATATTTACTCCCATTCGAAGATAATTGCTTTAATTAATGAGACTTTTGTTCAAAAAATAATTTCATTAACTCTAGTAAACAGTTATAAGTCCATTTCAGAAATTAGTCTTGAAAAATCAATAACCTTTTTATGTTTGTTTCTTTATAATTTATTATGAATATCCACAGAATATCCATTCGACGTCCATGGAAAATTCATATAGGATATCCACCATAAATTCAATTATCCTATTTTTATTTTATGTTTTATATTCTATAAAATATTCTATCGATATCCATTATCCATGGGATATCCTGAAGGGATATTCGAGGGATATTTTATCGGATTTCTTCTAGACATTCTTAAGCTAGCCTTCAGAGATGTCTGATGAAGAGTCTGATAAACAGAATATTAGAAAATACCTAATTTAATATTTAGATATTCTGTAGATAATCTGTAGATAATCTGTAGATGTTCCGTGGATGTATAAAAAATATTCTGCGGATATGCCAGTGCTGTCTGCAAGATATTCTGTAGATATTCGAGGGATATCCACAAGATTTTTTTTGGATATTCCAGGGATATCCACAAGATTTTCTGTGGATATTCCAGGGATATCCACAAGATATTGACAGGATATCCCAGGGATATCTAAAAGATATTTTCAGAATCTTGTTGAAGGCAGAAATATCGATATTCCTGGACATCCTTAAGATATTCTTAGGTATATTTCAATAAATTAAATTAGTAAATTATTAAATTTTAATTAATTTAATTAGTTAAACAAATTAAAATTATTAAAATTAAATTAAAAAATTCCTTTTGAATTGTTTTGAATTCTAAAATTCCCTTGAAATCTATGAAATGGATCTTTTTTGTATTTTCAATTATTTTCATTCGCCTTGGAGACTTTTGAATTTACCTTGACTTCGTATGGATTTTATCAAACTATTTATTCACTAATTCTTTTCATTCCCATTTATCTAAATTCAATATATTTTTGATATTAAATATTTTTTTATTTAATTAAATCATTTTCAATTCACTTGCTTTTTTTTAAATTACCTTACATTTTTATGATTTCATCGAATTCTTATTTTCCTGAAATTTTTCTAATTTTATTCAAATTTGATTTAATTCGTTGATTTAAGAAAAAAATTCAATTAACTAATTGTTCTCTTGAATTCGCTCGAAGTTCTATTCACTTCCATTTTACTCAATTTCTTTGGAATTCAATTCGCTCGATTTTTTAAATCTACGTTCAATCAATTTTTATGAATTTATTGAATTCATCTAATTTTCCTTTTAAATTTTATAAACTCACTCGAATTTTTAAAATTAATTTATCCTAAATTATTTCTAATTCTCTTATTTAACTCACTACTAACTTTGATTCAAATTTCTCTAAATTCATTTGAATGTAATTTAATTCGTTGTTTTAAAATAATGTTTTTCAGTTCACTTAAATTCTATCGAATTTGCCCTGAATTCTTATTAATTTATTCCGAATTGTTTTTAATTGTTTTGAATTCTTTGAAATTCTATTTATTTTTTTTAAGAACGATGAAATTATATTATTTTATATAATAAAATTATTATTATATTATTACTTTATAATAACAAATTGACTTGAATTCTTACACATTGGCCCAATTCTACTCATTTAAATGAATTAAAAAATTTTGTTAGTTTTTTTTTAAGTCACTCTGAATTTTTTTTAACTCACCTTAATTTCTCGGGCATTTGAGAAAATTCGTTTAAATTCTTCAAAATTCACTCCAATTTTACTTCAATCAGTGGAATATTTAGATTTTTTTAAATTCATCCTAAATTGTTATGAATTTCATAGAACTCTTCTTATTTTCCTTACATTTTTATGAAATAATGTTAATTTTATATAATTTTTTGGTATAAAAAATGCAATTCACTTAAATTCTGTTGAATTCGTCCTGAATTTTGTTCCCTCTCATTTTACTCAATTCATTTGGAATTCACCCTGAATTCTCAGGAATTTATCCTTAATACTTTAAAATTCTTTCGATTTTTTTAAAATTAAAGAAAATTTAAATACACCCAGCACTTTTTGCAATTCAGTCGAATTATTTTAATTCACCTTAAATTTGTACGAATTCCATCCAATTCTTCTTATTTTCCTTACATTTGTATAAATTCCATAGAATTTTATTTACTTTTTCTTTATAACAACAAATTTTCAATTCATTTAAACTCTTGCATCTTTTTCAAATTTACATTAAATTTTTATTAATTCCATCAAATTCTTCTAATTTTCCTTAAATTGATCAAACTTCACTTACGTTTGATTTAATTCGTTGGTTACATTTTTTTCAATTCACTTAAATTATTTCTAATTTCATCTGAATTCTTATCAATTTATGCCGTGATAATTAATTCTTTTTATTTTCTTAACTCTCGCTGAAATCTTTCACATTCACTATAATTCTTCTAAATTCGCTTAATTCTACTCAATTAAATGTATTAAATTTTTTTCATTCGCCCTGAAGTTAATTGTTAATTTATCTTGAATTCTCTTTATGTTTTTAATTCATGGAAATTCTCTTGAATTTTCTCAAACTGAATTCTACTTAATTTAATGGATTTTTTTAGTTTTTCTTTAATTTGACTTGAATTCTTTTGCATTGCATCAGATTTTTTTCTCGAATTTCCTTGAATTTGTCAACAGATTTCAAACTTACTGAATTTAATGAGTTTTTTCATATTTTTGAATTGTTTTTAATTCACTTTAATTTGTTTGTTAATTCATTTTTAATTTCAATTACCATTTTCTTTAAATTTATCTAAGTTTACTCGAATTTTTGTTAATTTATTATTTTATTTGTTTAATTTTTAATGAATTCTTCACAATGTGCCAAAAAGAATGGCAAAAGAATTCTTTTGCATTTTTAGTTACCTTTTTAAAATAAAAAATTAGCTTTGAAGTTAAAATCTGATATCGCTGTCCAGAATATAGATGTAAATATTTTTTTTAAAATCATTGAAAAAATGAAATTCTGCATTAAATAATGTAAATTATATGAAATAAAAAATTATTGAATTTAAAAATAAGACAAAAATGTTTGTAAAAGGTATTAGTGTCTTGATGCGTGGAATTTTTGTGCAAACAATCATAATGCATCGCATGTAGGTAATAGAAACAGGTTCATATATGCTGGTAATCGGTCTCTCTCTTGGTAATGCAATATTTATATCGATAGTAACAGGGGACACGATTTCACGCTTAATTGGCTACTCAATATCCGTGACTGGCACTTCCAACTCTTTAACTCCCGCCCCCATTCCCTCCTCTTTACACCTGTCATTTCCTTCCTACTTCCTCTTATCATCTTTGCCTTTCAAATTTAGAAATGGCTCTATTCGAAAATATCGACATCAGTCATGGAACATCAGAATTATCCGTAAAATGGCTTGATTTATGACCTTTCAGAGACCTTCCCCTCACGCAGCTGAGGGATCGCCAGACGCTGCCGCCGGACCTTACTAGCGGTTCTAATGATATTGTACTTGCTTTAATAAGTTGAAAATTAGAATAAGTGGACTGTTAGAAATTTGTGTTTCGTAAAATGAT
>JAWWLR010000004.1:23639520-23656011 GCA_035041075.1 Acraspis erinacei | reverse complement strand
CGTGTTTTTTGCACATTTAGGTTAGGATATCTCGGAAACGTAGGGTGATGGAGCAATTCTGAGGTCAGATTCGGATTAAGCGCATCAAATTCCTTCAGGTTCACCAGGTCCAGTCTATGGGTGTGAAAACGTGTTGGCCTGTGTTATCTTCCAAGTTATATGTTCATAATTTAAGGCTTTTATAAAAATATTCTTGTATTCTAAAATGGGAAAATTTTAAATTTCTTAATTAAGAAAAATTGCTCCTTGATTTTATTCCAGCTTTGGCGCTAGAAATTTCTCTCAGTGTATTATTTTTCGTTCAAAAGAATAAAACCCATTTTTTAAAGATTCCAAAGAAAATTGAAAATGACTTTATTTAAAAAAATTAATTTGAAGAGAATATTCAAAAAGATTTAAAAAGATTTCCAGAACTGTCAAAAATGAATCTGAAAGATTTTAAGAAAATATTTTTAAATTTGCAGGATTAAAAAATAAATTGTGAAGAACTCGAATCATTTTAAAAGTTGTTTAGAAGTTCTGAAAAAAATCAAAAAATAATTTAAAATTTAAATAAATGTAAAACAACATATAGGTGTTTCAATATTTTCTAGCTTTTTAAGGATTTTAAAACTATTTAAATTGAAATAATGTAACTTTTAATTTAAGAAGTGTTGATTTTATAACAAAAATTTAATCCTTCTATTTTTAATATTTCCAGCCTAAAACTGAATTTTTTTAAACTTGAATTTTTCCAGAGATCATTGAAAACACTCGGTTTTCAAAAGATTTTCAGATTCAGATTTCATAAGGTTACAACATAATTCTAAAGATTTCAAAATATTTCCGAAATTTTAAGTTATATAAAAGGATTTTGAACATTTCAAAATGATTGCACGAATTTCAAAGATTTCACAAAGGATTTAAAACTTTCAACAAATTTGAAGGATATCAAAGATTTGAAAAAGGGTACAATACACCGGATTTCAAAGATTTCAAAACATTCCAAAGATTTGAAACGATTTCAAAAGGATTCAAAAGATTTTAGAAGATTTCAAAAGATTTTACAAAGATTTCAAATGATGCAATGATTTGAACGAATACAAAAGATTAAACAAACAAAGATTTAAGAAAGATTTCATAAATATTTCAAAAGATTTCACAAAGATTGTAAAGATTTCAAAGATTTAAAAAGGCGTGTACACTAAATTTAAAATATTTCACAAAGATTTGGAAACTTTCGAACGATTTCAAGGATTTTAAGTTTATTTTATATATCAATTATTTCAAATATTTTAATGATTTCAATTCAATATAAAAGATTTCAGAAAGATTGCAAAAATTTCATGCAATTTTTGTAAAGATTTCAAAATACAAAAGATTTCAAAAAAATTTCACAAACATTTAAAAGATTTCATAAAGATTTCAACAGAATACAAAAATTTCAAAAATATAAAAAAGGGTTGCAGTACACCAGATTTCAATGACTTCAAAACATTTTAAAAACTTGGTTTCAAAAGATTTCACAAAGATTTTAAATATTCCAAAGATTTTTAAAAATTCCAAAAACTCAGTACAGTAAACCCCAATTTCAAAGATTTTAAAACAATTAAAAGATTTTAAGCAAATCCAGAACTTTTTAAGACTTAGAAAAATTTTTCACAAATATTTAAAATATTTCAAAAATTTGTAATCATCTCAATTTTTTAAGAAGATTCTACAAAGTTTTCTGAAACTTCAATTGCTTCAAATGAATACAAAAAAAATTTCGCAAATATATTATAAAGATTTCAAAAAAGTTTCTTAGGATTTCAAAAAAACACAAGACTTATAGATTTCAAAAAGGGTAAAGTACACCATTTTTAAAATATTCAATTAATTTTAAGTCTTTTAGAAAATTGCACAATCATTTTTGTTATTTCAATGATTTTAAACGAATACAAAAGATTTCAAAAAGGTTTCACAACTATTTGAAAGAGTTCATAAGGATTTCAATAGATTTTTAACGATTTAAAAATGTCTCAAAAAAATTGAGAAGATTTCAAAAGATTTCAATGACTTCAAACAGACACAAAAGATTTCACAAACAAAGATTAAGGCAAATCTTTTAAAAAGATTTCAAAGATTTGCAGGATTTTAAAACTTCAAAAAATTTCAGCGAATTCACAAATTTGAAAATTTCAAGGATTTAAAAGTCTTTACAAATATTTAAAATTTTTCTCCAATATTTGAAAAAGACGAATTATGTTCGCAAAAAATTAATTATTTATTTATGGTTCTGCTTTCTTTAGAAATTGCTGGCCCATAAAAATTGCCTTAATAAGTTAAACCTTTTTTAATTTTTAACTTATTTAGGCAATTAAATCGCACTTTTTCTTATTTTCAACTCATTAAAGCAAGTAACTTATTGTTGGAATCGCAAAAATTATAAATATGAAAATAACTAATTGCAAAATTAATTTTTTTATCTATAATTCCTTATAAGATGCAAAGCGCTGGGTAAGTTTCGGCGGCAGCATTTGGCGATCCCTCAATTTTTCCCTTTTTTTTGAAGATGTGATTAATTTTTTAAGAACCTGGAATTATCCGAGAACTTTTAGATAACTGGAAAAACCTGGAAATTTCAGGGAATTTTTTCTAAAACATGCTTATTTCTTTTTTAATCAGAAAAATTAAATAACAATTTTTTTCATTTTTGAAACTAGTTTTCTACTAATGGGTTGATTATTCATAATTTTAATTGAAAATCTATCTCTCTGGTTGAAAATTTTTTAAACTGAAAAGTCAACTATTGCAGTTGAAACTTCAACTATTTTGTTAAAAATTCGTTGTTTTTTTAGAATTTAATTTCTTCTTCAATTGAATATCCGATAATTTTAGTTGAAAATTCATCTTTTGTGTTCTTAAATTAATATATTTGGTTGCAAATTAATTGTTTTAAATAACAAATAAATTTTCTTGGTTAAAAATTAATATTTGTCTTGATCAATTAACTATTCCAGTTAAAGATTTCTCATTTTTGTAGAAAATACTTCTTTTTTACTTAAAATTTAACTATTCAAGTAGAACATTCAGAATTTTAGTTGAAAATTTATCTTTTTTAGTTTGTAAATTCATGTATTGTGGTAAAAATGCGTCTTTTCGATAGAAAATTAATCTTCTTGATTTAAATTAATTTTGTTGTTGTTGGAAATCCAACTATTCCAGTTAAAGATTCATAATTTTAGTTGGAAATTTATCTTGTTTTTGGTTGAAAATTTGTTTTTAATGATAATTAATTTTTAACTGAAAATTTAACTAATTTAATTGAATATTTCATCATTAAATTTCAAAATTAATATATTTACCTGAAAATTGATCTTTTTTTAGTTGTAAATTCATGTATTTTGTTAAAAATTCGTTTTTTTCATACTAAATTAATCTACAACCAAGTTCATCTGTTTAATATTATAATGTATTATAATATATATAATATTTTTTGTTTGTAAACTGAACTATTTTGTTGAAAATTCTTTGTTTGTGCTGAAAATTAATTTTTCCAACTGAAAAGTTACCTATTCAAGTTGAAACTATATTGTTGAAAATTATTTTTTTTTATCTTTTTCAAAATTAATTTTTTTCTGACAATTTAACTAATCTATTTGAATGTTACATAATTTTAATTAAAAATTTATCTATTAGATTCAAGATGAATTTTCCAGTTGATAATTGATCATTTTTAGTTATGAATTTATGTATTTTTTTTAATTCTTGGTTGAGGATTTATCTGTTTTGTTAACAATTCAACTATTTTAATAGAAGATTCACAATTTACGATGAAAAGTTGATAATATTTTTTGAACTGAAAATTTAACTACTTTACGGAGAATTTATTTTTTTTCGGGGCTAAATATGAACTTTTTCAACCAGAAAGTTAATTATTCCAATTAAAACTATTTTGTCGAAAATGTGTTTTCTCTATTAAAAAATTAATTTTTCCAGTTGAAAATTTAGCTAATTCAGTTGAATATTCATTCATTTTAATTAAAAATTGATATCTGCTTTTAAACATTAATTTTTTACCTAAAAAGTGATATTGTTTAGTTTCAATTTTCTTGGTTTAAAATTTTTCTGGTTAAAAATTAAACTATTCCATAGTTTGAGATGAAAATTCATTATTTTAGTTAAAAATTTCAACTATTTGGCTCAAAATTTCTGAACCACTGTGATGCCTGTAATAACTGAAACCGATTGCAAATTTTCGCCTAATTAGTAGCAATTGTAAATGTTCATCTCTCTGAAAAAAAAACTTCCTAAAGAATTTGCATACAAAGAATTTTTAATCAATTTTCCAATGCATGTAGGTATCCAATTTCCGATACCACACAACACTGGCTTTTACTGCTTCCCAATTACCTCTTTCGATAAAAACTAATGCGCTCTTTTCTCCCTTGAGAAATAATTCGCGAAAAATTAATTAATCGATTTCTGATTGTTTTTTGTTTTGTTTTTTAATAAATTTTTTGTTATTGGAACTCTTTGAAAGGTTTAGAATTGAAACAAGCAATCAGAAAGAATGTAATTGATGTCTCATTCGATTCCTGGGAACTGGAATTTCCAATTAGTTCGCACAGGAATATTCGCTGTTATTAGGAAAGACCACTGATTCGTGGCAGAGCTTAATTGATCGTAACGGTGCAGCTTGTTAGCCACGCATATTGAAATATAAACTTATTATGTTCTAGAATTTATGCTGTGCTACACGCAGGACGACACTAACGCTGAAGGTAATCACTTCTTTCATTCGTTATTTACCCTCTCCATTATTCGACATTTTCAAAATAACTTTATTCGTCAATAAATATTGTTTTTATTGTTATTTAATTCTAAAATTTATTGATAAAAAAGAAAAATATCCAATTCATTTAATTCATTTAATTCATTTGCTTCATAAAGTTTTTGCAGGATTTTATTCATCATTCACAATTATCATTTTATCCATCCATCTATTAATAATTTTATTTTGTCCTATTTTATTTAAAATAAATAAAAATTATGTCTTTTATCGACTTCAGTGCAAAGAATGAGGGATTCACTTTTTGTAGTTTACTTGTATATCTGAATTCAAAAATGAATTAAAGCAAAAGGAAGAATTGAAGTGAATAAAGACTAAGAGGTTGACCACTTGAATTTTGAGTGTACGTAATATTTCAAGATTTTAATCATTTCACAAAAATTTCAGAAACAGTTAAAATTATTTTAAAAATGTCAAACGGATCTGAAGGATTTCATTAAAATTGCAAAGGTTTCACGAAGATTTTAAGGGTTCCAAAAGGATTCAAAAGATTTCACATAGATTTCATAAACATTTCAATTATTTAAGAAATTTGATAAGATTTCAAATATCTAAAAGATTTCATGAAGATTTAAATTATTTCAAATATTTCACTGATTTGAGAAAGATTTCTCGAAGATTTCATAAAAAAATTTAACATTTCAAAGATTGCGAAAGATTCCACAAATATTTCACAGATTACAAAAAAGATCTCACAAAGATTTCAGGACGACATAAAAGATTTTCAAATTTTTCACTGATTTCACAGATTTCATAAATATATCAAAGATTTAAAAAGATTTCAGAAAGATGACAACGTTTTCAAAAAAATATCAGAGATTTCATAAAGATTTCAAATATTTCACTGCTTTCACAAAGATAAAAAAGTTGTAAAAATTTCACATCGGAAAATATTTCAGATAGATTTTAAAGGATTTCACAAATATTGCAATGTTTTCACAAAGATTTCAGGAAGATATCAACGATTTCATAATGTTTTCACTGATATCACAAAGATTAAAAAATTTGGCCAAATTTTCAGATCGTAAAAGATTTTAGAAAGATTAAAAAAAATTTTACAAAAATTTTATAAAGATTTTAAAGATTTCACATAGATTTCATAAAGATTTCAATTATTTAAAAAATTTGATAAGATTTCAAATATCTGAAAGATTTCATGAAGATTTAAATTATTTCAAAGATTTCACTGATTTGAAAAAGATTTCATAAAGTCTTGAAAAGATTTCTCGAAGATTTCATAAAAAAATTTTAACATTTCAATGATTGCGAAAGATTTCACAAATATTTTACAGATTAGAAAAAAGATCTCACAAAGATTTCAGGTAGACAGATGATTTGACAAATTTTTCACTAATTTCACAAGGATTTCATAAATATTTCGAAGATTTAAAAATATTTCATAAAGATGGCAATGTTTTCACAATGATTTCACAATGATTTCAAGAAAATATCAGAGATTTCATAAAGATTTCAAATATTTCACTGATTTCACAAAGATTTAAAAAAATTTCAGACCGTAAAATATTGGAGAAAGATTTGAGAAATATTTGAGATAGATTTTAAAGTATTTTACAAAAATTTCATAAATATTTTAAGGGTTTCCAAAGATTTCACATAGATTTCATAAAGATTTCAATTATTTTAAAAATTTGATAAAGATTTGACATATTTAAAAGATTTCATGACAAATTCAATTATCTCAAAGATTTTAAAAAGATTTCATTGATTTCACAAAGTCTTTGAAAGATTTCAGGCAGATTTCATTAAAGTATTTCAAACATTTAAAAAAAAGATTTCACGAAGATTGTAAAAGTTTCAAAACGATTTCAAAATGTTTCAGAAATATTTCAGGAAGACATTAAACATTTCATAAGGATATAAAAGATTTCGAAAAAATTTCAAATATTGAGAAAGATTTCAAAGTTTCAGATAGATTTCAACGATCTTTAAAGATTCATATCATTTGCTGAAAAAAATCAACAAAAACATGAATGATTTCACAAATATTTCACAAAGAGTTAACAATATTTCACAAGGAATTCATAAAGATTAAAAAAATCCTTCAAAGATTTTAAATATTGCAAATGATTTCATGGATTTCAATTATTTCAAAGATTTGAGAAAGATTTCACTGATTTCACAAATATTTCAAAGATTTTACAAAGTCTTCAAAAGATTTCATAAATAAATTTCAAAGATTGTAAAAGATTTCACAAAGATTACTAAGATTTTAAAAGATATCATAGAAAGATATAAAGTATTTCGCTGACTTCACAAAGATTTAATCAATATTTCGCGGCATTTTTAAATATTCACAAGATTTCAAATTTTTCAGAAAGATTTCAAAGATTTCAAAAGATTTCACAAAGATTATAAAAATTTTGCAAAAATTTCAAATCGTAAAATATTTTAGAAAGATTTAAAAATATTTTACAGAAATTTCATAAATATTTTAAGGATTTCAAAAAATTTCACATAGATTTCATGACAATTTCAATTATCTCAAAGATTTCATAAAGATTTCACTGATGTCACAAAGTCTTTAAAAGATTGCAGGCAGATTTCATTAAAGGTTTCAAACATTTTAAAAAAGGTTTCACGAAGATTATAAAGGTTTCACAACGATTTCAAAATATTTCAGGAAGACATTAAAGATTTCATAAAGATTTTACAAAGTTTTCACTGATTTCACAAAGATTTTATAAAGATTTCAAAGATTTCACAAAAATTTCAAGTATTGAAAAAGATTTCAAAGTTTTCAGATAGATTTCAACGATCTTAAAAGATTCAAAACTTTTCCTGAAAAAAATCAACAAAAACATTAATGACTTCACAAATATTTCACAAAGAGTTAAAAATATTTCACAAAGACTTCATAAAGATTAAAAAAATCCTTCGAAGATTTTAAATATTGCAAATGATTTCATGGATCTAGATTATTTCATAGAGTTGAGAAAGATTTCACTGATTTCACAAATATTTCAAAGATTTCACAAAGTCTTCAAAAGATTTCAAACATTTCTCAAACATTCCAAAGATTGCAAAAGATTTCACAAAGATTACAAAGATTTTAAAAGATATCTCAGAAATATATCAAATATTTCGCTGACTTCACAAAGATTTAATAAATATTTTAAACATTTCACGGCTTTTTTAAATATGCACAAGATTTCAAAGTTTTCAGAAAGATTCCAAAGATTTCAAAAGATTGCACAAAGATGTTAATGCTTCAACAAGGATTTCAGGAAGAAATCAGAGATTCCCTAAAGATTTAAAGTGTTTCACTGATTTCACAAACATTAAAAAAATTCGAAGATTTCAAATATTGTAAAAAATTTCAAAGATATCAAAGGTTTCAAAAAGTCATCAAAGTTTTCAAAAAGTTTAAAAAGATTCCACAAAGATTTCAGGAAGATATCAGAGATATCATAAAGATTAAAAATATTTGAAATATTGATTGAAAACAATTTTTAAGTCTCGCGAATAATTTCAAAATATTTCATAAGTTTGAATGATTTCAATTATTTGACAAAGTCTTCGAAAGATTTTAGGAAGATATCGACTTCAAAAGAATTTTAAGTATTTTGAAGATTGCGCAAAGATTTCACTGATTTTACAAAGATTTCATAAAAAACTTTCATACATTGCAAGGATTGCAAAATATTTCACAAACATTACGAAGATTTTACTAAAATTTAAAAAGAATTTAAGAAAAAATATTCTTTAAAGATTTCAAAGACTACAAAAGATTTTAAAAATATTTCAATGATTTCACAAAAATTTCATAAATATTTAAAAAATTTCAGGAATGTTTGTACATCAAATTTCAAGATTGATCAACCCCTAGTTTCTAAAAAATTTCACTGACTTCGTTCTGAATTGAGATGAATTCAACTAGATTTAAATTGATTAAATCGAATTAAAAAAAGGCTCTACAAGAGAATTCAGTAGTTAAAAAAATCAAATTATAATTGAAAAATATCTACCTAGTTCAGAGTAAAACATAGACATAGTTTTATGGGACAGTACCAATCATCCTTCATTATGCTTGCCTTTCAACGAGTTTCTCCTTTATTTATTTAAGATTTGTCTTCCGCCACAGGCAGTAGAGAAATTTTGTATCGTGTTGAACTGCCTTATATGGAGGAACTGACTTTAGTTTATCTGGAAAAGGAGGGTGTTGAGGAAAATGAGGAGCTTAGTAAGTCAATGTGTGCACCGGAGTGAAAAGACCCCGTCAAACTAATATTGTAAAAGTGTCAACCCTTCACGTATTACGCGTAACGCCCTCTTCCCTCGTTTTTATCATTATTTATGTTTCTACTTTTATTTTTTTATAAACGCTCGACGCTTCGCGCAAATAAGACAGTCGCGACTGCTTTGCTTTCTCTTTTTTTGCTCTTGTCTGGCTCTAACGTTCTCTTCGTATAAATGGAGGATCTTTCCAAATCGCTCTAAGGATCGAGGAGATTTCTTTTAACACCTTCCCATATTATTTTTATCTTTCGATTTTTAAAACTGGATGGCCGTTTTAATCGAGGAAACAAGTTCCAGAAGATTTCATGAAGATTTTAAATATTTCGCAAAGATTTAAAAGATTGTAAACGATTTAAAAGATTTCAAAAGCTTTCCAAAAATATTCACAAAAATTTCAAAATATTTCATTTATTGCACGGAAATTTCAAATATTTTACTGATCTCAGAAAGGTTAAAACGGTTTCGAAAAAATATTAGATCACAAAAGATGTTAAAGATTTGAAAATATTCCACAACGGTTTCTATGAATATTTAAAAGATTTTCGAATGATTTCAAACGGTTTCAAAAAGATTGTAATGCATTCGCAAAGATTTCAGGAAGATATCAGAGATTTCATGAAGATTTGACTGATTTCAAACATTTCAGAACCCAACAAATTTAACAGATTTGGGAAAGATTTCAAAATAGTTCACAAAGATTTCATAAATATTCCGAAGATTTCAAAAAATTCCACAAGGATTGTACAGTTTTCACAAAGCTTTGAGGAAGATATGAGAGTTTTTATGAAGATTTCACTGATTTCAAACATTTCAGATCGCAAAAAATTTAACAGATTTGAGAAAGATTTCAAAATAGTTCACAAATATTTTATAAATATCTCAAAGATATCAAAAAATTCCACAAAGATTGTAAAGTTTTTACAAAGATTTCAGGAAGATATCAGAGTTTTTATGAAGATTTTAAATATTTCGCAAAGATTTAAAAGATTGTAAACGATTTCAAAGATTTCAAAATCGTCCACAAAAAATTCACAAATAATTAATAAAGGTTTCAAAATATTTAATTATTGAACACAAATTTCAAATATTTCACTGATGTCAGAAAGGTTAAAACGGTTTCGCAAAAATTGTCGATCACAAGAGATATTAAAGATTTGAAAATATTCCGCAATGCTTTTTATGAATATTTAAAAGATTTTAGAAAGGTTTCAAAAGATTCCAAAAAGATTGTAATGCATTCACAAAGATTTCAGGAAGATATCAGAGCCTTCATGAAGATTTCACTGATTTCAAAAATTTCAGATCGCAAAAAAATTAAGATATTTGAGAAATATTTCAAAATAGTTCACAAAGAATTCATAAATATTCAGAAGATTTCCAAAAATTCCACAAAGATTATAAAGTTTTCATAAAGATTTCATGAAGATTTAAAATATTTCGCAAAGATTTAAAAGATTGTAAACGATTTAAAATATTTCAAAAGCTTTCCAAAAATATTCACAAAAATTTCAAAATATTTCATTTATTGCAAGATTGCAAGATTTATTGCAAATAAGGTTAAATTTGTTTGGAAAAATTTTAGATCACAAAAGATTTAAAAGATTAAAAATATTCCACAACGCTTTTTATGAATATTTAAAAGATTTTAGAAAGATTTCAAAAAATTCCAAAAAGATTGTCATGCATTCACAAAGATTTCAAGAAGATATCAGAGATTTCATGAAGATTTCACTGATTTCAAACATTTCAGAACCCAACAAATTTAACAGATTTGAGAAAGATTTCAAAATAGTTCACAGATTTCATAAATATTCCGAAGATTTCAAAAAATTCCACAAAGATTGTAAAGTTTTCATCAAGATTTCAGGAACATATAAGAGATTTCATAAAGATTTCACTGATTTCAAACGTTTTAGATCGCAAAAGATTTAAGAGATTTGAGAAATATTTCAAAATAGCTCACAAAGATTTCATAAATATTCCTAAGATTTCAAAAGATTCCAAAAAGATTGTAAAGTTTTCACAAAGATTTCAGGAAGCTATCAGAGATTTTATGAAGATTTTTAATATTTCGCAAAGATTTAAAAGATTGTAAACGTTTGCAAAGATTTCAAAACCGTCCACAAAAAATGCACAAATAATTCATAAAGGTTTCAAAATATTTAATTATTGAACACAAATTTCAAATATTTCGCTGATGTCAGAAAAGTTAAAACGGTTTCGCAAATATTTTAGATCACAAAAGATTTAAAAGATTTGAAAATATTCCATAACGCTTTTTATGAACATTTAAAAGATTTTAGAAAGGTTTCAAAAGATTCCAAAAAGATTGTAATGCATTCACAAAGATTTCAGGAAGATATCAGAGCCTTCATGAAGATTTCACTGATTTCAAAAATTTCAGATCGCAAAAAAATTAAGATATTTGAGAAATATTTCAAAATAGTTCACAAAGAATTCATAAATATTCAGAAGATTTCAAAAAATTCCACAAAGATTATAAAGTTTTCATAAAGATTTCATGAAGATCAGAGTTTTTATGAAGATTTCACTGATTTCAAACATTTCAGAACCCAAAAAATTTAGGAGATTTGAGAAAGATTTTGAAATAGTTCACAAAGATTTCACAGATTTCATACATTTCACAAAGATTTGATGTTCTTAAAAAGGTTTCTATCGATTTTAATGATTGCACAAAAATTTCAAAAGATTTCGGGAAGATATAAAGGATTTTAAAGCTTTGACAAAGATTTCATAAGGATTTCAAAGATTTAAAAAATCTTGTAAAGATTTTAAATATCGCAAACGATTTCCAAGATTTCAAAAGATTTCACAGATTCCAAACATTTCACAAAGATTTGAATTATTTAAAAAAGATCTCTTAAGATTTCAATAATTGCATAAAAATTTCAAAAGATTTCGGAAAGATGCGAAAGATTTGAAAGGATTCGGAAGAATTTCAGAAAGATTCCTAAAATCTTGCCAATATTTCAAACATTGCAAACTAATTTCCAAATTTTAAAGATTTCAAAAATTTCACAAAGATTGGAGTGATTTTAAAAAGATTTCTAAAGATCTCAAAGATTGCACCAAAATTTTAAAAGGTTTCGGGAAAATATCAAAGATTTTAAAGATTTCATAAAGATTTCAAAGGGTTCGCAAATATATTACAAAGGTTTTACAAACATTTCAAAATGATTAAAAAATTTTTCTAAAGATTTGATAAAGGTTTCAAAGGGATTTCAAATATTTCAAAAAAATATCATAAATATTTCAAAAGTTTTAAAAAGATTTCAAATTTTTTTGAGATATGACAAAGATTGCAAACGATTTCAAAGACATCAAAAGTTTCACAAAGATTTGCAAGATTTCTTATATTTCAAAAGATTTACTAAAGATTTTCAAATATATCAATAATTTTACCAAATGTCTAAAGATTTCATAAATATTTCAAAGATTCAGGAATGTTTTCAAAGATTTAAAAATTTTAAAATAATTTCTTTAATATTTCACGAAGATTTTATAAAGATTTAAAACATTTGACAACTAAAAGAACAAATTTTGTATAAAAAATTGGTTATTACCTTTTTATTACCTGCTTCCAATTCAAAGAAAAAAGATTTATATATAAAGTTGTACCTTTCGATTCAATAAAAATGATAAAAAAGATCTCTTCCAATTCAGAAAAAATTGAAATAGAAATCGTGCCTCAAATTCAATAAAAGTGTCAAAAAGAAAAAAGATGGTGTCTTTCAATTCAGAAAATAAAAATTTCATCTCTTCCAACACAATAAAAATGATAAAAGCATAAAAAAAGGGCTTCTTGTAAAGAAGAAAATATTGAGAACAAAAATTTTATTCTTTCCAACTTGGTAACAAAAATTTTATTCTTTCCAACTTGATAACAAAAATTTTAATATAAAATGTTCCTCTGCCTACTCAACGAAAATTAAAAATTTCAAACCCAATAAAAATGTAAACAATACCAAATTTTCCCGCCCTGAACTCAATAAAAATGAAAATAACAAAAAAATGACCTTTTAAAATTCAGAAAAAATAGAAAACCAAATTTTTCTCCCTTTCAACTCAATACAAATGGTTTTAAAAAAATATAAAAATATATCAAAATTATATCAAAATATAAAATGTACTTTTCAAATGAATCTGTACAACTTTAAATAAATTGAATATTTATATAATCTTTGAAAATTACTCAAATATAATGTAAATGTACTATAAAATTTAATTTTTAAAATGTAAACTAAAAAATAAAATTTCTTTGTTTCAAACTTAATAAAAGTGTTAAAAATACAAAATTTGTCCGCCTTGAACTCAATAAAATTGTAGCACTCGAAAAAAAATTCAATACATTCAATATCAGAATTGTGAAATTCGAAAAAAATTGTATGCATAAAACCTTTTAACTTGAATTATTCTTATCTTAAGTCGTTTGAAGTTAATAATTTGTAAATTGTTATTTACACATCAAAATTTAATAATTTTAATGACTAAATAAATAGTTTTTAAATCGAAAAATTTAATTTGTAACGATCAAAATTTTAATTTTAATGGTTTATATTTGAAATAGTTTAGTTTCAATATCTTTAATTCTGAATATTTGATTATAATTTTTTATTTCAAATAAACAGTAAAATATTTCTAAAAATTAAAAAAATTTCCTTTTATTTTTATTACCAAATTTGAAATGGAATATTTTGGTTTAATAAAATATTTGATTTTAATTTGAATACAAACACTTAATTATGAACTTATAAATTTGAAATTATTTAAAAATTTTAAATGTTTGATAAAGTTCAAATCAATCGTTTAAATTTATTTAACTATTAAGGCTTTCGAAATCAAGCAGTTCAACTTAAAACATTTTTTATCATAAATTGTAAAATTCAGAATTTTTAATTAATTCTTCGAAAGTGAGTTCTAAAATTCTTTGAATTGCAAATATGCTGTTAAAAATAAAGGTCTAAACTGGAAATTTTTGTAAGTAAAAGATTTTAGAATCACGTATTTTAAACTGAACGATTAAAAAAGTTAAAAATGGAGTTTAACTCTGTAAAAAATTGAAATCGAGCTTTTTTTAAATTGCGCGTATTTTGCGAAATGAAATTTCTGATACTTCAAGTTAAAAAATTCTCTGTTAAGAACAAATTCACCGTTATTTCCCGGGTTTTCCGGAAGTGCGGTCCAGTCACCACCCTAAAAAATCTGATTTATTACTTTTATTTTTTATTTTATCGGAGGAAAACAAAAATAGATCCTTTAAAAGTATCGTTTCATCTCAATTTTCGCGAGGCTTTTTAGATATAAATCCTTGTCCAGTCCAGCAACAGTCCCTAAAACGACTTGAAGTTGAATTTTAATATTTTTTTGTCTTAACACGATGCAGAGTTTGTTTGTAAATTAAGTTTTTCCTGGTTCGTGAGTGAGGAAATAATTTTTATTTTATTGTTGATGCAGGCAGCGAAGAAAACGTTTTGTCTTACGAAGCTGTTCAACAACTTGGTATCCAATATACTCGTCCAGTTATCATCTTGGGCCCCCTTAAGGATCGAATCAGTGACGATCTCATTGCCGAATTCCCAGATAAATTCGGCAGTTGCGTTCCTCGTGAGTTGAATTCAAATTTTTAATATAATGCCCAATTTTAGAAAATAGAAGGCCTTGGACTCAATACACTATTGACACTATTTTTGTATTTTTTCTCATAAAATATTTGTCCACTTCTTCGACAATTGGCCACATGGTCTCAAATTTAATTTTAATTTTAATTTAATTTTAATTTAATTGAATTTTAATTTATTTTAAATTCATTTTTACTTATAATTTTAAATTTACTTTCAATTGAATTTCAAATAAGTTTATTTAATTTTAAATTTAAATTAGCTTTTAACAAACCAACTTTGCAGTTGAATATTCTACCGGAAAATACTTATTTTCAACCAAAAATGTTACAATTTATATTTATAGCTTGAAAATATCTTTATTTTAAATAAAAAACCGTACAGTTGAATTTTTAACAAATAAAAAAATGTTTTTTTTTGTTATTAAAGAAGATGAATTGTTAACAAAATACATATATATATTTTGTACCCAGTAGTTAAATCTGAAACCGAGAGGCTTAGCTAATTTTCTACAAAAAAAAGACGATTCAAAAACAAATACATGAATTTTTCAATAAATAGTGGAATTTTCAACTAAAACTGGTCACTGGATCTAAAAATTGAATAATTAAATATTCAGTTGAAAAAAATTAATTTTCAATCTGGAATGACTAATTTTCAACAAAAATTATGAATTTTAAACCAAAAAATTGATTTTCTACCACAAACGATGAAATTTCACGAAGTTAATAAATTTTTAACTAAATAGTTGAATTTTCTATCAGAAAATACGATTTTTCAACAAATGTTATACTTTTTCAACAAAAAATGATTTGTTGAGAATTAATTTGTAATAAAAAAAATAACTTTCTTTAAGAGTTTAATTTCGTACCAGAAAGTTAATTTATAATCAATTAGTTGAATTTTCAAGAACATAATTGAATGTTTAATTTAAAAAAAGATGCTGGTTCAATATTTATTTTATTATGTTTGAACTAAATAATAGAATTTTTAAACTAAAAAGATCAATTTTTAACCAAAAATAATTTATTGAGAATTAATTTTTAATAAAAAAAAAAATTTTCTATAAAAGAGTTTAATTTTGTACCAAAAAGTTAATTTACAATCAATTAGTTGAATTTTCAAGAAAATGATTGAATGTTTAATTTAAAAAAAGGTACTATTTCAATATTTATTTTATTAGATTTGAACTGAATAATCGAATTTTTAAACTAAAAAGATCAATTTTTAACGAAAAATTTTGTAGTTAGATTTTTACTGAGGAGAATTAATTTTCAATTTAAAAAATGAATTCTCTATAAGAAAGTTTTATCGTGTAGCCAAAAAAATTAATTTTCAACAAAATAACATTTTTAGTTTGAAAAAAAATTTGTAACAAAAAAAAGACCAGCGGAATTTCATCTAAAATTATGAGTCTTCAAACATAAAAATTGTATTTTAATAAACTAGTTCCAATTTACGAAGACAGACAAATTTTTAATCAAATTAATTAATTTTTAACGAAATAGTTTACCTTTAATGTTTTTTAATTTTAATGTTTAGCCTATAAATTATTTGGTTGAAAATTACATTATTTTGTTAAAAAATCAACAATTTAGTTAAAAGTCATAATTTTTGGCTAGATAATTCAACATTTAATTTTTTATGTTTGTTTGCTTAAAAATTAAATTCTTTTGTTAAATATACATATTCTTCATTTGAAAATTCGTCTCAGCCTCAAGAATTTTGTAATTATCTAATTTATATTAGATAAATTAATTTTTAATTTTATTAACTTTTTAA
>JAWWLR010000004.1:23612685-23627867 GCA_035041075.1 Acraspis erinacei | reverse complement strand
GGGGGTGTGTAAAGGAATAGCGAAGAAGGTGCAAGAGAAATGTAAACCCTTAGGGGACACATTAGAAGCTTCTTCCATTTAAGTTCAATAGAGAAATTAAGAGCAAAAATATATTGCAAAATACTTAGATAGTTTATCATAAAAATGTTGGCTGTTTATAGCGTCATTCCACTTTTTCCGTTTCCTACAAAAAATGTTGTTTGAAAAATATTGTGTTTCTAATCTTACGTACTCCAATATTTTTATATCGTGATCTGTTTGATTATATTATTTTTATATTCCTAAATTTCAGTTTAAGAGGGTTATAATCCGTTTTAATTAGGAATTTTAAGAATAAATTAATATGGGCTCAAGCTGGGCCACACCGGGGCCAGACCTGGTTATCTCTAGGCCCTGCACTTGGGCACCGATCGGGTATAGCGTTTCATTTCGAGTCTGGCCTCATCTAGATAGCCCGATTTGGGGAAAATTCTGCCCGATCTGGCCCCGATCAGATCCATATTGGAATTTCTGTTCGGGAGAGGGCAATCATACGTTTACTTTAGACAACTAGATATATCGGGTTGGATCTGGAAAGTCCAAGATATCTGCAAGCAAAAGGCCAAACAATAATATTAATTACATTGAAAGAACATTTTTTTGTTTTAATATGCCAAACCTTTAACTTTAGTTAAAGAAGTTCCAATATTATACAATAAACAAAAAAATTTTTCAACAAATTATTTGTTAAAAAATGATATCCAAGATTTTCCATAATTATACGTTTTTCAAGTTATATGGCAAGAAATTTGAATGGAAACAATATTATATTTAAAGAAATTTCTCTTAAGATTATAATTGTTTATATTATAAACCAATTTAATGAACAAATGTATTCAGGCAACAGACATTTTTTTAAATAAAAATTCGTTTTTTTCAATGTATTTTTTTTTAATTAGCAACTTTATGATAATTTTAGCAAAATTAATAATTTGTTGAATAGTTTTATTATTTTTTCAAAACAAATGTAATAAAAAAATACATTATTCAAGCATTTTTTGGTAGGAAAATTCGGTTTTTTCAGTGTCAGTCTTTTTGATTGGGAACTTTTTGATGATTTCACCAAAATTCATAATTGGTTGATAAATTTTATATTTTTTTCAACAAAAAGTTAATAAACAAATTCATTATTCGGGCATCTGTGGTTGGAAATTTTTTTTATGTCAGACTTTTTAATTCAGACCTTAATGAAAATTTAATTTCCATAGAGAAATGACGAAATAATGCATTGTTTTCTGAATTTTTTAAAAAGAAATCATCAAATTCATCAACTAATTTTGAATGTTCCGGCAATTATTAATAAGTTCCCAATTAAAAAGAAAGATCGAAAAAAATTTCCATCGACAGATGCTCAAATAATGCATTTGTTTATTAAATTTTGTCTTCAAACAAATATAAAATTTTTCCACCAATTATGAATTTTGCTCAAATCATTATGAAGTTCACAATTAAAAAGACTGATATCGAAAAAAACGAATTTTTCCGTCCACAGATGCCCGAATAATGCATTTGTTCGTTAAATTTGTTTGAAAAAATCATAAAATTTATCAACTCATCATGAATGTTGCTGAATTTATTATGAAGATCCCAATTAAAAGTCTGACATAGAAAAAAAAAAGAATTTCTCCGTCGACAGATGCCCCAAAATTGCATTTGTTTATTAAATTTTTTTAAAAAAATCATAAAATTGATAAAAAAATTATGAATTTTGCTGAAGTTATCATGAACTTCCTAGCTAAAAAAGTTGACATAGAAAAAACCGAATTTTTCTTTAGAGAAATGCCTGATTAATGCATTTGTTCATTAAATTTGTTTAAAGAAATCATAAAATCTATCAGCTTATTATAAATGTTGCTGAAGTTATCATGAAGTTCCCAACTGAAAAGACTGACATTGAAAAAACCGATTTTTTCTGCCGACAAATTCCCGAATATTGCATTTGTTAATTAAATTTGTTTACAAAAATCATAAGATTAATCAAAAAATAAAAAATTTTGCTAAAATTATCCTAAAGTTCCTGATTAAAAAAAAAATTGATATCGAAAAAAAACGAATTTTTCTATCGAAAAATGCCTGATTACTGCATTTGTTCATTAAATTTGTTTATAATATAAACAATTATAATCTTAAAAGAAATTTTTTAAAATATAATATTGTTTCCATTCAAATTTCTCACAATATAACTTGAAAAAACGAATAATTATGGAAAATCGTAAAAAAAATTTCAATAAATAATTCGTTAATAAAATTTTTGTTTTGTTTATTGTCTAATGTTGGAACATCTTTAACTAATGTTACTCTATACAACTTGGGTGATTTAAGCAATTTTTCTGTTATTAACGATCACCGGGAACGTCAAAAATAAAAATGACCATTTTTTTGTCATATTTGTTTATTTATAAAAAAATTGAAAACCTAATTCAAAAATCAGGCTCGACAACTCTCTTAGAAATCGTATCAGCTTAAAAAAAATTATTTGTCCAAACCGTTCAATATTTGTGGGCTGTACGTTATTTTGAACCAAAAAAGTCATTTCTTTCCCACTGTTCCCGCCGCCGAGAAGCGAAGAAGCGCGCCGTGTAAAATGGCTCAAATCGCAGCTGTCGGCGCAACCCTCTATCATTTTTTTTCTATATTGACACATATTATAATTTCAGTGACTTATTTATTCTAACTTGAAAGTATTGTTTGAAGTTTCCTAGAAATTATCTGAATGGCAAAAATGAAGTTGTGTAATAAGTTTTTAAACAGTGGAGATATATACAATTACTTACGCTTTTTTTTAATTCAGCTAATTATTTCATTATAATACTTTAAATAAAATAGTTTTATTTTTGAAAAACATTCTTAATTGAGTTTTTGTAATCATTAGAAGTCCCAATTAGTATTAAAGTTGTCAGCTGTATTTATTTAAGAATTGCGGGTGAGCTCCCCCTTTGAGGATGAATAGCGTAGCCGTATACCACACTTGTAGCAGCAAATGTGTAAAAATGAAAGCAACTGATAGACGTGATAGAAGATATAGAATATCAGCCAACTTATCCAGGTTATGAAGTGTTGTTATTATCTTGCAACCAAACTCGCTTGTTCGTGCACATCGTGCATTTCCATACCAAAGATGAGGTAATTTTTATACGATTAACATTTATTAAGGGCAAATGGTATTCCATCATGTCATAATTATCCGTCATAAATTTCCGTTTTCTTATTTTTAAACGAAAGAGGATATGTCGCTAAAGTTTTGTTAAAATAACAAAAATATAACACACTGGAACTTGAAATTAAGGAATCCAAATTTGCGATATTCCGAGAATTGATTTCCTTGGCAGTTTCTTGATGAGGGTAGCTGTGGGGCCGAAAGAGAGGCCCCAGTGGGCACAAATGTCCAGAAACGTTATTAGAACGTTCTAAAAACGTCCTAAGTCAGGCCAAATAACGTTTTAAAAACAAACAGTGTTCCAAAGACGTTCTTAGGACGTCTTTGGGACATTGGACGTTTTCTGGACCTTTTTGGCCTGACTTAGGGCAGTTTTTTGGACGTTCCAAAAACGTCTTTTAAACTTTACGTCCTAAAAACGTCTTTAAATTTCGTGCCCGCTGGGAAAACTTTAAACATCCTAAGAATGTTCTATGTCAGCCCACTAGAGGCAAGATTATGAACATCCCAAGAGCGTCATCGCGATGTTCCTAGGACGTCCAATGTCAGCACAAAACCATCAACATCCCAAGAACGTCCTTGATTCATTTCTAGGACCTTCTATGTCAGCCCAGTCGAAAAAAAAACTATAAACATCCTAAGAGCGTCCTATGTCAGCACATTTTGCAAAAACCTACGAACGGTCCAAAAACGTCCTTGGGACGTTTCTAAGACGTCCAATGTCTGCCCATTGGACACAAAACTATGATCGTCCTTGGGACGTTTCTAAGACGTCCAATGTCTGCCCATTGGGCACAAAACTATGATCGTCCTTGGGTCGTTCCTAGGACGTCCTATGTCAGCACTTTCTTTAAACACGGAGGAATAGAAATAAAGATTCACTAGATTTTTAGATAAGAAAGTTGAAAAAGATGATATTATGACAATGATGATGATGGCGAAGATTGTTTGTCGAATTAATTGTAACATATAAGTGATGATACCGGGTAGGAATTATAATTTGTATCAGTCTGTGCGCTGTAAGCTGAATTCGTGTAGCATGTACACAGTTGCCTTTTGCGACGCGATTAAAAACGCGTCGACACCTTTATTTTTTCCTCCTACGCTTAGGGTTTCTGAGTCGATGCGAGCGGATAGAAGCGTTCACAACATTTATTTTCTGTGCGATGATGTTTTTTTTTCTTCATCGATTGGAACTGAAGAAAAAAAAGAGTCGGCTGGAGAAAAGAGCTCAGAGTGAGCTCAAGATGAAATCATGCGTGAGTAATGTAGATCGTGCCTGAATTTAAAAGGCCCCAGGGTTCAACCGAGTAATATGGTGTGTGTCTTTTTCCTTGGAGAGGAACGTATTAAGAGAAAAATCTATTGCAGACACCTATTATACATCTCTATAGTCTATTTAAAAATATTACTTATTGAATTATCAATCTCATGTTCACTTTGTTTCATCGTTTTTAAATAGTTAATAAACGTTTTACCAATTTTATGCACCTGTCTTATTCTTTTCGAATATTCTTTTTTTTTTAATTAATACTTCGAAAATAAAAAGCGCCTGACCGATTATTTTCAAATTCATCCTCAAATATTTTTGGGATGCGATATTACCATTAAAAATATAATTTACTTTTAATTCTTTTTAATTTTTTGTATTCCTTTGAATTCATTGTTTTCTCTTGAATTCTTTTGAATTCTCTTTAATTCTCGTGAATTCTTTCAAATTCTCTTGAATTCTTTTAAATTCTCTTGAATTCTTTTGAATTCTTTCGAATTATGTTGAATTATTTTGAATTCTTTTGAATACTTTCAAATTCTCTTGAATTCTTTTAAATTCTCTTGAATTCTTTTGAATTTTTTTAATTCTTTTGAATTCTTTCGAATTCTGTTGAATTATTTGGAATTCTTTTGAATTCTCGTGAATTATAAATTCACTGTCATTCTTTTCATTGAAATTGAATCACTGTTAACTCTATAGTTTCTTTTCAATTAACTTGAATCTGTATTTTAAAGTATTTTTATTTGAATTAAACTATTTTTTATTTTTTGGTTTTTCTTAAAATCCTCTTGATTTGTTTCAATTTAAATTTTTAATTTTTTGGCTTCTTTTAATTTTACTTTAATTTTTCAATTATTTTTACATTATATTAACTGCCATTGAATTGTTTCAATTCTTTGTATTCTTCCCAATCCTTTTATTTATAAAATCGTTTTAAAGTTTCTTTTTTCTTTTTATTCCTTTGAATTCCTTGTATTCTTTTAAATTTGTTGAATTTGTTTTAATCCTTTTAATTATTTTTAATTCGTTTTATTCCTTTAAATTCTTTATATTCTGTTCAATGCCTGATATTTTACGGAACTCACTGCAATTCTTATGATTTAAATTGAATCATTGTTAAGTATTTGCATTCTTGTAAAATCACTTGAATTTTTTCAATTTTTTGGAATTTTTTTATTGCACTGAAATTCTTTCAATTTTTCGTATTCTTTTAAATTCTTTGTATTTTTTTCCTCTAAATTTTCTGTATTCTTTTCAATACTTGATTATTCTTCTGAATTCTTTTTATTTGACCTACATTATTTTTAATTTTTTGGTATCTTTTCAATTCACTTAATTTTTTTTTAATTTGAATTTGTTTATTTTACTGAAATTTCTTTTAATTATTCTTTTCAATTCTTCGTTTTCCTTTAAATTTTATCGAGTTCTTGATATTCTTTTGAATTTGATGAAATTCTTTTTATTTGAATTAATTTATTGTTAATTTTTCATTTTCTTTTCAATTCGCTTACATTTTTTCAATGTCATTGATTTTTTTATTTTACTGAAATTCTTTCAAGTATTTGCTTGAATATTTTGTTTTTCTTTCAATTCTTTGTATTCTTTTGAATTCACTGTAATTGTTTTTATTGCAATTAAATTATAGTTAATCTTCTTTTTCTTTTCAATCAATTCACTTCACTTTTTATCAATTTTTTAAAATTATTTTGCATTCTTTCAACTCTGTGTTCTTTACAATTTTTCGTATTTTTTTTTATCAGTTTAAATATTCTTTATATTTTGTTCAATTCCTTATATTTTTGGAATTCACTGTAACTATTCTGATTTAAATTAAATAATTATTAGTTGTTTGTATTCTTGTAAATTCACTTGAATTTTTTTCAATTTTATGATTTAAAAAAAAATCTAGTGATTAAAATTGGTTTCTTTCAATTCTTTGTATTTTTTTAGTAGTGTTTCGTATTTCTTTTTCTTTTTATTTCTTTGAATTCTTTGTGTTTTTTTTTTAATTTTTGAATTAGGTTTAATATTTTTTATTCTTGAAAATTATTTGTTTTATTTGGAAATCTTTACATTCTTCTGAATTCACTATAATCTTTTTTATTTAAATTAAATTATTGCCATTTTTTGGTTTCTTTCCAATCAATTCACTTGAATTTTTTCAATTTTTTAAATTCTATTGAGTGCAATTGATTTCTTTCAATTCTTTGTATTTTTTAAATCGTTTTCATGTTTTGTATTTCTTTAACTTTTTATTTCTATTACTTTGAATTCTTGATATTCTCCGGAATTTATTGTATTATTCCCAATTCTTTGTATTTTTAATATTAAAATTTTTTTTAATCCTCTTTATTTTTTGGAATTCACTGTAATTCTTGTAATTTAATTGAAATGATTTTAAAGTATTTCGATTCTTGTAAATTCACTTGAATTTTTTTATTGTATTGAAGTTTTTAAAATTTTTGCATTCTTTTAAATTCTTTGTATTTTTCAACATTCTTGATTATTCTTCGGAATTCACTGAAATTCTTTTTTTTTAATTAAATTATTGTTAATATTTTGGCTTCTTTTCAATTCACTTAGTTTTTTTTAATATTTTGAATTTTTTATTTTACTCAAATTCTTTCAATTATTTTATTGAATTCTTTGTTTTCCCTTAAATTCTATCGAATTCTTGATAATCTTTTGAATTCGAAGAAATCATTTTTATTTGAATTAAGTTATTGTTAAGTTTTTGGTTTCTTTTCAATTCACTTGCATTTTTTCAATTTCTTTGATTGTTGTATTGCAATAACATTCTTTCAAGTATTTGTTTGAATTCTTTGTTTTCCTTTCAATTCTGGATTATTCTGTTGAAGTCACTGTAATTCTTTTTATTGGAATTAAATTGTGGTTAATTTTTTGTTTCTTTTCAATCAAGTCTCTTCAATTTCAAAATGTTTTTAAGTTTATTATTGTCTTCTTCTTTTTATTTTATTGGAATTCTTTCAATTTTTTATTCTTTTAAATTCTTTGTATTATTTATAATTTTTTGAATTTTTTAAAATTCTTTGTTTACCTGTAATTATTTTTATTTGAATTAAATTCAAGTTATTTTTTTTGTTTATTTTTAATTCACTTACATTTTTTTTATAAATTCTGTTGATTTGACTGAATTCACTGTAATTCTTTCTATTTAAATTAAATTATTCGTATTTTTTGGGGTTCTTTTAAATTCACTTACTTTAAAAAAAATTAATTTTACTGAAATTCTATCAATTATTTGGTTAATTCTGTGTTTTCCTTTAAATTTTAACGAATTCTTTATATTCTTTTAAATTCGCTGAAATTCTTTTTATTTGAATTAAATTATTGTTAAGCTTTTGGTTTCTTTTTAATTCACTTAAATTTTGCAATGTTTGTAAACTCTAGTAATTTCAATTGAATTCTTTAAATTCTTCGTATTCTTTCCAATCCATTTATTTTTTAAATCCTTTTAAAGTTTCGTATTTTCTTAAATTATTTTAAATTTTTGAATTTGTTTTAATTCTTTTTAAATTAATTTATTCCTTTACATTATTTGTATGCTGTTCAATTCCTTATATTTTTCGGAATTTACTGTAATTTTTATGATTTAAATTGTTTGGATTCTTGCAAATTCACTTGAATTTTTTCCATTCTTTTAAATTCTATTGATTTCAAATGAGTTCTATCAATTTTTTGTATTTTTAAATCGTTTTAATGTTTCGTATTTCTTGTCTTTTTAATCCTTTGAATTCCTTGTATTCTTTTTAAATTTTAGAATTATTTTTAATTTTTATATTCCTTTCAATTGTTCTTTACATTCTTGGGTTTCTCTGTAATTCCTGTGATTTAATTTTAATAATTATTCAGATTTGGATTCTTGTGAATTCACTTGAATTCACTTGAACTTTTTTGAATTTTTTTACTGTACCAAAATTCTTTCAATTTTTATATTCTTTTAAAATCATTGTATTATTTATAATTCTTTGTATTTTTTCAATTCTTTGTTTTCCTTCCAATTCTATCGAATTCTTGATATTCTTCTGAATTCATTGTAAGTCCTTTTATTTGAATTAAATTATGGTAATTTTTTTCTTTTAAATCAATTCATTTCAATTCTATTGAATTCTTTGTATTCTTTTAATTATTTGTATTTTTAAATCGTTTTTAATATTCTTTATATTCTGTTCAATTCCTTTTCTGTTTCGAATTTCACTATAATTATTATGATGTCATTTGAATTGTTATTAGTTGATTGGATTATTTTAAATTCACTTGAATTTTTCCATTTTTTAAAATTTTTCTATTATACTGTAATTCTTTCAATTTTTTATTTCTTTTGAATGCCTTGTATTATTTTGAATTCCTCATATTTGAATTAAATTATTATTTTATTATTTCTTAAATCGTTTATAAGTTTTCTGTTTTCCTCTTCTTTTTATTCCTTTGAATTACTTGCATTATTTTAAATTTTATAAATTTGTTTTAATTCGTTTTATTGTCTTTAATTCATTTTATTCCTTTGAATTCTTTATATTCTGTTCACTTCCTTATATTTTTCGGAAATCACTGAAAATTTTATGATTTAAATTGGATCATTTTTAATTGTTTGGATTCTTGTAAATTCACTTGATTTTTTTCAATTTTTTATTGAACTGCAATTCTCTAAATTTTTGTATTGTTTTCAATTATTTGCATCATTTGGAAATCTTGATATTCTTCTAAATTCACTGTAATCCTTTTTATTTCAATTAAATTATTTCCAATTTTTTAGTCTATGTTCAATCAATTCACTTCAATTTTAAAAATTCTAATTATTTCAATTGATCTCTTTCAATTCTTTTTATTTTTTCAATCGTTTTACTCTTGCGTATTTCTTTTTATACCTTTAAATTTCCTGTATTCCTTTTAAATATTTTGAATCAGTTTTCATTTTTCTATTCGTTTAAATTATTTTGTATTGTTTTGAATTCCTAATATTCTTCTGAATTCACTGTAATTCTTTTTATTTCAATTAAATTAAGCTTATTTTTATTTTTTATTTTTAATTCACTTGCATTTTTTCTTTTTCATCAAGTCTGTTCATTTGATTGAATTCTTCCAAATCAATGTATTCTTTGCAATTCTTTGTATTTTTGAAATCATTTTTATTGCTTTTTATATTCTGTTTAATTCCTTATATTCTTCGGGATTAATTTTAATTCTTATGATTTAAATTGAATCATTGTTAAGTATTTCGATTCTTGTAAATTAATTTGAATTTTTTCAATTTTTCTAAATTTTGGTTTTGTACTGGAATCCTTTCAATTTTTGTATTCTTTTAAATTCTTTGTATTATTTTGAATTCTTTGTATTTTTCACTCTTTATTTTTCTTTAAATTCTTTGTATGCTTTTGAATACTTGATTATTCTTCTGAATTCAATATTTTTCTTTTTTTGAATTAAATTACTGTTTATTTTTTGGTTTCTTTTCAATTAACTTACAATTTTTTAATTTCTTTTATTTGCTTATTTTACTGAAATTCTTTTAAGTATTTGTTTGAATTCTTTGTTTTCCTTTCAATTCTTGATTATTCTTTTGAATAATAATTTGTATTTTTTAAATCGTTTTTAATATTATTTATATTCTGTTCAATTCATTGTATTTTGGGGAATTCACTGTAATTATTATTATTTAAATTGAATCATTATTAGTTGTTTGGATTCTTGCAAATTCATTTGAATTTTTTCAATTAAATTTTTTTTATTCTACTAGAATTTGTTCAGTTTTTGTATTCTTTAAAATTCTTTTTATTATTTTGAATTCTTTCAATTCTTTTAAATTCATTGCAATTCTTTTTACTTGAACCAAGTTATTGTTAATTTTTTGGTATCTTTTCAATGCACTGGCATTTTTCCGTTTTTTTTTTAACTCTATTGATTTCAATTGAATTCTGTCAATTCCTTGTATTTTTCCCAGTAATTTGAATTTTTATTGTTTGGATTCTTGTGAATTCACTTCAATTTTTTCAACTTTTTCAATTTTTATTGAAGTGAAACTCTTTTAATTTTTGTATTGCTTTTAATTTTTTGTATGATTTAGAATTCTTTCTTTTCCTTTAAATTCTTTGTATTCTTTCGAATTCCTTATATTCGCTTGAAGTCACTGTGATTCTTTTTATTAGAATTAAATTATTGTAAATTTATTTGTTTCTTTTTAATCAATTCACTTGAGTTTTTTAATTTGTTAACATTCTAATGATTTTAATTGATTTATTTTAATTCTTTGTAGTTGTCCTAATTATATTTATTTTTTAAATCGTTATAAATATTCTTTATATTTCTTCAATTCTTTATATTCTTCGGAATTCACTAAAAGTCTTATGATTTAAATTGAATCATTGTCAATTATTTGGAATCTAGTAAAATTACTTGAAATTTTTGAATTTTTTATTGTACTGACATTCTTTCAATTTTATAATCTTTTAAATTATTTGTATTTTTTTAATTCTTTTTTTTATTAAAATTTTTTATATTTTTTTTATTTCTTGATAGTCTTCTGAATTCACTGTAATATTTTGTATTTCAATTAAATTAGTGTTAATTATTTGGTTTCTGTTCAATTCACTTGAATTTTTCAATTTTTTAAAACTACTTGTATTTTCGAAATTTTGGATGTAAATTGAATCATTATTGAATGTTTGAATTCTTGTAGATTTTTTTTTATTGTACTGTAATTCTTTGTATTCTTTTGATTTTTTCTTTAAATTATTTGTATTTTTTAAATTCTTGCTATTTCGTGGATGTTTTAACAACATTAATTATTTTAAACTCACTTAAATTTTATAAATTTCTCTTGAACTCTTTACATTTTTTGTATTCTTTTGAATTTTTGAAATCCTTGTATTCCTTTGAATTCTTGGTGTTTTTTGAATTCTTGATATTCTTCTGAATTTAGTGTAATTCTTTTAATTTGAAGTGGTTCGTTATTATTATTTTTTTTGATTCTTTTCAATTCACTTGAATTACTTCAGTCTAAAAAGATTTCTTTCTTTCACTTGAATTATTTTAATCCTTTTTATTTTTTAATTCGCTTTAGGTGTCTGTATTATTCGGAAATATTTTCACTCCTATAAAGTCTTTTGAATTCTTTGTATTCTGTTTATTTATTAGAATTGATTTTATTTTAGTGAATTCTAATTAATATTGGTTATATTTTTTTAATTTTTGAAATTTGTTTACATCTGTGTATTCCTTTGAATTCCTTATTCGCTTGAATTCATTTTTATTCTTTTGAATTCTTCATATTCTCAATTTATTGTAGTTCTTTCAATTTTAATTTTAATTATTAAAAAAAAAATTTATTTCTTTTCAATTCACTGGAATTTTTTTTAATTATTTTGATTTTCATTGAATTCTTTCAATTCTTTGTATTTGTTAACTCTTTTAATCTTTTGTTTGTTTTATTATTATTCGTTGTATTGCGTGTATTCTTTTGTATTTTTACTTTTCCTTATATTCTTCGGAATTCACTTTAATTTATTGGATTTAAATTGAATAATTTTTACTTGTTTGGATATTGTGTAAATTCACTTTATTTTTCAATTTTTTGTATTCTCTTGATTGTACTGGAATTCCTTCAATTATTACTATTCTTTAGAATTCTTTATATTTTTTTACTTTTATCAATTTTACTTGAATTCTTTAAGAAAATTAAATTCTTTAAAATTCCTTTAAACACTTTTACTTGAATCTCTCGAACTTTTTGGGTTTTGTTAGAATTCTTTGTATTTTTTAAATTACGGTTTAAAGCTTTTGTGCAATTTTGAATTCATTCCATTCTCTTCAATTCCTCGTATTCGTTTCAATTATTTGTATTCTTTAAATTCATAAATTCTTTGAATTTCTGTTTTGTTTCACTCGAATTCTCTTCATTCTTTGTATTTTTAATTCAATTTAATCTTATGTATTATTTTGACATTTTTTAATATTTAATCTTTCGTATTAATTTTGTATTTCTGTTTATTTCTTTGAACTAATTGTAATGGTATTGAATTCAATTTAATATTTATGATTTTTTTTCAATTTTTTTGAATTTACTTTAATTAAATTAATAAATAAGTAAATTTGAAAAAAAAATTATTCGTAAGATCTAGAATTCTAAATTTTATTGAGAATCAAAATTTTACTATTGGCAATTAAAAACTTCAATTTTAAAACAAATTTAAAAATGAAAATGATCATGAAATGAATATAATTTAAGCATCAATATTTATAAATTAGACGATTTCAAATGAATATCCTTCAAAAATTGAAATTCAATCTTTTTCTTTTAAAAACGTTCAAAATTAAATAATTTTAGGTCGAGAAATTCAAAATCATTATTTAATAATAATTTCAAAAATGTGCCGCGTTTATGGTTTTGTATGCCTTGCGCACGCGCATACTTTCTAACCATGAAACTAAAACCGACAAAGTGTCGCCCAGTGTCGCCGTGTCCACAAAGTAAGCCGATATAATCTTTTAAAAAAACAGAGTTTGATTTATTTATTGTTGTAGTCATTTTGTGAAGTGCTTCTGAACGTCTTAAAAATTATCGGCATTTGTATTTTCTGCAAATATTGTGAAACACGTAAAAAAACAAACAGTGTTCGATGAAACTAACCTCAATCTTTTCATTTCGTTATTTACTTATAACATGAAATCGTCTCTTAACTAAATTGAGTGTAAAATGTGCGATAATATTAAATTAGTGTTGTAAATATCTGTTACTTAAACATAAGTATTGATTGCGATTGAAAGCTGCCAAGTGAATTGATCTGCAAAACGACTACCGCAAAACCTAATCACAATTTGTTGTAATATTGTAAGTATATTAATATTCAACTTATATTTTAGTTAATTGAAATATTGAAAATACTGTTCTACTTTTCGTTCATTTAAACATTGAAGGCCTTATTTAGAACCTAAACCATACATTTCTTGCATAGATTTTCATAAACTATAACAAAACATTTTTCTCATTTTTATTTATTTGTTATCAAAATTACCTATGCTAAAGTGAAGAGAATTCGTAAACTATATACACGTGCTAAGTTTTTTTTTAGTTTCGAAGTTTTCAGAAAAATAAACAAAGTCGTATTGGTTATTCTTTACGAAAAATCTTGACAAGATTCACGAAGATTTTAAATATTTCAAGTATTTCCGAAATATTTTAAAGATTTCCAACGGTTTCAAAACATTTGACAAATATTTCAAACAATTCAAAAATATTTCAAAACGTTTTCAAAAGGCTTTACAAAATTTTTTAATATTTAAAGATTCAAAAAGAATTCAACATTTTTCCAAATATTATAGACGATTTCAAAAGATTTGAAGGATTTCAAAGCTTTCACAAAAAGATTTAAAAAATTTTAAAATATTTCAAAGATTTCAAACTGCTTTAAAAGATTTTACAAAGATTTCAGAAAGAGTTCAATTTTTTAAAGGAATTTCAAGGATTTCGAATATTTCATAAGGATTCAAAACATTTCGCAAAGGAATTCGCATCAGACTTTAAAAAATTACAAAAGATTTCAAACGTTTCAGAAAGATTTTTAATGATTTCAAAAGGTTTCAAAAGATTTTAGAAGACTTAAAAAGATTTCACAAGCATTTGAAAGATTTAAAAATATTCCAAAGGTTTCAAAAGGCTTTACTAAGATTTTAGAAATAGTATTTCAAATATTCCCAAAGATTTAAAAATATTTCTAAAGATTTCGGAGGATTTCAAAATATTGTAGACGATTTCAAAGGATATAAAGGTCTTTAAAGCTTTCAGAAAAATATTTCAAATTGCTTTAAAATCTTTTTACAGATTTCCGAAAGATTAAATTTTTTTTAAAGTTCAAAAATTTCAAGGTTTTTTATAGTTTCATAAGAATTAAAAGATTTCACAAAGGAATTCACATCAAGATTTAAAAAAATGACATAAGAGTTAAACCGATGTCAGAAAGATTTTTAAAGATTTCAAAAGGTTAAAAATTTGTTTAGAATATTTAAAAAGATTTCACAAACATTTCAAAGAATTAAAAATATTTCAAAGCTTTCAAAAGATTTCAGAAATAGTATTTCAAATATTTACAAACATTTAAAAAGATTTCAAACGTTTTCAAAAGACTTTATAAAAATTTCAAATATCTCAGATGATTTCAGATAGATTTTTAATGATTTCAAAAGGTTTCAAACGATCATAGAAGATTTAAAAATATTTCAAAGGTTTCAAAAGGCTTTACTGAGATTTCAAAAATAATATTTCGAATATTTCCAAAGGTTTAAAAATATTTGAAAGATTTCAAACGTTTTCAAAGGCTTTACAAAATTTTTAAATATTTAAAGATTCAAAAAGATTTCAAATGATTTAAAGGATTTTAAAGCTTTCACAAAAAGATTCAAAAGATTTAAAAATATTTCGAACTGCTTTAAAAGATTTTTACAACGATTTCAGAAAGAATTCAATTTTTTTAAAGATTACAAGGATTTTTCAATATTTCATAAGGATTCAAAGCATTTCGCAAAGGAATTCGCATCTGATTTTAAAAAATTACAAAAGGTTTCAAACGATTTCAGAAAGATTTTTAATGATTTCCAAACATTTGAAGGATTTCAAAATATTCCAAAGGTTTCAAATATTTCCAAAGATTTAAAAATATTTGAAAATATTTCGGAGGATTTCAAAATATTGTAGACGAT
>JAWWLR010000004.1:23573948-23594496 GCA_035041075.1 Acraspis erinacei | reverse complement strand
TCAAATTTTATAAAAATAAATAGTGTTTCAAAATCGATTGATAATTGTTCAAGTTATTCAATATTTCCATCGACCACATTTAGATGGCGCACCCTGTATTTTTAGTTAAAAAAGATTAATTTTTAAAAGAAATAAAAAATTCCACAAAACAGCTAAATATTCCAACAAAAAAATTCAACTTTGAACCAAGGAGTCGAATTTTCAAAGAAAGAATGAATTCTCAATGCAAAATTTAATAGTTGAATTTTCAGCCAAAAACAATTTTGAACCAAATTAGAATAGTTACATTTTCATATAAAAAAATTAATTTTTTCCAAAAAAAGCGAATTTTCAACAAATCAAATAATAAAAAAAGTTATTTAACTTTTAACCAAGCCGTTCAACTTGAAACATATGTATTCTCAATAAAAAATTTAATAGTTGAATTTTCCACTAAAAGATATTAATTTTCAGCAAAAAAGGGATTAGTTAGATTTTTAGATTAGAAATTTAATTTCCAACTAAAGTAAAAACCAAAAGATAAATTCAGTTAGCAATTACGCGAATGCTCGAATTTTTTTTCAAAACAGGCGTAAAGAGGGGAGTATTAGAAAGAGTGCAATTATTTTTTTTCAATTTTTTTAGACCAACCTGACGCATCGCTGTTAAAAATCCTTGAGGATTGAAAAATCCTGTCATCCAAAAAGCAGTTGGCCTTCCATTATTACACCATTGTCTAAATTGCCAATCCCTTTCCAACAACTCCGTGTACCAAAAACCTAAGGTTGCTGATTCCCAAGAAATTTTCGACCACTTGTCAGGAATTCTCGCATCGTACATCGCATCTAAAGACGTTCGTAAATTCTGACTCATCACTATTGTACCATCAATAGCTAATCTAAGATTTGTCAAGGTCGTTTGAACCTCTTTGATAACTTTCATGACTCTGAAAAGAAAATTACTTTCTGTTTACATAAAATATAGGGTCATTTGTAATTTGTAATTTTTTTCGCGCTCAAAGGGAAGACAATTCAGGATAAATTCATGACTTCCAAAAAAATTAAGCTAAATTCAAAAGAATTCAGATAAATTGTAAAGTTTTTAAATATTAAACAAATTCCATTGATTTCCGTAAAATTAGAATGAATTTAGAGGAAGAAAGAAGAATAAAATGAAATTCATAAAAATTCAAGGTGAACTTAAAAAAAAACAAATGAAGTGAAAATAATTTTATGAACTTCCTAAGAATTCAAGATGAGGTTACATGAATTTAAGGATTAATTAAATAAAAACCGTTTAAAATTAAAAAAAGTCCATTTAATAAAATATAATTGATTGAATTTATAAGAATGTAGGCAAAAAAAATTAAAGAGAATTCCAAAGAATTCAGGGTAAATTAACAAGCATTCAGGATGAATAAAAAATGTGTAATCTCTTCAAATCTTTGAAAGTCTACTAATTTATAATAAAAAAGAATTGAAATAAATTCAAAATAATTTAAAAAATCTAAAAATCCAATGATTTGAATGGAATTTTAGGAAATTTAGAGGATTATTTCTCAAATAAGAGAAATCAGAATTCGTTGAAATTCATAAAAAATCAAGCTAAATTTAAAAGGTAATAAAGGGAATTCAAGAAAATTTAAAAATATGAATAATTACTTGAATTAAATGGGATAAAAATGAGTCTAGAAAAAGTAAAGAGAATTCAAAAGACTTCAAGATAAATCAAACAAAAACTTTTTAAAAATCCATTGAGTTAGGTAGAATTGAGCGAATGTAGAAAAATTCAGTATAAATTAAAAGCTAATTCGAAATGAATTGCAAAAAATATTTGAAAAGATCTATAAAGCTTTGAAACTCTACAAAACAATTAAAATGAATTGGAAATAATTTTAAAAATCCTTTAAAATCATTAAAACCCTGGGAAATCTTTTAAAATTGTTTAAATCTATTGAAAATGCATTCGCTCTAAAATATTTTAATCTTTAAAATTCCTTTAAAGTATTGAAATAAATAAAAAAATTCTAAGAATTTTTAAAAATATCCTAAAATTTTTCAAATCCTTTAAAGTCTTATGAAATTCCTTGGTATTTTTAAAGCTCTTGAAAATGCCAAGAAATTAAAAAAAATACTTTAAAACATTCCAAATCCCTCAATCATTTCACCAAATAAATAAAAAAATAAAAAGATCTTAAAGGATTGAAAAGAATTCAGGATAAATTAATAAGAATTCAGGGTGAACTTCAAAAAATAATTTTAAATTTCTTCCAATCTTTGAGACCCTACTAATTTATAACCAAACAAGAATTTTAAAAAGCATTTAAGGGAGTTCAAGAAAATTCCAAAATATGAAAAAATTAATTGAATTGAGTGAGATTTAAATGAGCTTAGAAAAATTAAAGAGAATTCGAAAGACTTCAAGATGAATCAAATAAAACCTTTTTCAAAAACCATTGAATTGAGTAGAATTGAGCGAATGTAGACAAGTGCAGGATAAATTAATACGAACTCAGAACTAATTCCAAATAATTTGAAAACAATATTTGAAAATATCTTAAAACATTTGCAACCATACTAATTTGTCATAAAAAAGTGACTAATGGCTACAAAACAATTCAAATGAATTGGAAATAATTTTAAAAATCCTTTAAAATTATTAAAACCCTGAGGAATCCCTTAAAATTGTTTAAATCTCTTGAAAATGCCTTAGAATCTTTTACAATACCCTACAATATTTTATTCGTTGAAATGCCTTTAAACGATTGAAATAAATAAACAAATTTTTTTGTCTAAAATATTTTGAAAACCCTTGCTAATTTTAAAGCTCTTGAAAATGCAAAGGAAGTAAAAAAAAATTACTTCCAAATATTCCAAATGCTTTAATAATTTCAACAGTTGAACAAAAAAAAATCCAGAGAATTCCAAAGAATTTAAAAGAACTTTGGGTAAATTAAAAAGAATTAAGGGTGAATTACAAAAACAAATTTTAAATCTTTGAAATCCTTCAAAATACCTCACTTCTCGTAAATATATTTGTCAAAATCCACTAAAATATTATAAAATCCCGTAAAATTGAATGTTGATATTTCCTGCAATCCTGGAAAATCTATTAAAAAGCTTGAGACCTTTCAAATCCCTTGAATTAATTGAAATCCTTGGAAATCGTATGAAGTAACGCGAAATCTTTTTAAAAGTCTTAAAACCTTAAACGTTCTCTAAAATCGTTCCATATATTCCGAAATTTTATCAAATGTATTATCCTAAAGTATTTCGAACGCTTTGAAATCCCTTGAAATTGAGAAAATGAATTAATACTTCCTTGGAATCTTTTAAAATACCTTAAAATATTACAAATTAAAAACCCTTGAAATGCCTTAGAAGCTTTAAAAATAATATAAAATCTCAAAAATACATAAAAATTATTAAACTTGATTAAAAATGGCTCTAAATCTTAAAAAATAATCTAAAATATTTCAAAAGTATTCACGACAATTCAGTAATACGTATAGACCAGAATCGAACCCATGAGTTAATTTATTAAAAGAAAAGTGACTATTTTGTTCTCTTAATTTAAAAAAGTGACTAGAAAGTAATTTGAGAAAAAGTGACTAATAGTGACTGTGCAGCAGCCTAGAATATATTTTATAATTAGTTTTACAAAAATGTTCCGATTTTCGCTATTTTTTTCTCAAAATTCATAACTCTTAGAAGCTTCGATAAAATGATAAATTTGTCTAAAGTTTGTTTATGGGCTGCAAATAGGACACCATAGGGGCCAAAATTTTAAATAGGGTTCTTTAGGGACCTACTTGAATATAGGATACAATATGGGATATATGGACCACTCTGTGAGGCCTGTGTATCAAATTAAATGAGCTCTGTTTTCATATTTCGGGCTATGCCCTTTTTAATCGGGTCATATCTATTTGCTCTAGCAAGTTCCCCACATTTACGCGAAAGAAATTTGGAAAGTGGGAACAGAGCAAGCAGAACAATTCCTGATCAAATGGGCATCGCCCAGCAGTCTAGAGATTCCACATTTACGTGATCTGAAGTTAGGTAGTGGGGGTAGAGCAAGAAAGTGTACGTTGATCAAATGGGCATCGCCCAGCAATCTGGTGGCCCCTTATTTACGCGAAAGAATGTTGGATAGTCGTAGTAAAGCAAGCAGGTAGATGGCGATCGACTGGGCTTCGCCCATCAGTCTGCAGATCCCACATTTACGTGAGAACAAGTTGGCAGTGGGTATAGAGCAAGTAGTTAGACGCCGATAAAATGGGCATCGCCCCTTTTTTATACCTGTCTATTTCCTGGCGTAGGAAGATGTTCATCGGCAGCAAAGGTCCCATCTTTTGAAGAGCCTCTTTGACTTCAAAGGAGTTGTATTGTTTCGGTAATTTAGCCAACATGTCATCAGCTAATCTGTAAACAATACTTTCTCTAGTTTCGCCACCTTGAGATCCGCCTTCTTTGGGCTGGACACTCAGAATCGTATCCAATATATCCTTCGCTGTATTTATCTGGTAAGTTATATCAGCATTTGGATGCAATCCAAAAACCTCTGGCGTGTCATTGCCTGCAAGATTATTGATGTAATCCAAATAGCCCTGGAGATTTCGAGTTTGGGGGACTTTGTAGCCTTTGTAGAACTCAAAACCTGGACGGAGGAGTACATCGCAAAACCAAACGTGGGTGAAGGTTGTTAGTAGACGTTTATCAAAGTCGTCTGTGACTCTTCCTCCATATTGTACCTTGAGAGAAATTACGTAAAATTAAATCAATTCTAGGAGAAGTACATGGATCACATTATGATATAAAAAGTATTTAATAATTAATGAAATCCCCTATTTTTAAATCAAATTGAACCTCTGAATCGCTGTGAACTCAGAAAGTGTTTTAGCTATAAAAATGCTTACTTCTCCCAGCATGTAGCAGACAGTAGGCCAAGAAACGCCCTTCTTAGGATCCATATCATCTAAATGATTCTGGATAAACTGAACAGAAGCAGCAAAATCCGCTTGATTAAATTCGTAAGGTACGTTCCAGCCAAGTGGGCCAAACTTTCTCCTTTCTTGCACAACTGTATGCAAAAATGCAACTGCATAAAGAAGAGGAGGCCACTGTGGTTGGGTACTATAGTCCAGGGTATCCTGAGTAACACCTTGATAAGTTCTCTTTAAACTGGCCCTGATACCCTGTGGTGGCTCGTTTGTAAATTTAATAGCCATCTGCAAATACCAAACTGATAGAAAATAATCTTAAAGAATTATAGATGAAAAATTCTAAAAAATACCTGTAATAATCCGATTGGAAACTGTGGATGAACTTCAGTAGTCATCCAGAGCCTAAAGGATTCGTGAATAGTGTCAGTTTCAACGAGAGCATCCATCGCTTCAGTACAGAAAGGAAGAGATAAATGGATATTTTGCAAGAGGACCCAACCACCTTCGTTCATCGCATCGTTGATCATCCTTCTCGCATGGTATTCTTGTCCCTGGCCCATTGACACTGACCTCAAAACTGTAAAAGATTCCACAATTTAATACCAAATAATTCTTGGAACTTATTATTACTTAATCACAATTACTCACGAACTGCCCTCTGCTTCGCCAAAACAGTGATCTGAGGACTTGGATCCGACCCGATTGACAAGATGCAAATAAGAGGAGTTCGTGGTTCAGATTCAAGCCATGTGGCTTCCAAGTCCAGAATTTTCGCCTCACCATATTCCTTGCCTAAAGATTCTATAACATATTTCTTAGCCTGAGAAAGAGTTCTATCTGGACTCCATGATCTGATCAACAAAAGCTTTCGGAATACATCCAAGCTTTTCTGATATCCACAAGGCAGATCCTCCTCTTCTGGTTTTTCCTTCTCGTACCAGATTCGCCATTCCTTCTCGTTGAACTCAATCTTGGTGAGAACTTCAGAAAAGACTTCCAGTCTGCTTATTTCTACCAGATTCAACCACGTGATGTCCAGGATCCACCTAAAGGGTTTTGGTGTTACTGCATTCAGGTCCAGAGAAGCCCCGCCTTTGATAAAGGACATGAATTCTGAGTGAGAAATGATATCACGGTGACAGTCTATTTTCATCGCAAGCATGAGAGTAAAGAGGGACTTGTGTCTTTCGTAAAGGCTCCTTAAGGTAAATGCCCAAACTTCATAGGTTAGATGACGCAGTATGATATCTATTCGTTCACTAGTTATGGAGCTCTTTGTGGATTTTGTTATCGAATTATCAAAAATGGTGAGGAACTGTTTCAAGGAGTTCTGGTACATTACATTAACATTGCTCATCTCCACAATCAGAAAATAGAGAATCGATCCTCGAGCAGCGACTGCTCTAAACTCTTCTCTGGCGACTGTGATTTTCTTCTCAGTTAAAGCAGAAACCTGTAGCTTTTCGTTAACAGATTCAGCTGTAGTTTTAGTTTCTTGTAAAACATTGATCAATGCCTCGTCATCAACTAGAGAGCCTTCCGATGAAGTCAGCCTGTGGAGCAAAGTACTTTCGAGTTCCTTCATGGATCTTTGATTAGTCATCACTGATTCGAAAAGAGCAACTCTTTCTGCTTCCAAATCAGACTTTTCCATAAGTATCACCCTTCCTAGCAGTTGATCCTCCAGCCCTTGCATAGTTACAGTGAAATCAATTATGGAAGTCTTAGCTGATATTTCTGGACTGTAAGCTGGATTTGGAAGCTTTGTAGTGATGTAGAGCATAAATCCAGGCATAACATCGCATTCCTTATCGCCAACTATGACCTTCTCAATAGATCCAGATTTGATAAAATTCTTTTCGAGAACGTTGTCAATTACAGGATCAAGTTCTTCGGCGATATCTTCTATTAGGAGAGGTCTTCCCAAAGACAAGCTATCTTCCAAGTGAGTTCGGAAGTACTTGTGATTGAGTGAAGTGATTTGCAGTTCGTTAGCAGCCTCTTTATTTTTTACCCACATCTTGCCTTGATTTTGAGGATCAACCAGCAAGGGATAAGATGATGACTTGGTTACTATGAGGGCATTTTGAACCGATAACTCATCATTTGGTAAGCCTTGGAGGGTCCACTCAGAAACAGTAGCTGAGTCTACCAACATGTTTGTGATATTCAGGTCCAAAGTGAAGGGGATCGCCCTAGTGGTCAGTATCTCCATCCATGAGGTTACTAACCCAGCTCTGTACTGTTGATTATAAGGACCGCAGTAGGATAGAAAACCAGTTGCTAGAAGAACATCTCCCACTAGTCGGCCTAACTGAACCTTGAATTCCTTGCTCTGCTCAGTCCATCTTATCTTCTCTCCACCCAATCCGTTTATGAGGGCAGTTGCTGCTGTCATTTTTCGAAGACAAACGTTTGCTGCTTCTGTTAACCTTTGTTTTTCCGAAACAGCTGAATCATACTGTTGCTTGACAGCCTGTAAAGCCATTTCCCTTTCTGATAACTCTCTTTCGGCACCTGCTAAATCATCCATGGCAATCGTTAATCTAGCTTCCTGAAGTGTTAAGTTTGCTTTTAAGGGAAGAACTTCTTTGTTCACTGAATGGAAAAACGCCATAGCTTTTGTCCATGAGAGCAAACCTGCCACGTCACCACAGACGCGCCTTGCCATTTCCATGTTATAATCTTCCATTTTAAAATATGGCAGCAGAAACTCAACCATTTCGTTATTAATGATATCTTTAGGGTAGTTTTGTAGTTGCAGTAGGAAAGTTGCACTGGCCATCATTTTTAAGGATTCCGCCCAAGATGGCTTTGGACAAAGGGCTGTGGGATCGGGTACAACTGATCCAATTTTCCTTTGGAATAGGATGAGGACACAATCCATGATTCTCATGATGAGATGAGGAGGTCTACCTAGTTTTCGAACTGTTGCTATGTGAGCTGGCTTAATAGTGTTTAGCGCAGATTCAGCTTCCTCCAAGGCTGGTTTAGCAGCTTCTAATTTCTGTTCAGCTATGGCCTTCTCATCTGCTATACAAGCCACAAGCTGCTCAGCCTTTTCCTTCACCTTCTCTACCTGGTTCTTGAAAATTTCAGCTTGCATTGCTCTTTCAGTGACTTCCAACAAAACCGACTCTGCTTTTTCCGAGGCTTGTACAAGTTCCTGTTCCATGACAGCCAAATCTCTTTTCAATAATTCAACCGATATGGAAGCTTCTTCTAGCTTGGCTAATCCAGTGTCCATTCTTTTGGCTCCTTCTCCTAACTCGTGCTGCTTCATGTGATAGATGTTTTTGTATCCGCCAATAAAATTCAAGTACGATTTAGGAGTTACATGTGTAGCTCTTCGAAATCTTTGGAAATAGTCAGCTGAGGTTTTAGCAACAACATCTTGTATTGACCCAAGCGCATTAACCAGTTGTGCTTTGACATCAGCCGTACATGCTATTTCAAAATCATGAAGGAAATGTTGTGCCACCAAAATTAGAGCATCACGAGGCCATGGTTGAAACCAGTCTATGGTGCAACCAGAAATAAGCGCTGGGAATCTTTGAGCTCTATTTCTAAACTTCTCTCCCACTGGAGAAAAACAAAATACAACGTGGAGATTCTGACAAGTTCTCTGCAAAAAGTGCTCCATCACGATTTCGTTGTTTAGAGTCCTTTTGGGATTTTCGCGTTTCAGCGATGGTGTCAGTTCAGAAATGATTTCAGCTTGTTCGTCTCTTGTGAAGAGGTTGCTAATAACACCAGAACTTAATATATTGTTTAGGTATTCCAAGAATCCTTCCTCTTTGATGTCCAAATCTGTGAAGATAAAGGTTGTTCCCTTGCCTTGTCCTCCGCAAGTTCTGTAAAGAAACTTCAGATCTTCCAGGAAATTGGCGACGTTGTATGACCTTGTCAGGGTAATTTGAAATGTCTTATAACCAGCAATGAATGAAGAAAGCTTCGTTAAGCTCTGTTTTCCAGATCCACCAACGCCTACCAACATCACATTTCCTCTGGGATGTCGAATTACTCTTGAAATTTTTACCAGATGGAGCATAGCGTCTGGGAAGAAGACGAGATCCATGCCTGATCCTCTTTGCATTTCATTGAATTGGGAAAGGAACATATCTAGTCTGTCCCTTAGCACCTGGTGATCATAAACTGGTTCATAGACTTTGGGGAGTTCCATGTCTGCGTCTTCTCCCTCCTCTCCTGTTGGTTCTGGAGCATCTCTGAAAGAATACAAAAAAGTTAATATTACAAGTTTAATTTTTAGAAATAATTTCTACATTGATAGACATACCTCATAAAGTCTACAAAAGCAGGATTCGAACCAATCATACCAACATAAGATTCTCCTAAATTGTCATAAACAACTTGAGCTAATTCTTTATCAAACCAATTCTTATCTGATAGTAAAGTCAACCTATCACTGAAAACTCTCGTACACTCGTGTTTCCAAAGCAACATTAAGATGCTCTCTTTTTCAATAACAGTCGATAAAGTGCCTACCATTCCTTGCCAGATTCTTGACAAATCTCTCAAGCTGAAAACGTAATGAAACTTTGCAGGAGTTGGCAACAACGTCGCCCTAGTTCTTTTCCACAAAACCCTCGTCAGTGGTATCAATTTCTTGACCAAACTCTTCACTTCCGAGGAAAATCCTCTTTTAGTATTATAATGACCCTCGCCCAGGACACTAAAAATTCGATCTATTGAGGTATCAGTGGGCAGTGTACAATTGAATATGCAAAACTGCCTTTTTAACCTTGATGGTATATCATTCCTCCCACCACCTGGTTGACCCATTGCTCCCAGAAATGTTACATCCACTATGCTTATAAAATCACCTGGTTTCTCTAAAGAATAGAAACCCTTCATGTCCATAGTTTGCCTAACAATCTCATTCGTAACTTGATCTCCCCATTCATTTATCTGTGGTAAGTTTATGTCATCAATAAAAACCAACATTTTCTTACCACCAGGAGGACCAAATGTGTTACCCATTCTTTTCTCAACATAGCTTTCAATAGTCTTCTGGAATTGATGAGGTGTTGTAGCAGAGCTGAAATTGAAAGATCGACCCAATGTAGTTTCTGGGTTCGATTTTTTCATGTAGGCCTTCAACATTACTGTCTTAGCTGAACCTTGCTCACCAGTTAGCAAGACTGCTCTATCCTGACGACCAATTAGGTCAATCAAATATTGAATTCTGACATTATCCGGTATTGGAACGAGTATACTGCTGTAATCTGGGGTCGCATAATCTGGATAAGCATAATTCGTCACCAAACTGTTCCATGTATCCCACTTCCCCTTCTCATTGACCAAAAAGTCAAATACCGTAGCCTTAGGGTACTTTTCTGATCTTGGTAGATCTAAAGATTCAAAATTATTTCGTAAGAATTCATCAAACTTTAGCCTGTCAGCAGTCTCTAGAAGGGCTCCAATGCCCCAAACTAATGCGAAAACGTAAAAACGTCCTAAGTGCTCGGGAGTCATTGGCTGTGGTTTATATTTTTCTACTTCCTCTTCATCTTCCTCTTCTTCCACTTCAATTTCAGGTGGTACTAAACCTTCTAGAAGACATAGCATCTGTCTTACCATGTTGGTTTTCAAGACTTGGACTGCGAGGACCGCGTTTTGGGTTATCCAAGTGTATACCTGAACAAAAGATTCCTCGAAAGACTTTTCAAAGACTTCTTGTTCCAAAGGTGTTCGTCCCCTGAGCCAAGCTGTAACAACTGGATTCCAGTCTAAACCTGAAGAACTCATGTAAACCATTCCATTTCGAGATACAGTTGCAGGACTAGCATTGTCAATATTATGAGGCTCAAATATAATTTTACAAGTTGCAGCCATTGATAATCTATCTCCATTAGCCAAAGTTAAGGTCTTGTTATCATCCAAAACGGAATTCAAGTTCTCAATCCAGATACTATCAACTGGTCCATCCAATACCAACCAAACATGTTCTCCAGGTTTTAGTTTTAAAGTCTTCCTCCACAAGGCTGAAAATATTCCATCCGTCCAGTCATTGGTTGCCACATCGAGTCTTCCAAACATTTGAGAAGCTGTGATACTTTTTGGATTCATTCTCATTTCTCTGTTAAATGAAAGGAGTGGTAAGTTGGTATTTTAGAAAACTCGGTATTTTAGGGTAGTTTTTAATCTATGTACCTATGAGCATCTCCACATTCTGTCAAAGCCTTCATAAGTATGTGAATGCAAGTTGTTTTTCCAGCTCCAGTTGGACCCAAAGTCATAATTCCATGTCTGACCCTTTGTGTCTCGTACAATTGAATTAATTTCAAAACCCAAGGTGGGTGGTAAATAAGACCAGCTTCTTGAACTTGATGATCAATCGCTGTTTCTAATTCGGGATAGGCTGTCTTTTCAAGCGCCTGATTAGGGAAGAGATCAGCTACCAATGATATAAAGAGTGGCTCATCTTCATCTGTAAAATAATGTTTTTATATTTCCTCGTTCATGGTTTTTTCATTAAGTGATTTTTCTAAATTTGTTACCAATAAGCTTGGAAAGATTCATATCTCTCAGGACTCGCATCACTATTGTACTCTCAGAATCTTTCGAGTTAATTCTTTTTGAAGCCCCTAGAGTCCTGAGAACCGAAAGTATGTTCCTCAATCCAAAATCATAGTGGACCTGTTTTGTTAATTGCTCTTCACATAACTTATAAAGAGTGTAGAATTTTCGAGCAAGAGTGATGTTTTCCAGAAAACCACAGCTAGCAAGCTTCACTCTGATGATGATTTGCCTATCAGGTACCATCATTGCCACTGTGCGGAACTGTATCTTTAAATTTTCTGGTAACTCTTTTCTACCAGCGTATCCTGGGTTCTAGAAGAAGGATAAGATGATATTTGAGATTGACATGCTTAAATAAAAAGATTGAAATCAAGTGAAAAATTTAAGAGTGTACCATAGTGATAAAGATACCCAATTCAGGACACATGTCAATTAGATCACCATCAGTAAACAAAAACTGTTTCTTCTTCTCTTTCTTTGCGGCGAGGACAACAGCTACTTGTTGAGCGGCTACCGAAAGAACTGGCAGCTCTATTCTGTTAAATTCATCAAAGCAACCCCAAGATCCACTTTGGGCTAGTCCTTTATAAATACGCCCAAGTCCTCTGTAATCCATTTGGTCAGAACAGTTGAAGACGACAACATACTTAGCTAATGTCTTTCCCATGTCCTTAACTGTTTCTGTTTTTCCTGTTCCTGCTGGTCCACAAGGGGAACCTCCCATCGACATCGACAAAGCTTGGGCCAGAGTTATATAACATCTGTTATTGAAGATTAAAAATGTTTACGAAAAAGATATTACATTTTTTAAGTTAGAAGAATTCAAGGAAACCTGTCTGTTAGTGGTGTAATGACTAGTCGTTCAGTACATCCAAGGTACTCATTCTGATAGATGAATTGAACGTCAGTGATAAATATAGAAGTTTTGTCAAGGTCTTCTTTAAAATAAAATCTACACTGCTTCAACCACTCGAAGTCATTAACCGAACGGACATTTATTCGACACTATAAGCAAGAGGTTCTGTAAAGTTTGGAGTTAAAAATGACGAAAAGATGTTGAAATAAAAATAAGCATACCAAGATATCGAAAATGTCACGCTGATGAACATGAATCGTAATCAGAGTTTCGAACTTGATCCTATCAATTTTTGTCAGATCTCTAGTTGTCTGGTCAATCAGAGTATTCAGCAGTTCCAAAAATCTATTATTCGTTTCTCCCATTATCTTTTTATCTGCTCTTGCTTGCATAAGGGCCAATTCTGAATCTCTCGTCCATATCATTTGTATCCCTAAAATGCCGACTTGAGCAGGCATCTTATCCAGAAATACAAGAAGATTGAAATTCTGATCATTTATCATAGTATTGGCTTGACGAATAATCGAGTGTAGCGATTGCTGGGAAGTCTGCAAGAGTTGCATCAACCAAGTTTCGACTGATCCTTCAGCTCTTACGCCTCTTTCAAGCTGAAAAAATTATTGCAATTTTATAAGGCCTTTGATTAGTAAAGATTATGATTCTTAAAACTTAACTGAAATCTTACAACTATGGTCTCTCCTTCGGAAGAAATGATGGCCATCATCTTGTTGTACTCGATATCATGGAACTTGACAAATCGGGTATTATCAAAAATTGAGAGCAGATGGTTTTGAATCGTGTGGGAGTCCGAAGCTTGACCTAGAATTTCAAGTAAGGCTGGATCACTGACAAAGAAGAATCTTGGAAACATCATTCGTTTCTTTTCGAGATATCTGAAAGATACGTCAAAAATGATAAGCATAAAATGAAAGGATTAGAAACACTGATTATAAATACTAACCCACTAAGAGATTTTTGACAAAGTTCCAGTTGTTCTTGCAAATGGGGAAGAAGCTGTTTTAACAAGTCATCTCCAACACAACAAGGAACAACACCTGGTGTCTCGTGTGCCCTCTGCATAATTTTCTGCCAACTTTTATCAATTTTGCTGAATCTTTTGGCCTCCTTAGGTAGCTGCTTCGCGATATCACCTCCAACAAAGACAGCCTCTAGATAAACCCACATGTTCTGAACTAGAAGCCACCTTTCCAAAATTTCATTTGTGTTGGACAAATCTCCTAGCCAGTGCTGAATCTGTTTCCTGAATGGTGCATTGTAACGATTAGACATAAGTGACCCTAAAATCATCAAACTATCCTCCAATTGACCTATAGTCTCAGCTGTTGTATCTCCTCTGAGTAAAAGTTCTCCCCTGTTATTGAAGGTCATAAATGTCAACTCATGAGCAGACCACTCATTAACCACTTGTCTCAGCTTTGCTTCTATGTCCTTTTCTTTCATGGCTGATATACAAATATCTTCTATGTCTTCCTTATACTTTAGCAACGGAGCTTCTAAAATGTTTTTGAGACAAAATCCCTCACTTTCTAGGTCAAAAGTGTGACCAGTAACTTCAACTATTCTCTGCCAGTGACGAGGTTTCATAGCCTTATTTGCCATCAATTCAAGTAAAGGACACATGTCATTAAAGTCGTCAATGGTCTTCTTTAAGGCAAAAAATGCTGGCCATTCTTTTAAACCCTTAGGAAGCTTCCGACATCGATTTTGGAACTCCATCAGTTCATTGTTTATTTCTTCTATATTGACCTACAAGATTAAAACATTTTATATAAACGGCTCTTCAGATGTGTTCAGAAGAAGCCATTACATCGTATCTTAGCTTACCTCACCCCATGGAATATCATAGTAACTGCTAACTCTATCAATAACATCATTATACAACTTGTACAACTTCTGCAAAAGATTCAGTTCCTTCCTAATTTGAGACAACTCAGGATAATCTGTTGTTGGCAATCCAAAAAGTTCTTCGCCACTTTGGTATGTCTGCAATTTCCTCCACATTCCGTCAAACCTATTTTGGAAGAGAATTTGCCTGTCTGATGCTTCTCTAGGAGTTAAACCAGCTTGCATCGGACCTGAGTGTCTATACTCTTCGCAATAAGCCTCATTATCAATTCTAAACTTTTCTAAATTGTTTCTCAGTTCTTCTTCGAATTGAGGTTGGAGAGTCAACAAGAGGACGTGACTATCTAGAGAACGTGCCTGGAGTTGTTGCCAGGTATATCTGAGATTATCAACCTGTTCGAGACATTCTCGATCAACTGGTACATCGTATCTCGTTACTATATTGAAGGCCTCTTCGATAGGCTCTATCTTTAGTTCCATGTCAACTTCCTGTTCTCGGATTTTCTTCAAGGTGTCCATTATCAATCGTACATCATCAAGATCTCTGATTTGTCGATCTAATTTCCGTTCCATCTCATTAATCACTGCATAGACGTACTCCATTTCCCTTCGGTACTTCTTCTTTATTGCCTGTCCGATCTTATGGGTTGATCCTGAAAAAAATTGATAGAAATTTTTAGATTATTGAGGATTGAGAATCCTGAATATCGAATCTAGATTGAAAAATCTCACCTTTGATCTCTGTGTATAAGCCATACTTCAATTTCTCTGTTGATATTGCTATAGAAGAACCCAAGATAACCAGGTCTGGTTCAGTAGCCAATTTATCCTCTAGTTCTCCATGTTTTCTCAACATCGTTTCAAAATCAGTCAAGGAAGTCTGCAACAATTCTCTGACACTTTTTTCATTTTTCCATAGAAACTTATAGGGTTTCCATCGTTCCATAAAATCAGCAAGGTCTTGACGTAATTCTAGGGTACAAGAGCTCAGGAGTCCTAGCATTTTTACAATTTCCTTGTTCTCCATAACCAGACCATGAAAATTTATTTCTTGAGCTGGAAATGCAGGTTTTTCCTCAGAGGATATCTTGTAGAGTCTTTTTCTCCTGGCTTTTGGATCTTCAGGGTTCTCTTGAATTCGTTTTTCTGCATCAACTTGGGCTTTTGTGACTATGTCAACTAAGTTCTTCTTGGGCGCCCAAGGCACACTACGCCAGTAGTGCTACAAGTAAATATTATTTAAAGCCAGAATTTTGAATATCCTATGCTAAGGTTTATCATCAGATTTGTACCTTTTCACCATTTCTAGTTGCACCAGTATTCCACTGTGATACACCTTTAGCTACTCCGGCTATAGTTTTTCCTATTGATGTCAGGGCTTCTTGAACTTCATCTAAACTTGGTCTTACAATCACTGTTGGTATCATCAGAGTTGCATAGATTAAAAAAACTGGACGAAGTGGTTTATCTGTAGAAATAGTCCTGATTTTATAAATGGACTTAGATTAACTATTTAGAGGATCGTAAAAGAGGGAATATTACCTGAACCCATTTCAATACCGAATCTCTTTCTGATGCTATCGAGAGAGGTTCTTGTGACTCGGATTAAAACATCAGCGACTTTTCTTGAATAGTATCTCCTCATTTCAGTAACTGCATTTCTTACCATTTCTTGTAACCCCTTGGATAAACCACCTCCAGGGGTTGATAATAATTTATGTGGATCATCAAAACAGGCCCAAACAATTGACCAATCTTGCTGCTGCTGTGACGTTTCACTACTGCCTTCTTGAGCTAAATCTACATTTATTAGAACAATTGTCCTGGAGGTACATCCAAAGATAAACTTAAAATGATCAATTATGGCCCTAACCTTCACCATTGAGGAAATCAAACTGACCCGAGTCAAGGGTGGCCTTGAAAGCAGTAGTTGCATTCTTAACCAGTTCCAATACTTCCTCAACAGCTTCTTCCACCATCATGCTTTTTCGGTTCAAATCTTCAGCAGCTGCTCTGCAAGTTTCATCTATTTTTTCTATAAAATATTCCACACTCCATGGTTCATCCTCAGGCAAAGAATGCAGAGTGATTTTCTGCATGCTTGTTAAAACTTGCAGAATCCTAAGATGAATTAGAATAATAATTAATTTTGAAGGAATACTGAAGAGTATTCAATAAGGTTATTTGGTGAAAAGACCTGTTTGTATAGACATCATGCACCCGAGTGATGAGAACATCAAAAGTCTTGATTTGATCTCTAGTATTTTGACAAAATGCCTTCCACTCTGAATTTGTCCACGTTAGAGAGAAAAGTCCAGGCCCTAGTAAAGAAGCGATACGGACAAGATGTGGCAGCAAAAGGGGTCTTACTTCCAGCTTGACTCTTCTTGAAGTTGCTACAAATTCTTCTATCAGCAGTTGGAGAGAATCATTGATTAACGTAAAGTGATCCCTTTTTGCTAAGATTGTTAAAGCTACAATTGGTAGTTTAAAGTTCAGCTTTGCTAAACAATCAGATTCTCTGAGAAGAAGGAGGATACGACCTTCTAAGTTGACCTTGACTTTACCAGATTCTTTATCAATTGCTAGCAGTGGTCTGTGAATCGAAAGTTGATTTTGTTTATAGCTGAAAATAACGATGCTACAAATTTTGGAAGAATTTCACTGATACATAACTAACTTGTTTAAACATTCTTCAATAACCCATGAATTCTGATGAGTCCAAACTTCAGCAATGTCAGCTTGGTACTGTGATACAACAGATGTAACATGATTGTATTTTCGAATTAGGTCTGCGGTTATTTGTAAGGTTTTTAACACTGGATGGTTTGATACAGAGTTGGCTAGATCATCCATATGAACTCTAATAATAACAAAGAAATAAATTATTAACTTTTGGACTTCGAATGGAATTGGGATTTCGAATCTAAATTTTACTTTAGAGAATTAGCCCAGGTTAGTCTTCCGGCAATAGGTGGTAAGTGTCGTGGCAAAGGTGGATCATCTCTTTGCCTCTTGAACAATCTTAATATCCTTTCAACTTCTTTTTCGCAATAACGAACCACTAAAGTATACTTTTCATCAAGCTTTGTTAACGGAATTTTCTCACTAACCTATACAAGCAAAAATATTGTTTTATTATATAATTTTGACTACAAAAGAGTTTGTTCTTGACTTACGTTTTCAAAACGTGTCAAGAAACGAATTCCTTGTGGTGTTTCCCAAACATCAGCATAGTTTTTTTCAATAATTTGTCCAATATCCTTCTTTAGAGTATCGGTTTCAGCCATAAATATATCATAGTCTTTGTCGAATTCAAGATTTCGGGGATCTAAGTAGTCATAGGATTTGCTGGTAGCAACTTTATTTATTTCTTCAAAGGTCTTCATTGCTTCATCCAAGGCTGAAGATTCAGATAAATATCAGGTTAAGAAATAGATTTATCTTTAGACAAGAGGTAAATAAATTTTACCTTCTCCTAGTAGCAATCCTTCCATTCTTCTTTTAAACAATCCTTGATAGTCTTCGATAAGGTCAAACATGGTCAGAATTTTTCTGATCCTGGCACAGAATGAATCGAATCTTCCAAAAACTTGGGTTTCAGAAAAAGCAAATTCTTGTTCTGTAATTGCTGGAGAACATCTCACTAATCTATACGTTTCCCTATATGCTCTATCGACAATAAATTAGATTTGATAAGCTTCATACAACTTTGAATTAAGTGTTGCAGTAGATTCTATATCTTACTTATTTAATCTTAAACAATGTTTCAATCTTTGTCTCGCAACATTTCGATCCTGACCCCAAACATTTTCTCGTCCTCTTTCAGTCACATAATCCCTGCAAGCTGCAATCATCTGGTTAGTGATTTTAACCATCAAAGAACTCGTTCTTTCTGAAGTGTTGTAATATCTAGAGACACTGTAAATCAACCTGACAGTTTGCAGAAGAGATACCAAAGAGTCTCTCATTTTCACCTAAGAAATTAAAAAATATTGTTAAAAAACTTTTGCTGATGAATTATAAATATTTTCGAATAGAAAAGCTGCATACAGGATCATCGAGATATAAACAATGGCAGCATTTTTCCAAAGCTTGAATGAATTTTGCATTGTCCTTGGCTTCATTAAAACAATAAGTCACCTCATCTTCAGCGTCGACCCAATCCTTTATGATCTTTGACCTCATCACTTGGAGGCACAAGAGGGACATTTTTACTTCGTTCTCCTAAATAGGACCAGCATTTTTAATTTGGAGAATTTAATTTTAATAGTTTATGGGACTATTCAAAAACTGCGTCACGCTTTTTTTAACTTCCTACCCCTCCTTAAAGAGGAGGGGTAGTTTTTTTAGTTTTTAAGTTTTCAAGCTAAAAAGTTAAATGATTTAGACAATAGTATACTTCTAAACCTGAAAATCTGAGCTTTCAAATAAGAAATATGATTTTTCAAGAAAGAAAAAAATGCATTTTAGACTTTAGAATGTTATGTTTCAGAGTATATTTTATTACCAAATAGTTCAAGTTTTAAGTAAAAGAGACCAGTTATTACCCTGATAGTTAAATTTTCAACCTTAAAAGACGAATTTTCAACAAACAGTCGAATTTTTAAAGAAATGATGACTTTTTATCAAAATAGTTGAACATTCAACAACATAATTACAAAATTAAACTTTCAACAAACTAGTTGAATTTTTAACCAAATAGTTCTAGTTGAATGTTTAAGCAAAAAATATGAATTTGGTAGAAAACAGTTGAATTTCCAATCCACAATGATTAATTTTTAACAAAACAATTAAACTTTTAACAAAACATTTATATTTTTAACAAAAGTTGTTTAATTTTTTTAAATAATTAAAGTTTCAACTAGATAGTTGAATGTCCAACATAATCATTAAACTTGCAACAAAATTTAGTTGAGTGTGTAACTAAAATAATGAATCTTCAAAAAACAAACAACATTCTGACAACGGAATTCAACTTTCAATTAAGTAGATAAGTTTTCAATAAAAATATTAATTCTCAACGATAAATAGAAATAGTATTTGATATTAAAAAAAATTATTTCAAATAAGAAATAGTTGAGTTCAATCTGAAAAGTCGAATTCAAAAAATTGGAAATCTTAACCAAAACGGATTAATTTTTAACTAGATAGTTGCGTCTTTAATAAAAAATATGACATTTTTACCAAAAGAGATAAATTCAAATATGAAAAAAATTAATTTTTTACACAGGAGTTGAATTTGCAATCAAGAAAATTATTATTTTCCTCCAGAAAAGACGATTTACAACAAAATACATCAATTTTCAACTATGTCGTTGAATTTTAACCTAAAAAAGATCAATTTTCAACCAATAATGGACTATTTGTATTTTTTTTACAAAATTCATTTGGACAAAGAAAACCGAATTTTAACAAAACAGTTGCGTTTTAAACCACAGAATGAATTTCCAACATGTGGTTGAAGTTCTGAACGTTAAAATAAATGAAATTTTTTACTGGCGCCTTTACAAAGCAGGACAAGTGCTAAAATGATTGTTAATTTATATTGGAAATAATTTATTATTGAAAAAGAATTATAATGCATAATTTAAATTGCAATTAATTTTTTACAAAAAAGAAGAATTTAAAAAAAATAGTTCAATTTTCAGTTTAAACAATTGTTTTTCAATAACAAAAAACTGTTAAAGAAAGTTTAATCTGCAACCAATAGCATGCATGTTTAATAAATTAGTTCCACTTTTAACCAAAAACGATCAATTTTCAATGCAAAATTTAATAGTTGAAATATCAGCTAAAAATGAGAAATTTGCATCTAAACTTAGAATAGTTAAATTTTCAGTTAAAAAAAGAAATTTTCCCCCCAAAAAATAATTTTCAACATAATAGTTCTATCTTCAATCAATAAGATGAATTTTTTTTAAGTTTCACTTTCGAAAAAAGATGAGAAATTTTTACAAAAATGAAGAATTTCGTAGATTTTATGTCAACGAAAACAATACATTTTCCACCAAAAATGGAACAGTTATATTTCCAGCTAAAAAATTAATTTTTTACAAAAAAAACAATTTTAGACTATGTAATTCAATATTGAGCCAATAAAATTAATTTTTAATGAAGTAGTTCAAATTTTAACTGAGTACTAGAATCTTTAACCAAAAAGTTGAACTTTTAACCTAAAGAGATTAATTCTGAACCAAAAATATAAAAGTAGACTTTAAAAAATTAAATTTTGATAAAAAAGATAAACTTTTCTACCAATTCATGAATTTTAAATTCAAACAAATTTTGAAGCTTTTACGACAAAAGATTACTTTTCAAGCCTCTGACTTCTCAACTGTAACCTCTGATCTATGACC
>JAWWLR010000004.1:23505625-23519424 GCA_035041075.1 Acraspis erinacei | reverse complement strand
CCCTACAGGGTCCTTATACGACATTTAGCGAATGCGACTTCAAGGGGGAATAGAATGAACTAAATTGCACTGAGCAGACCTCTCGCTTCCCCTGGCCCCCCTTATCCTCCTTTTCTATTCTTAATTTAAGCATACTTTTTTAAATTTAAAATATAATTTATGTTAAAGAAAAATAATTATTTCAATATGTTTTCAGAGATTGATATTTGTACTAAACTATTATTCAATTAAAATACAAGTTTTATCTTCCCGGTAAGAAGGTTTGCACTAAAAGGTATTGAAAAATTTCATTCGTCCAGTAGTAACGTGAGAAATATTGAATTCTTCTGGATCACGGTTTTGTCCTCTTCTTTTGAATGTCCACATCAGTTGAATTTATCTCTTAAATTCAATACCTTTCTTGCGCCGACAATATTTTTCTGAATGCCACAAAGCAACCAGGAAATAGGAAAATTTTAATACGTGGTAATTTAACAAATTTCAAAACTTTTATATACCTGTTTCCCAATAATAATGAGGTAAGAAGTTTTTGAAACCATAGAATCGGTGATTTTAGGATGTCAGGATTAATTTTCACACAGAATGTTCTGGTGGAAAATAATTTTTTGAATTTTGTATTTAAAATTTTGTTATTTGTTAATATTTGAACAAAGCGAAGAGCTTACGATAAAGAGATGTATTCTTGTATAGAATCCTACTAGATTTTGCAACTTTTATGCTTTTGGAGCGCGTTCTAATGCTTCAAACGAAAATTGTGTTTTTAATTTATTTGAGGTTACATCTGGCAACCCCGATCAGTTTCAAAAGGAATTGGTTTCTTATTGTTTTCGCCGCCTAATGAGGATTAAAAAACGAAGGACATAAACGGAATTCTTAGGGATTCAACATTTTTAATACCTTTTAATGTTAGACTTCTTACCGGGTTTTGCAACACATTTCGAGATTCGAAACTATGCTCGAATCACTTAAAATTTTTACCGCGAAACATGTATCACCAAAAAATAGTTAAAATTGTAATTAAAATCATCAGAAGCAAAAATGTTTTTAATAATCACTCTTATTTAATATAAAATATACGAAAAATCCTCAAATATTCTGGCTTTCTACTATGTGCAATAACACACCGAGTTGACAAGTCCCCTGATCCCTGTACGGTCGCAACCACTTTTTCATATTTTTGAAAAGCACGCTACGCCAAGCGGGAATAGAAAGAACTTTAATCGGTCCCATTTTTCCCCATTAGAGTGAACACACTGTGCTTTGAGAACTAGCCTGTACACGCGTACAAGAGAATCTGGGACTGTCTGCTGGAAAGTAACAACACTGAACAGAGCCACCAACTCAGTCTTTCAGCTCACTTATTCAATTAACAAAAAATTTAAATATGCCTGCACTAATGAAACTAATAGCCAAAAATTGAATTTGTTATTAAGTTTGCTTAAACAATTATCAAATATTTGTGACAAAAATTCATTCGTAAATCGATCATGTATTAATTGGAAATAAAACCTATGTATAATATTTTGACACCAAATGAAAATTAATAATTGCTTAAACTACCTTAATTAACAAATGCACTATTTTGCAATTTCTGCAGTTACAAACTTGCTTTTTCGATGCAAGTAAATGTAAATAACTAACTTCTAAACTTTTAAGAACATTTTGATGAGTGAACAATTTATTATTGTAAATATCAATTTTTTAAACATATTCTTATCATTTTATGTATTTATAAATAAAATACCACTTTTTCACGGAATTATCATTTAAATATTTAGCAATGATTTTTTTGCTAGGAATCGATAACATTTGATAATTGTTTAAACAAACTTTTTTCCACTTTTCACTTAAAGTGAGGTAATAATTAATGTAATTTATCAAACATTATTTTTTAAACAAATTAATATTGCTGATAACTATGTTTTTCTATAATAATTCTAGATAGTTACTGAAGCAGAGATGATTAATTCAACTAATCATTTGATTCATACCTTTTTAATTGATGATAATTTCTAAATTTTTTTTTAACTTTGCAATTAATTTCTGTGTTGTTATTTAAAACAAAATATGTAATAATAATTGCAGATCTAATATTTCCTCCTACTCATAATTATTTAATTTTTTCTGCGAAGACAGTTTAAAAAAAATTCTTACATTGAGAAAAGAGCAAAAACAATTGACTTGAAACAATAAAATACTATTTAAAAACATATTCTTTTTGAGGCTCACTCATTATTTGTTCATAACTAAAAATTGAAAGCAAAACTGAAGATATCAGAAAAAAGTGACTTTTTATCATTACGCTGAGACGATATTTATAAGCAATAATTAATTAATTCTTTAGACGAGCATGCTTGTTAACTTGCCACAAATATTAACTCATTAAATGAAAAGTGGGAAAAATGTTTAAGAGTTCAGAAAAAGCCGCAACTTTGTAGCACTTATATCAGAAAAGAAACTCATAAACAATAATGAATTTTTTAAACAACTTTATTTTTAACTTAAATTTTTATTACTTTCCTAAGTAAAATATGGGTAAGAAGTTTAAAGTTTCAGAAATAACCGCAACTATCTAGCATTAATTAAGAAGCTGATATTTAGATGCAAAATTTTTTTTTGAAGAATTATTTTTCATCAATTTAATCAATTATTAAATGACTCCAGGTGAAAAGTAGGCAAATAGATTTTTAAAAAAACTCATAAAAAACTGCTACTTTCTAGCATTATTCAAATTTAATATGATTAAAATTAATAATTTAAAGGTATCTGTATTAACATCAGATCATAAAATAAATTGATACATTTTTTAAGGTTAATTAAAGTTCGGAAGTTCTGTGGTCCGATTCCCAGAGGAGCGATTTGAGGAGATCTTCTTTTAGAAAAATTCCATTTTAGGAATTTATAAATTTATTTTTTATCTTGTAAATGACGTGGAGTATTTTTGATCAATAGCTTGCATTTCTGATTTTGCAGATTGTGGAATGACATCTATACTGATCTATAGTAACTAGTTCTAATGATAATACAGATTCCTGTAAATGATTATGCTAAATAATATTAAAATTGAATAATGCTATAAAGTTCCAATTTTTCTGCATTTTTTAACTATCTGTCTACTTTTCACTTGTTCTGAGTTACTGATTAATTCAATTTATCAAAAATAATTATTTAAACAAATTTTTGCTTATAGATTTCTTCTATTTAATTAATGCTAGATAGTTGCAGTTTTTTCCAAAATTTTAAAATTTTTACCGATATTTTCAGTTACAAATTTAAAATTATCAAATTTATTAATTTATTTTAAAGAAACAAATGTTTTTCCTACTATAGAAGTTAGCTTTTTAACAAAATACTTTAACTTTCAAAAAAATAATTCAATTTTTAACATAATAGTTGAATTTCTAGTCGGAAACCATAAATTGCCAACAAAAGAAAGTCACAGACATATTTCAATAAAAGAAGATGAATTTCGTACAGCAACAAAAAAAAGAATTTGAAAACAAAACAGACGAATTTTCAACAAATAAACATTTTTTACTCAAGAAAGAAATTAAGACTTATCTAAATTGTGAAGTCACCAATAAAATTCTATTTTTAACAAGAAAGGAGAATTTTAAACTAAAAAAGATCAATCTTAGAAAAATGGAAAAGTTACATCTTCAATTAAAAAATTATTTTTAGCCAAGAAAAGGCTTTTCCATTAAACAGATAATTTTTCAACCAAAAAGAAGCCTCCAATAAAAATAAATACATTTTAACAATGTAGTTTAACTTTTAAGCAAGTAGTGGAATTTTTAATTTAAAAAGTTTAATTTTCAAAAAAAAACAACTACATTTTTACTAAAACAAACGAATTTTTAAATTCAAAAGATATATTTTCAAAAAAATAGTTGAATTTTTGGTAGAAAAAGATTTTAATTGACTTTTCACTATTAAAATATGAATTTTTAAGCAAAAAATAAGTTTTCATGAAAAATTTGAATTTTCAATTCCAAAAGACGAATTTTTAAACAAAAAGGTTGCATTTTAAATGAAATTTGTTATTTCTATTCAAATAGTTGCCTTTTTATCCAAAAAATATCAGAATTTTCTCAAAAGATATGCATTTTTATTAGAAAATAAATGCAAAAGAATAGTTGAATTTCAATATCAAAAAGATTCCAGATGACTGTTCAGGATCAAAGTTTGTATTTTTAACGAAAAATAAGTTTCTAAGAAACAAATTGAATTTTCAATCCGAAAAGATGATTTTTTTTTAACCAAAAAGGATTCATTTTTAGACAAATATTTGAATTCTCTACCTAATAGTTGCAATTTGATCCATGAAGGATGAAATTTTCTACTAAAACAGATCAATTTCTACTAAAAAACGACACACTGTTTTTTAAATTTCAATTTTTATCCAGAAAATGTTTCAGTTTATTTTGCAACCAAAAAATATAAATTTTAAACAAAAAGTACTTTTTCTACGACGTAATTAAATTTTCAACAATACAGTAGATTTTTCAACCAAAAAGTATGACTTTAACAAAATAGTTTAATTTCCCACCAAACATTTGGAGTTTTATCCAAAGAAGGTTTAATTTATACTAAAACGAGTGAATGTTTTAACAAAAGAAGACAAATTTTCCAAAAAATAGTTGAATTTATATCAAAACAGATTTTAATTGACTTTTCAACACAAAAATACGAATTTTAAACAAAAGTTTAATGTTCTTGGTAAATAGTTGAATTTTTAAGAAAATAGTTGGCTTTGCAACAAAAAAGGTTTTTTTTCTAAGAAAATTGTTAAATCTTCCAAAAAATAATAAAACGTGTAACTGAAAAAAATAATCTTTAGGAGAATGTTTTTGTGAATTGGCAAAAATCGTAGACAAATCGTAACAAAATGTCTCTAGACCACCCCCCCCCCTCCTGGAGCTGACACGTGATTTAAGTACGGTCCCTTATATGCATGAAAAGTCGAAAAAATTCGACCACCCTGATATACACCCCTAAATTAGTTCATATATTTTTACGAAGCAATTTGTTTTTAATATTGGACCAAATTTCTCTAATAAAGTCTGTAAATTACAGTAGTAATTAGTTAAGTTTAAACAATTTTGATTCAGAGGCAATAAACTATTATTTGCGTAGGAAGAAAAGGTATGAAATAAAAATAAAATCATTTATATACTCAAGTCCATTGTTATTCAGAGGAAATAATATTTCAAAATGTTGTTAAATAATTCCAATTTTCTAATAAAAATGAGTAAAATGGACAACCGAAAAAATCTTGTAAAATTGAAAACAAAAATCTATTAAAAAGGAGATAATGATGATCCTGAATGTGTAGAATTAATGTGGAGCCCATTGGTTCCTTGTTATCTTTAGATTTTCGAAAATTCTTCTCTTTCTTAACTTTGTTTAAATAATCACACGCAAATGTTTTTTCCACTTAAGACTGGCTAATTCCCGTTTGCAATTTGAAAATGTGACCTTATTATAAAGAATACAAGACAATCGCGTTATGTTATCAAACGTTTCTAGTAATTTTCTTATTATTTTTCACGGCTGATAAAGATTTTAAATATTCATAAATAATTTGTTTAGTGCATTATATCATTGTAATTTTTAAATTGTGATATAACTTTCTACAAAAAATCAGAAAAATTCTATTGAAAAATTCCAAAAATAAAAATTTAAATAATAAAGAAGAAGTGGGAGATATTAAAAGGTTTAAATAAAAATTAGGATCATTTCAAGTCTTCTAAAGATTCAATGTTTTCACAATTTAATAGATTCGTAATAAAAAATTACTTTGCATTGCTCCAGCACTAATGTGTGTTGAGAATATCAGTTTACTTACTATTATTATCTTCCGAAAAACGCTGAGCAATCCCTGCATGCAGTGTGACACAAAGAATTAAAATAATCAAATGTATTTTTTCAGACATTTTTAACACGGAATTGGATACTTCAAATCATGAACTTCTACTTTTTTCGAATTTTACTCAGCATAATTGAAAGACCAAAAATAGTTTACGTGATTTATATCCAACATTATTTCCAAACATCAATGAGTCTTCATACCCTGAATGATTGTGAAAGACGGAAGAAATGCATCGTTAAATTTAAAAAAATATTTGATTAACCTCCTTTACTTTAATTCGAAAAAAACAGCTATGAATGAAAATGACAATTTTTCTTAAGTTTAGTAAAATGTTTTCTTCCTGAACTTTTTAAACATCTAGTGTCAATGATAAAAAAATTATTAACATTATAACCTTATTAATGTTAGAAAGTTGCTGTTTTTCGTAAATTGCGAAAAATTTGTCAACTTAGCACTTAGTGAGAGTAAAATTAATGCTAGTTCATAAACATAATTGTTTGAATAATTTATTATTGTTCATGACTATATTCTCTAAGATCATTGGCAGCAGGATGCAATTATTTCTGAAATTTTTTACTTTCTGTCTTTAAATTCATAAACAAATAACAAATAAACATTACAGAGAATAAATTTTGAAACAATCTCTTTTTGTGTGAATATATATTATCCCGAAATAAATTTTTCAGATTAAAAAATTTTTTAATTTCAGAAAAAACCGGAATTTTCTAGCATTATTATTGAAGCCGATAGTTAGAAACAATAATAATTTGTGTTAACAATTACGTTCCTTACTTTTCATTAAGCCTCACAATAATTGAAAAATGGATAAAACTTGGAAAATTTCAGAAAAAGTGCAACTTTCTTGTATTCTTCTAAAAAATATTTTTATGAATAATAATACTAATTATAAATGGTTTAAACAATTATTTCTCTTCAAATGATTAATTTTTAGTTGGTTGTGACATGCGAATCAAAAGTTGAAAAATTAAAAAAAAGCGTGACTTTCTAGATCTCTTCTAAGAGAAAATTGCTATAAATATTAATCAATTATTAAAAAAATTCAGATAACTATTAATTTATAAATATGATTTAATAACACGTGTGTTAAAAACAAGGTGTATTAAAAAAATTGGGAAACAAATAATAATTCGCTCCAAAAACTTGCAAAGCCTAAACGTTAAATAATTCCATCGGTAGTATTACCTTAGGTCAGTAATATAGGTCTTACATCAGTAATGTAGCCTATAGTCGGTAATGTTACCTTCAATCGGATAGCCTTCAAGTGTAAAATTCTCTCAAAACAGGAAGTAAGGTATTTTTCACGAGAATTGAATAAATCTTTTAAAAATAGAATAATATAGATACTAATAAAAATAAAATCAAATAAAAATCAAATAAAAGTGCGACTTTTTCAACAGAAAAGCTTAATTTTCAACCGGAAAAATAAATTCCTAATCAAAAGATTAATTTTCTAGCAAAAAGGACAAATTTTTAAACAGGAGTCTATTTTCAACGACAATAATGAATCTTGAACTAAAGAAATTAATTTTTTGATGAAGCAAATACATTTTCTAACAGGCACTTTTTTAATCTATAAACATTGATTTAATGCAGAAAAGATTATTTTTCAACAAAATAGTATATTTCTTAACCAATTCTTGATTTGTACATTCCGAGAAGACAATTTTTCGACAAACAATTTTCTACCTAAAAACTATTGAATTTAAATGCCAATAAATAATAATTTTCAACAAAATAGATACATTTTCAATTAAAAAATTTTTTTAAATAAACATTTTTCAGTCAAAAGAGAGAACAAGTTCTAAACTAATTTTAGAAATTTCAATTACAAAAATTTTAAGTGATTTAAAGGTATTTCGAAGAATTCCAAAAGATTTGTTGATTTGATTAAATCTTGGATTTTTTTCAAGAGAACTTTTATTGCGAAGTTTAATTTAAATCATATTTAAGGACATTCAAATGAGTAATAAGTTTACTGGAATTTTAATTTTTCTAACGGATTTTTAGAGATAAAAAAAGATTCAAAAGATTTCCAAGAATTCTATAATATTCCCAAAAGTATCAATTGATTTTAAGATAAATTTGGATAATGAATCAAAATTTTATTAGATTTCTAGGGCCTCCTAGCGAGTCCAAAGATTTGGAGAGATTTAAATTTTATCTTAAGAAATTTTACAAGATTCAGGGATATTACAATTTTCTATGGAAAATGAGAAAAATGTAAACAAAAAAATTTTTAATTGAAAATAAAACTCCGTTGAAAAGTAGGGGATAAGGACCACGAATGAGTACAGTTATTTTGAGGCCGTTGATCTCTTTTCATTTCTAGATTGTAAAAAATGATTAGTTTAGTTATTTAATTATTTTTATTTTATCGGAAAAATAATTAAATTCTAGAAAAAAAGACGAATTTTAGATAAAATTCATGCATTTTATAGTTGAATTTTCAGCGAGAAACGCTTATATTTTCAAAAAAAGAAAAGTTGAATTTTGAATTTAAAAAATTAATTATTACCCCAAATTATATAATTTTCATCTAAAATTATATATCTGTAAAAAATAAGGCGTTTTATCAAATCCGTTCAACTTTCAATCAAGTATTTTAATTTGCAACTAAAAAAAATGCATTCTCAATAAAAAATGTAGAAATACATATAACAACAAAGAAAGATTTTAATATAAATGAAAAGCAGTTGAATTTAAAATAAGGATACGAATTTTTAACGAAATATTTTAATTTAAAAAAAATATATAAACTTTCTACTAAAGTGAAATTTCACCAAATAGTTGTGCTTTCAACCCAAACAATGAATTTTTGACCAAGAATATTATTTTTCTACAAAAAAAATAAATTTTCAATCAAATACATGAGTTTTTAAAAATAAATAGTCTAATTTTTAACTAAAAATATAATTTTTAAACCAGAAATGGAATAATTGAATTTGCAGTAATCAGAATGATTTTTTACGAAAAAACAAAGAAATTTGGAAAGATGTAGTCAAATTTGCAACACATGAATCCTAAATAAAATATGAATTCCGAACAAAAATTATTTTCTTTCTTAAAAAATAATTTGATTTTCAAATAGATAGTAGAATTTTCAACCAAAAGAGACGAATTTTGAATAGAATATAAAATAGCATAAATTATAAGAAAACAAACGAAACTTTAACCAAAATTCCATAGAATTTCCATGAATATTGAGCGATTGGGTCGGATTTCACAAACATTTTAAAATATCTACATATTTTTAAATTTCGAAAACATATGGAATTGTTGAAAAATTAAAATAATTTTAAAAGATTTTATCGATTTTCAAGGTATTAAAAATATTACAACGGATTTCAAAAAATGTCTAGGGATTTCACAGGATTTTTATTCTTTTCAAAGACTTCGAGGGATTTGGAAAAATGTTTTAAGATTTCTAAAGATTCTTACGGATTTGTAGAGATTCCTGAAAAATAAATGAAACTTCATTGCATTTTAAGAGTCTTCTAGCAATTCACAAGATTCCAAAGGATCCGAAGGTGTCTCACAGAGTTTCAAAAGATTCAAGGGTTTTATCATATTTTGAAGGATTCAGCAGATTTTTAGGGGTTTAATTTTTTTAAGAGAACTTTAATTACTAATTGTAATTCTTGTTTAAATGTAAATTATATTCAAGGGCTTTCAAATAATTTATAGTTTTTAAATGGAATTTTTCGTTTTCGTCAGATTTGAAGGGATTTTAAGGAATTCTGAAAGATCTGCAGATTTTCAAGTGTTTTCAAAATGGTTTCTTAATTCTAAAAATATCCAGAGATTTCTAGAAAACTTTGGAAAATACAATAAAGCTCATGGAATTGCAAGGGACTCCTAGCGATTCCAAATATTTCTCGGGATTTTAAGTTATCTCAAGGAATTTCACAAGATTCAAGGATTTTGAATTTTCCTATGAAAAATGAGAAAAATGAACAAACAAACAAAAAATCAAATTTTAAATTTTATGAAGAGAGTATCGCTGTTTTCTTGCTGTTTCTGCATACTCGAATATTTTTTATTTATTTTTTATTAATTTTTTTGTCTTGATAAGTGTGCTATAGGAATTCCAAAATGTTGGTGATTATTTTTTACAAATATTTTTGTATTGAGATTTGATAATGATTAAAATAAAAAAGCGAAAAAAATAAAAAAGAGAAGGAAGGGGATTTTATTGGTTGCCTTCTCATTTTTCTTTCTTCTTTTTTATTTTTGTACAAAAAAAATTTTCTTTTTCTTTAGGGAATTTTTTAAATCTTTTTTCAAATTCCAATAGAAACAATTTTTGTATGGTGGTAATCCACATTTCTTTTTTTGATTCTTGGTTTTAGTTTCAGGATTTCTGCGCTTTAAACTTTTCTAGTAATTTTGTATGAATCTTTTGTGATTCATGTGGACCCTGAATATGCATTATTAGTTCATACCCCATTGAACCCTTGTCATTTTTAGATTTTGAAAAATTCTCATTTTTCTTGACTTTGTTCCAACAGTCAAACAGTCATGTTTTTGAATTATCGGATGAAATAAATCTATAATTTTTTGTTTGAAATTTGATTAGCATGTGGAAATTTTGGATTTTTAAAAAATTGAACTCAGGCTCCAGCGCTTCATTGGAACGTGCTAAGTTTTTTAGGGATTGAAGATAAGTGTCTACGAAATGCAACTATACTAATAAATCTTATTTTTAACCAACCCTCATCTCCCCTGGAACGCCCTAAGCCCAGATATGACCAAAGTATAAAAAAACTACATTTTTACGTGTTATTGTTAATTTTTAGAATTTTCCGGCATTTATAAAAATTAAGTCTGGTATACCCGATTTTTTTTTATTGGTATACTATACTACTTTTTCTTGAATAATCACATAATTTTTTAACGATTATTCGAATTAAAAAGAATCTATTTTTATAGAAATAAAATATTAACCATTTTTTAATTGTTCAAACAAATATAATTTGTTTCAACAATTTTTTCCCCAAATATTTCAAAAATTGGATTTCCTGAATTGAACATAAAATTAAATCATTTCTAGGAATAGCAAGTTCTGTTGAAAACGTTATGTCATTGTTTAAACAATTTTTATTCATTTACACAGTTCTCTATTAAAAATTTGGATCAATAATATATAATATAACAACATTTTTTCGTAAATATAGGTATTTTGGGTCTTTCAGTATTTCAGCTTAATATTCATAGAATACGTTTAGATGGAAGAATGAAATATAATCTAAATCCATTTTATAATAATTTTAATTGCAACGCTAAAAAAGATTATATTTTAGCCAAAGACAATTTGAAATTTGGCTTGGCTTAGCTTTAAATTATTCAATTTATCATAAATAAATTGAACTAATTGTATAAAGCTAACTAAAGTAATGATTTTATTATTTTAATTATTATACATTACCTCTAATATAGCACTTCGTCCTCATATATATTTTTTGGGAGAAAATGTTGAAACTTGAATCATAATTTGCATTAGTGAATGTACTTTTTTATAATATTATAATAAAGATTGTAAAGATATTAAAGATTGTAAAGATTGTAAAGATGGTAAAAATGTTTTAGTTCAATAATAAACTTTTATAATTTAAATTCTATTATAAATTTTATGATTTATTTAATATCGCGCCAAAAAATAGGTAAAAAATCCATACTCAATTTAAAGGAAATGTAAAAAAGATAATAATTAATTGCTTCAACTATAATTTAAGGCTTTAGCAGAATTTACTAGTACTCGAAATTTTTCAAAATTATGTTTAATTCCGAAAATGCCAGTGTAATCCTATTTTTGGAAAAACGATTGTTTGAACAAACTATATTTGTTTATACCATTAAAAAATGATTAAGATATTTTTCATATGTACTACAAATTCAGAAAAATAATTGTATGTATTATATTTTATTTCTTTTTTTTAAAGTTATCGAAAAAATAAAAAGTTCTTGAGAAAATAAAAATTGTTTAGACAAATATAGATTTGTTAAAATTTATTATTAATTATTTAACAAAAAGTAGCATAGGAGACTTATGGTAGTATTAATTTAAGAAAAAATTGCCACAAATTGTTTTTCACAAATCGAAAAAATAGTGTCTGTGACTTCACGTTTTCAGCTTTAGAACCTGCGTGATGCGAAATGGTGTCGCTCAATTATAATATTAAGATTGCATAAGTTCAAAATAGGATCTTCGATTCAAAAATCAAGAAACTACAAATTTTAATAAAAAAGGTTATTAAATTCAACTTTTTCGCAATGTTACAATTTTGTAACAAAAAATTAATTTCCATCTCTAAACCTCGAATGCTTACTCAAAATATCAGTAGAATTACCACTATTATCTTCCAGGAAACTGTCAGCAATCTATTTAATAAAAATAGTTTTAATTCTTTTTTAAATTCAAGTTTTCATCGCATCTTAATTATTCAAAAATCTATTTAACTTTTAAAAGAAACTTAGGAAAATTGTATTTGTATAAATTTCAAGCAAGTAAGCAAAGAGACCTAAACAAATAATTAGATATCGAAAATTCTTATTTTGTAATAAAAGTGATTGTTACCTCCAAATTAAAATTTGCCTAATTTTTGTTTTATAAAATTCACTCGCTTCGTTAAAAGTTAATGGTGTTAGTTTCAAAATCATCTCTTTGATTGAAAATATAATCATTTTATTAAAAATTTGTTTTTTTTTTGGCTGGAAATTAATTTTCATGATAAAAAATGGATGTATTTGATTGGAAATCTAATTATTTGCTTGAATTATTATGATTTTTTTAAATTTTGATTAGAGATATCAGAATTTAAAAAAAATCTTTCTGAACATTTTCAATAACCTTCAAAACCTTATATTTACATAACCTTAAAAACAAGCTAACCTAAAAAATAAATAGCGATCCTAAATTTTTATTTTTTATTGGAATTAATTTGTTCTTGAAAATGAGAAAGTGAACGCCCACTTTGAGCCTGATTGAAAATGCAAGTTATTATTAAAAAATATATTTTTTTCAAAAAGGAAATTTTCTATACTTGATTTATTGTTTATAACGAATGTTATAGATAAAAACCCTCAATTACCAGAATTGATTTTTTGAAACATTTTTGATTATGCTTTGTCACAAAATAGAACTTTTTGCTTTCGTTACATTTTCTCGTACGATGAGCCATTATTTATTTGCAGCCTTTAAAAAATTAATTTTTCATAAACCCACGTTCCTTTGAATAATTACAATTTTCTATGAAATAAGTATACAAATATAAAACAGTAAAATATTTTGAAAATCCCAAAAGGGATTCTGTTAAACAGTATCAATTGATTTATATCTCATTGATCCATCATAATTTTAAAATGGTAAAAAATTCTTATTTTCCGCAACTTTGCAAGCAGCAATTATATTATAAAAATTTTTTATTTTTGACATTTGGGAGATATCAGGTTGAAGGTTTGGCAAATACAAGGCAGATGTCTCTCGTCCTAAATATTTATAATAAAAAAATACTTTTTCTTAAAAACAAATTCCCCTACTTTACCGACCGTTTACCTAATTATCACTTGTTTGTAAAATGCAATAAACCAAAATAAACTGCTTTGCCTACTTTTTTTGTTTGAAAAAAATATATTTAAAACAAAATATCAAATAGACTAGAAGGCATATTTCTCGCCAACTAATTTCTACACAAAATAATACATCGAATTGGAAATCTGGGAAATTTCATAAAAGCCACTAAGGAAGGCTCATTTGGTCCTGTGCATTTATAATTGTAAAAAAAAAGATTTAATAAAAAAAAACGAAGAAAAACTTCCTCGTTACTTCCTCGCATTGAATGATTCGCGCACTCGAGAGAGAGAGAGAGAGAGTGAGCCAGTGGGGCAACGCCGACGAGTCGCGTGAACA
>JAWWLR010000004.1:23487794-23505525 GCA_035041075.1 Acraspis erinacei | reverse complement strand
ACCCCCCCCCCCCCTTGGGCTGTTACATAATTTAAGCGCTCTGGGAATATTGAGTGATAGTATAAATCTTTTAAAAAAATTATAAATGAAAATTGACTAAATAAAGTAAGTATCGAAAAGTGAAGAGTCTATTACATAAAGATCAGCTCAGGAAGCCCCTCAGAGGGAGTTGGGAAATTACGTTTCACTTTTTGCTTCATAAACCAACTTCGACGGCACGTGACAACTACCTTGAAAGTTCGTGGCAAAATATCGACCCTTTTCTTTATTTACAGAGAAATATGACTCGCCACTGGCTCTGTGTCAGGGCTGAAGTCATCGAAAGTGATTTAAGTAGTGTACTTTCGCTTTAAGAAATCCTCCTGTGTTTACTTTATGCACCCTCTTTTTACATCACTATACTCCTGATAAAGCAATGAACTCTTAAGAAAATTTTATCCACCCCTTTTCTACTTAAATCATCCATTTAAGGAAATTTCAATATGAAAAGACATTTTTCATAAATGGTAGGCTCAAATAAAATTCTGTCTTGTAAAATTGATGGAACTAAATTTTTGTAAATAGCTGACACGATGTTGAATACCTGATTGTATACTGCGTGAATATGGCTTTAAGTGGCTGTTTTCAGTTTATTATTTGAATTTTCTGGATTTTTTAAAATTAAATTTTCCAGTTGAGGAATTTTAATTCTAAAAATTAATTTCTAAAAGAGCAAATTTAAAATTTAAATCATTCCGTAAATATTGAAGGCAAGAATTCTGGATAAGAGGATAACCCCTGGACCCCGTTAAATGAGGTATTTCCCTATTAATAAAGATTAAGAATTTTCTGCACCATCAATTTGGTCAATGAAAATTTCCAAATAATTTTACTTGATGTGCCAATTTATTTCTGAATGTTTCTGAATATTATTGATTAAAGAAACAATTTTAATTTTTTAAATCATGTAGGTTTTATTTTAAAAGATTAATTTTATGATTTGAAGATTTTAAAAGATCAATCTTATGATTGGAAGATTTTAAAATATTACGAAAAAGAGGGACGACTGAAAAATCCCGAAAAATGAGATTCTCGATACCGTAAACTTCCCGAATTCGAAAACGCCAATAATAAAATTGCTCAAAAATAAAAAGACGGAATTGGAAAATTCCCGAATAATAAAATTCTCGAATAATAAAATTCTCGAATTATGAAATAGCCTAATTGCAAAATTCCCGAATTTAAACAATTAAACTTTTTTATAAATATCTTTGATTGATTACAAATACAATAATGAAATCTTATTTTTTAAATTATTTTTAATGTTTAAAATTTCTCAAATTATTGTTTGAATTTAAAATAGCAATAATTTTAAATACAATATTTCTGGATGACGAATTTTTTTAATGTGCATAGTATTTATAAAAATACAAAACGCGTTCGAAAAAATTGACTTTTAAATATATATAAATATATTTTTTTTCAAATCGTTATAAGGTATGATAAAAACAGTGGGCGATTTTTTTTGTGTTCGAGGTGCAAATTTGTTCAAATTTAGATGGTGTAAAAATCCAATTTTCAAGTTTAAAAAATGAGAATTTAGATTGCATCATCCTCTGCTTTCAACATTACTTATAGAAATTTTCTAAAAAATATATGTAAATTTTAAATTCGATTTTCGCGAACGCTTTTTGAATTTTTTTAAATACTATGAACATTAAACAAATTCTTCATCCAGAAATACATTAGTAAAAATTATTGCTATTTTAAATTCAAACAATAATTTTAGAATTTTTAAACATTACAAATAATTTAAAAAAAATCATTTTTGTACTTTTAATCAATAAAAAATATTTATAAAAAAATTTTAATTCTTTAAAGTCGGAAATTTTACAATTTAAGAATGTTCAAAGTCGGATATTTTATAATTCAACAATTTTTTGTCGGGAATTTTATTATTCGGGAATTTTGAAATTCATTATTTATTATTCGGAAATTTTCTAACTCGGTAATATTATAAGCTCTCCGGAATTTTATCATTCGAGAATTTTCCAATTTTTGAATTTTATTATTCGGTAATTTTGTCCTTCGGCAATTTTATTATTCGGGAATTTTGCTCTGTCGGGAATTTTATTTTATGGGATTTTTCAATCGTCCCGAAAAAGAATCTGAACAATGTTAAGACAATTTTTGGAATTATTACAGGATTTTAAAAAATACTAAAATTTTGAATTATTTTAGAATATATTTTAAATTTTTAGATTTTTTTAAAAGATTCAAAAACAGTGTTTAGTGTTGAAGCTTTTTAAGGATTTTGAAAGGTTTTGTCTTAATACTGAGTGAGAAATTAAAACATTTAAGCATTTTAAAAAACCTAAAATAAAATGTATGTGTTTGATGATTTTTTAAACTGGGTTTAGTTTTTCATGAGCTTTTGTAAAATCCTGTAAAAAACACAGCATTCTTAAAATGTGTCTAGATACTTTTTCAACCTATCTAAATTCTTTAAAAATTTGTTCGAATTTCCTTGAGAAAACTTGAAAAATTATGTTTATAGAATCCCGAAGCAACTAAACAAGAAAGTATTAAAAATCAAGTAGTCATTTAAAACGGTTTTTTTGTATAAAGATTATTTTTCTCTTCAAATTATAATTTGCCTACGATTTTTTTCTACTTTTTTAAGTAAAAAATCCTTTTGTTTAAAAATTGATCAATTTTGTAGAAAGCATTTTTTGGTGCAAGAATGTATCTATTTAAAAAGAATTTTTTTTAAATTAAAATTTAAACTATTTAATGTAAAATATAAAACTTTTTTCGTAGAGGATTCAAATATTTTATTAAGAATTCTTATTTTTCGATAATTTAAAAGCTTTACTATTTGAAATAAAAATATTTTTTAGTTTTTATATTAACTATTACATTTTTGGTTGAAAAAAGTTAAACTACATACTTTATGAAGAATTCACTCTTTTGGTTGAACAAGTATAATTTTTGTATAAAAATTCATCACTTTTGTCTAAAATTCTGTTTTTTCCTCGCAGATAATAATTAATCTTCTTGGTTAGGAATTTATCTTTTTGCTGAAGGGTAATTTTTTTTAATTGATTGTTTTTTGGACAAATTCCACTGTTTTTTTAATAAAAATATTTTTTTATTTAAATATCAACTATTACATTTATCGTTGTTCATTATTGTCTGTGGGTTAAAAATTTAACTAATTTGTTAAATATGAACTCTTCTTGTTGAAAATTCATATTTTTGGGTTAACAAATTAAACCGTTTTGCAAAAAATTCGTCTCTTTTGGAATATCTTAATGCCTTAATTTTTTTAATTTTGATTTAGTTTTAATTTCAAATCCAAATTTTTCAATTTTTTGAAATAAAAAAATTGTGGAAAATATTCAAGTACGCTTAAAAGATATTTAGAAGTTAGAAAAGGATACGAAAAAATTTAAGACTTTAAAAATTAAAAAAAAATTGAGAACTAAAGTTTATGGAAAGAATATAGGAGGTTTTAAAGCGAACTTGATCAATTTTGTAATCTTGAACAATTTCCAGAAAAAAGCAAGTAAGTTAAAGAGCTATTTTTAAATTTTAAGAAGATGCAAAAATAATTTTAATTTCGTAAAGGTCCAACAAAATGTAAAGATTTTGAAGAATTTTGAAAGGTGCGAAGAAAGAAAACATCTTTTCTAAACATTCTTGAGAAAATTAAAAATAATTTTTCATTTTTTTCTTAAATTAATTTTTAAAAGAAAATTAATAAAGGGTTAAAAAAAGTCGAAGAAAATGTGTCAGTTTATTTCATATCTTTTTTGATGATTTCAAGTTTTTTGATTTAAAACAAAATCTGTTTAGTTAAATTATAAACAATTATATTTTTCGTTTAAAATTCATCTTTCTTGGTTGAACATGTAAATATTTTATGATAAGTCATGTATTTTGTTGAAAATTCGTCGTTTAATACAGAAAATTAATGTTTGCTATGAAAAATTAATTTTTTTTAGTTCATAATTTAAAAATTGGATTAAAAATCTATCCTTTTGGATGAATCCAAATGCTTCAAATTTAAAATTAAAATCTTTTTTCGTTCACAATATCAAATATAATTTTTTTTTTGAGAAATGGAATTTTATGGTTGAAAATCCTACTGCTTGGTTAACAGCTGAACTGCTTAATTAAAACTGTTTTTTAGTTGACAATTCATAAATTTAGTTAAAAAGTTTTTGTTTAACGCTGCACTTTTTTTTTAAACTTTGATTTCATGTATCTTATTTTTTCAAACAATTTTATGAATTTTCGTAAGAATCTTAAGAAAGCTAAATTTTTATAACCCTGAAATAAATAAATTTAAAAAATAAATATTGTTTGCAAATGTTTATTTTATTAAAAAAGTTTTTTTTTCTCTAAATCAAAAAACTAAACGCGCACGTAGTGCCATATTGATAATGCTACTATATAAAAAAATCTTATGGAACAGAAAAGAAAAGCAAATGAAAAAACCGTAAATAAAATACATTTGGAACGATTTTAGCCAAAAGTTAGCGAAGTTAATAATAATATTAATACCTTTAAAATATAATAATCAGGCTAAAAGTTATAATGGTTTAAAGAAAAAAATTTTTAAACAAAGCGCAAAATTCAAATAATAATCATGGATCAAGTTTTTTTGTATAATTTTGTTGAAATCCAGCTTGTTATTTTAAAATAATTTTATTTTTGAATAATAAATTATTAATTATCATATTATGTTTCCACTTTAAGACAACTATTTGTAAGTACTAGCCTCTTATCGATTTATAAGTTGGACATAAATTATACCTGGAAAACTTATAACCTGATAATTCATAAAATACTTAAGGAGTAAGTCACCATACTAAAATATTAAATATGCATTTTGTTTTCCCTTCAAGAAATAGTTCCCCTCGTAAACTTGATATTGAACTCATTTCTCCCCATAATATCGCTCCTGAGAATTTGAAAAAAATAATTTCTCTTCTAATGTAACGCAATATCCAAGATTAAAAATCAAATATTTTTTATTGCACAATACTTCGTCGAAAAAAAATGTGTAAATACATTGTTCAAAATAGAAAAATTACAGCTAAATTTTATTTTCAAATTTTCATTATTATTTTTAACAACTTTTCATACACGGTGCAATATATTTAAAGCGGAAACACAAATTTTGGCTAAATTAAAATATTTTTTCTGCTGAAAAGAATATTTAAAAAATATATATCAAAAAAGTTATCAAATTTTTTGTATCAACTTTTTAAAATGTTTATTATATTAGATTTTCAGTTTTGTCCTCGAATTTTCGTATTTTCCGGTCCGCTAGAAACCTTGAACCATATTCGATTATATTTTTTGTAATTTAACGATTTCTAAGAAAAGTCTTTCTATATTCGACTCATCAAATTAGTGGTTCCCTTGAAAATGTTTCCATGTAATTATCCAACCCTCGGGGACTTTCAATAATTGAAGAGGGAACTCGAGTCCTCAGTGTGTTGTGAATTTAGCTAAACTTAATTATTTAAATCTATTATCTATTTATCCATTTAAATTATTTAACACTGTTTTCCTAAATGATAAAAATAGAAATAATAATATACAAAGAATAAATAAAAATTAAATAGAAATCTCTAGAAACAGATGTAGATTTTTCTACTGAATTTATAATTATATTTCAAAGAAATAACGTTTATTCTGTATTTGAATTTGAAATTGCATTTCACTGTTTGTGTCCATACGCTTTGTTTAATTAACCGAATATTTGTTTGACGATGCACACGTATATTCCCCTTTGTTACCCTTGTGATATCAATTTTGCTGTATATTCACTCACAGTTCAAAGGCATTTAGGCGTGAGAAAACAATATCAAAGAAAAAATACGATATCACTAAATTGATTATCTCTCTTGGCTTCTTTTTTTCCCATAACTTTTGGAAAAAATTAGAACTTTTGAAAAAAGTATTTTCAATTTTCTAAAAACATTTAAAATGCTTACACAAAAGTAAAAATCGAATTTTAACAAAAATTAAAAATACGAGTTTTGGCAAAGATTCAAAAATAGTTATTCTATTTAAAAAAGGTTGATTATCTATTTTAAAACTGTCAGACAAAACCAGTAAAACTATTTTTAACATTTCGGAAATTATTCAAATTTTACTATACAAAAAATAAAAGAATTAATAAGGAAAATAAAAAGCTCTTTGACGTTTTAGAGAAAAAAATGAAGCAATTAATCACCTTTATATTCAAATATTTTTCTAAAAATAAATTTGTAGACTAAATATGCTTTTCCTAATAACTTCCTGAGTAAATTGTCAATAAAACCACCCTTTTTCTTCCGTGTCAATAAAATAAGAGCCTCAAATCATCTACAAACAAAAAGTATCTCTGACTGAACCTGTCACATATTGAAATGAACACACGACATTCAATTTCGCCCTCTCGAGGGAAAATGCCCCAACTTTGACCATATCTCTATTTTTCCCCTAAATAGGGAGAAAAGTGATAAATTTTTTAGTAGCGAAATGCAAAAGAGTGATTTCGGCTCCATGCAGCATCCCGCTCGCGAGCCTCCATGTTACAAAACACTGCCATCTTTGAAGATAATATTTACGAGCTTGAATATTCCCCCATACCTTTTCGATCTCATCCACTTGAGTTCGAATCCTCTCTTCAGTTTCACTGATTTCACGCTCTTGTTGAAAAAGTTCACTCAGCACGATCGCGGATAAATTTCGACAAGTCCGAATATTTTTAGGGAGCGCCACTGAGGTGCGCCCGGCTGACTAGGCTGGGCTTTACTACTGTGGATTCTGCCTTGGCCCTCTCTCTTTCACGCTGTCTCTCTCCATCTCCCTCCCTCTCTTTTTTCATTGCTCCTTTCTCTGTTTCGCTGCAAGGGTTGACAGCGAAGGTGCCCGGGCGTCGATACGCCAACAACGCATGCGCGCCACCCCCGATCCACTCTTTCTACCCTGGGCAGCGCATTGGCTGCTGACCGTGTTATGAGGAACGCGGCACAGAACGGTTTTTGGAATCGGGCAGACTAATTCTTAACGGCCTGGCACGTGCTTTACCAACGTCTAGGCATTCCTACTTCCGGTAAGGGAACGGAGACAACTGCACCGTTTACTGGTATGAAAAGGCTCTTTGGGCTCAATCGGACGCTTTGGTTTTTACGATTCGAGGCTATTATAAAAAAGAGGTCTATTATATATTTTTTAGGTCAAATTAGCTGCTGAAAAATTCTGGGAGATTAGCAGCATTTTTAAAAAGAGGCTAGAGTTTTATTGATTTATGGGTTGGGGTTGTGAATTAGTGAGGATGTCGGGTTTAATGACCCAGACGTGCCTTCATTAAGTCAACTCTATCGGGTCATTAGTTCCAGTTTGATTTTCCAGTTGATTTTGGCGGGTTGCCCTCTTGCAGAGAGGCTGTTTCTTAGGAGGAAAAAATTTCAAAATATTGGGTAGATCGGATCATTTCTTTGAAAGTTATAAAAAAATTCGATTTGACCTATTTTTTAAAATGATCCTAAAATCCAATTGATCCTTTTTTAAAGGTTATTTATTTAGGGTTATTATTAGTACGGTAATTACAAATTCTAACTATTAAGTATTCTAAATTTTTTAAATTTAATTCTAGAAACCCTTAAAAAGTTACAAAGTAAAAACTTATTAGACCTCAATTTAAAAATGCCCTGAAATCCAATTTATACATTATAGAAGATTGTGCAATAATATATACCTTCGTTTTGGCTACTTAAGGATACTACATACCAAAGGGCAAAAAGATAAAAGAATCCTTCAAAAAGTACGCTGAGGACATATATTTGACCTAATTCAAAAAATGCCCTCTTATGGAATTAGTTGATTAAAGAAGATTGTCTAATCATAGATGCACTTAAAGATGCATACTGAAGGGGAACATTATCAAAGAATTTCTTCAAAAGTTATGCAGAATGAATATATTTGACCTAGTCCTAAAACTGCCCTGATATTGAATTGGTTGATTTCAAAGGGTTACCCAATTGCAGATATGTTCTTTTTGATCACTAAAAGTATCACAAGAATGTTTCATTGAATGTATATCTATAAAATATCATCAGATTGTTTTTTTGAGTGATACGTTATTTTACGTTATTTCACTCAATGTTTGTCCTTAGAATTCGCGGCTATTATAAAACAGCGGTTTATTTCGTATTTTTAAGTCTATTTGATATTTTTGAGGTCAAATTAGCTGTTGAAAAATTCTGGGAGACCAGCAGATTTTATTAAAGAGAGGCTAGATCTTCATTATTTGGTAGTTTGGGGTCCAGAATTAGGAGGGATGTCGGGTTTAATGACCCAGGGATGCCTTCAAAAAGTCAAATAGATTGGGTGATTAGTTTAAAAGTTATAAAAAAATGGTTTACCTGATTTTAAAAACTGGATCAGTTTCTTTTAGGTTAATTTTTGCAAGTTGACCTATTGTCAAGAAGCTGCTGCTCAGAATTAAAATATTTTCTCAAAATATCAGTTGGATGGGATCAATCCTTTGAAAGTTATACCAAACTACAATTTTGACCTATTTTTTAAAATGATCCTAAAATCCAGATGATCCTTTTTCAAAGGTTGTATATTTACAGAGGGATGGCAACTTATTACTAGAAAGTATATTAAACATTTTAATTTAATTCTACAATCCCTTAAAAAGTTACACAGTAAAAATGTATTTGACCTCATTTTAAAAATGCCGTCAAATCCAAGTCATACATTGTAGAAGATTGCCCAATTGTATATACCTTTGTTTTGGCTATTTAAAGATACATACCAAAGGGTAAAATTATCAAAGAATCCTTCAAAAATTACGCAGCAAACATATATTTGACCTAATTAAAAAAATGCGCTCATATTAAATTAATAGATTATAGAAGATTGCCTAATTGAAGATTACTTTTTTTATCACCGAAAGATACATACCAAAGGGAAACATAATCCAAGCAGTTCTTCAAAAGTTATGCAGAAAAAAATTTGATCTAGTCCTAAGAATGCCTTGATATTGAATTGGTTTATTGCAAAGGGTTACCCAATTGCAGATATCTTCTTTTTGGTCCTTAAAAGTAACATAAAAATGTTTGATCGAATGTTGATCTAGAAAATACCATCAGATTATTTCTTTAAGTGATATGCCAAAAAGTTATTTTACTTAATGTTTGTCTTTTTGATTCGAGGCTCATATGAAAAAGAGGTTAATTTGGTATCTTTTTGGTCTGTTTGATGGTTTTGAGGTCAAATGAAGGATTGAAAAATGCTTTTAGATTAGCAGATTTTTTTCAAAAAAGACAAAATATTTATTAGTTACTGTATGAGGATTGAGAATTAGTAGGAACATGGAAACCAGCTAGATCTTGTAATTAGTTTCAAAGTAACAAAAAAGTCTAGCTTAGCTCCAAAAATTAGGTTTGTTTCTTATTTGTTAACTGATTAAAGTCGCCCAATCGTAGATAATTTAATTTTTAGGAAACAAATTCGTGTAAAATCATTTTTTCGAAAGTTATACCAAAATACAAAATTGACCTATTTTTTTAAATGATCATAAAATCTAATTGATCCTTTTTTAATGATTGTCTACGTTTAGGGCAATAAAAACTTATCGCTAGAAAATATATTTAAAATTTCTATTCAATACAAGAATCCTTCAAACAGTTGCACAGTAAAAACGTATTTGACCTCATTTGAAACGTTCCGTTAAATTAAATTCTTACACTGCATATATACTATTGTTTTGGCTTTTTAAAGATGCATATCAAAAGGTAAAATGATCAGAAAATTTCTTCAAAAATTATGCAGAACAAAATTTATTTGACCTAATTAAAAAATCCTAATATTTGATTTAGTTGAGTGCAACAGGTTTACTAAATGTATATATCTTCTTCTGGGTTACTAAAAAATCCTTCCCAAACGGTAACATTATCAAATAAATACTTTTAAAGTGTCACAGAAAACATATATTTGACTTAATTAAAAAAATACTCTCAAAGTTAATCGGTTGATTATAGAGAATTTCCAAATTGTAGGTGTACTGTCTTCGGTAATTTAAATATGCATAGCAAGGGGCAACATGAGCAAAGAATGCCTTCAAAATTACGCAGAAATATATATTTGACTTAATTGTAAACATGCCCTTATACAGAATTCAATTCCTTCAAAAGTAGCACAACAATGCAAGACCTAACATATATCTAAAGAATATGATCAGATTATTTCTGTGTCTGATATACCATAAAGTGATTTGACCTAATTTTTTTGTCTTTACGATTGGAGGCTATAATTTAAAAACAGGTTTATTCTGTATATCTAACGTCAAATAAGCTGTTGAAAAATAGAAAGAGGGTTGAGAATTAGTGGAGATTTTTGTTTTGACGTTTAATACAATAATCACCTATTTTTGCAATTGATCCTAAAATCCAGCCGATCCTTTGTTAAGGATTTTCCATTTGTAGGGTGATTATAAATAATTACTGAAATATATACATTTAAAATTTCAATTCAATCAAAAAACCTCTTCAAAAGTTGCACAATATAAACGCATTTGCCCTAATTTTCAAAATTCCCAAATATCAAATTGTTACATTGCAGAAGGTTGCTCAATTGTATATAACTTTATTTTTGGTTAGTGTAATATGAATATTGAAAGGCAACATTAACAAGGAATGCCTTGAAAATTTAAACAGAAAACATATATTTGACTTAATTCAAAAACTGCTCTCATAATGTATTGGTTAATTATAGAAGATTGCCGAGTTGTGGATAAAGTCTTTTCTGTCCCTTGACGATGCATGCTAAAGGGTAAAATTAAAAAATAATTATTTTAAAAGTTACAAAAATTACTTAAATATATTTTTATAATTTTTCTGCTAAGAAGGTAATTAGAACTTTTTGCTGCAATATATATTTATTTGAAGTTTCAATTTGATTAACTAATATATTCAAAACTTACACAGTAAAATCGTATTTGACATAATCCTAAAAATGCCTTAATATCGAATTGCTTGATTCTAGAAAATTGCCCAATAGTAGATACATTCTTTTTGGTTACCGAAAGATACATTCTAAAGGAAAATGTGGCCGAACAACTTCTTCAAAAGTTACACAGAAAGAACATGTTTGACCTAATTTAAAAAATTCCCTCATATTAAAATCGCTGATTGTAAAACGTTGCTCAATTGTAAGTATCTTCTATTTGGTCACTAACAGATATATGCCAAATGATCTGGAAATTCTTTCAAATGTGAAGCAGAAAATATATATTTGACCTAAATTTGACAATGTCCTCATATTGAATTAGTAGATTGTAGAAGATTGACCAATTTTAGATACCTTCTTTTTGGTCCCTAAATTATGAAGGGCAAAATGATACGAGAATTGCATCAAAAGTTACGCGGAAAAAAACCTATTTGACCTAATTCTAAAAATTCTCGTATATCCAATTAGTTGGCTGAAGAACGTTGTCCAACTGTCGGTATTTTATTTATTGGCACATAGAAGCACACCAAAGTGAAAAATAAACGAAATTTTGTTCTTAAAGTTAAACAGAAAACAAACGTATTTGATCTAATTCTAAACATGCTATTGTATAGAATTTAGTTTTTTTTAAATTTTAATTGATATGATCAAATATTTCTTTGAGAGAGATACATTACGAAAAAAATTAACTGAACAATGAACTCGGTTCCAAAATGCTTAAAAAAGCAAATGAAAAAATTTATTTGACCTACTTCAAAAAATGATCCGAGCTTTTTGTGGGTCAATCAGAAACAATAATATCGCAGGATTCCTGATTTAAGGTATTCTGAACATTTTCTGTACCTTTTTTTGAAAAATAACAACTGATAAATATTATCATTATATTTGACCTAATTTTAGTATCAATATTCTATTAGTAATTTTTTTCGGTCTCTAAAATATTACATTTAAAAAAATGAGAAGCATGGAATAAAAATTAATAATGTTTTTTTTTAATATTGAGTAGCAAAAACTGTTTATTGATTCTTTAGAAAAATAGCTCGTTCTATTTTTAGTGGTAATTGTTCGATTCTTTTATTTATACTGACCCAGTCAATACATCTAGTAACAATGGCGACCAGTTCCTTACTTCTAATATAATTTTATTTCAATAAAACTGAATTTATAGAATTTAAGTAAAACATTTCTTTCCTGCTCTATTTGTTAATTAAAAATTCCCTTAATTAAAAAAATTGTTCAACCCCACGAAAAGTTAAACAAATTTTATTGGATAGAAAAGCCTAGAGAACCGTACAGCTCAATTAGTTTTCTGTGGTTGGTCGCTATGAAAAAAGTGATCGATTTTATTATTCTTTGTACGGTTTATAAAAATAAACTGGCTAAAAATAAACGTTAGTCTGCTGTGGAAAAATTTATCGCTACTTTTTCTTTCGTAAATTCCATCCGTGAAAGAATGAAGTCTATTTAGAAAACCAATAGATATACATTTTTATTATATTAATAATTTTTTAGAACGTTTATTGATTGCAATAATGAAAATGTTTCGGATAAAAAAAACTTACGAAGTCCAGTCGGGTTATTGGAATAAAGTAAGGAAGATTAATGGGTATATTACCCTGACTGAATAAAAAGCAATTCTTCCCCTAATTTAAGCCAACCATTATAATTTAGTTTTATCCCTCTTTCATTAACTATATATGAAAAAACGTGACTTTCCATTTTTATGTCCTAAAAGTTCATTCTTCTACTAAAATAGATTTGAGTTCACGAAGTTCAAAAGCAGTTATTATTTAATTACTTTTTTAATTGACAAAATGTACTATTTATTATTTCTGAGCTTATTATAAGAATGAACATATTTGTAATTATTTAATTATGATTTTTTCCTATTTTCAGTTATTCTTTAAGATTTATAATTACTTTTCAATTTTCTCCGAGTTCTTATGTTATTCGGGACGACTGCAAAATCCCGAAAAATAAAATTCCTGACACTAAAATTGCCAAATAATAAAATTTCCGGCAGTTAATAATATTACCGAATTGGAAAATTCCCGACAGAAAATTGTCGAATTATAAAATATCCGATTTGGAAAATTTCCGAATTTAATCAATTACAATTTTTTATAAATATGTTTGATTCATTACAAATACAATAACGAAATTATATTTCTTTAAATTATTTTTAGTATTTAAAAATTCGAAAATTATTGTTTGTATTTCAAATAATTACAATAAATAACAATAAAGCGTTCGCAAAAATTTGAAGAAATTTAACTTAATAGCTGCAAGCTAAATTCTGATTTTTTAAACTTGAAAATTTGTTTTTTACACCTTCTAAATTTGAGAAAATTTTCCCCTCGAACCAACAAAAAAATCACCCAATGTTCTCATCATACCTTATAACGATTTTCAAAAAATATATATATATATAAATTTAAAATTCAATTTTGCGTACGTTTTTTGTATTTTTTTAAATTCTTTACACATTAAGTTGTTAATTTCAAGGTCGGATAATTTATAATTCGGAAATTTTCTGTCGGGAATTTTAGAATTCGATGATTTCTTCATTCAGGAGTTTTCTGATTCGGGAATTTTATTATTAGAGAATTTTCTAATTCGGGAATTTTATTGTCGGGAAATTTTACTATTCGAAAATTTATAATTCGGGAATTTTATTATTCAGGAATATTCTAATTCGTGAATTTTATTATTCAGGACTTTATTATTCGGAAATTTGTTTACTCGAAAATTTTAATATTCGGGAATTTTATTAATCTGTAATTTTCAATAATTATAAACTGTTTGGGAATTTTATTATTTAGAAATGTTACAATTCGGGAATTCCATTATTCGCAAATTTCATAATTCGGAAATCATCTAATTTGGGATTTTTATTTAATAGTTAGTTATTTATTTAAAACAAGTTTAAATTGTTTGTATTCGGGAATTTTCTGTCGGGAGTTTCATTCATCGGACATTTTCTAATTCGAGAATTTTATTATTAGAGAATTTTTTAATTCGGGAATTTTGTTATTAGAGAAATTTCTAATTCGGGAATTTTAAATATGGGCAAATTTTACTATTCGAAAATTTATAATTCGGGAATTGTTATTATTCAGGAATATTCTAATTCGGGAATTTTATTATTAGAGAATTTTCTAATTCGGGAATTTTAAATGTAGGTAAATTTTACTATTCGAAAATTTATAATTCTGGAATTTTATTAGTCAGGAATATTCTAATTTGGGAATTTTATTATTCAGGAATATTCTAATCCGAGAATTTTATTATTCAGGAATATTCTAATTCGGGAATTTTATTATTCAGGACTTTATTATTCGGAAATTTGGTTACTCGAAAATTTTAATATTCGGGAGTTTTATTAATCTGTAATTTTCAATTTTTATAAACTGTTCGGAAATTTTATGATTTGGAAATATCATAATTCGGGAATTCAAATATTCTGGAATTTAATTATTTGGAAATCTTCTAATTTAGGAATTTTATTTTTCGGAAATTTTCCAATTTGCGGATTTCAATGTTGGGAATTTTAGTTAATAATTAGTTACTTACATATTTTTATAAAAATGATTTATATTCGGGAATTTGCTAGTTTCGATATTATATAATTCGGCATTTTTCTGTCGGAACTTTCATTATGTGGGAATTTTCTAATTCGGAAATTTTATTATTCCCGGATTTTATCGTTGGGAAATTTTATTATTCGGAAATTTTAATATTCAGAAATTTTATTATTCTGGAATTTTCAATTCCTTGATTTCAGTATCGGGCATTTTATTTATTTATTTTTTATTTATAATTTTTTACATTCGAGAATTTTCTTAACCGGATATTTTATAATCCGGTAATTTTATTTTGGAATTTTTATTATTTGGAAATTTTCTAATTCGAGAATTTTTTTATTTGGAGATTTTCCAATTCGGGGATTTCAATGTCGGGAATTTTATTCAATTTCTTGTTACTTATACAATTTTATAAAAATGTTGTATATTCGGGAATTTTCTAATTAGGGTATTTTATAGTTCGGCAATTTTGTTTTGGAATTTTGTTATTCAGGAATTTTATTATTCGGAAATTTTGCAATCCGGGAATTTTGTTATTTTGGAATTTTAGTGTCGGGAATTTCATTTTCCCCAAAAATGTCTAATGAACTGAATTAAAAATATTCTCGTGCTAATATCAAATAGTTTAAACTCATTATTTATTGTTCGATTGACGATTATATCAAACTACTTTAAATTTCGTGTTTAAAAAGAAGGCTGTAACTAGTCGTCCCGAAATTTTTTTATAAATTATGGTAAATAATTCCTGAGATTGTGTCCTTCATTATGAATGATAAAAATCAAGCCGTCTATAGCAGAAAGTACTAAACTGATAAAATCAGCCCCTATGTTTCAACCCCAACTACACTAATTCCTCTACAATTTCACTCTGTATCTATACTTATCATTTAAATTGCTCTTAACCTTCAGAAAACCTTATTATCTTGCCCTCCTCTAGCCATCAATCTTGAAAAGAAAAGTTAATACCGGAAATAGATAATGCTCTGCATTGTTCAATTATTCGTCCTTCCACTAAAAGTACCATATTTAAAGAGAGAACTCTTGTCGCCATTAAACCTAAATATATTTTTGAATTTTTATCGCTTTTTTTATCCCTTTATTATACTTCATTTTTTCTCAAGGTTTCGGATACAAGGTTAAAGTTAGCTTACCTTTCTTTTATGAGAGAAGGTATTTTTTACTTAGGGTAATTACTTCCGGCCAAATGAGAGTGTAGAGGTACGTAAACATAAGACAAGGTATCTCTTATCTTGCTAAAGCGATTTCTATTTTTGGAGGGCATTGTATTGTGGAGAAACCCCCAGGGTCATTATAAAATAATTTTCTTTGATTTAATTTTTCTTGTCACGATTCGAGAATTAGGAATCTATATATATTATAAAATTTTTTATCAGATTTAATTAATTCGTATAGAATTTCTGAGAATTTCTATTCCGCTTGGTAATTTTTAAATTTTTTTTTCATTTTTCTAACTTTCTTTCCTTTTTCATCCAAAGGTTTCAACTTTTATGCTATTCTTTGACACCATTCTATCCCTTTTATAGTTTTCTCTCAATTCTATCCTTTTCTATTTCGTTTTATCATTTTTGAGGGTTTCATATACCCGTGCCGAAGACCTTAAGATTACGGACGTATGTGTGTCAATCATACTTTTTCTAAGGAGGGGAAGTGAGGAAAAATTATGGAGGGGGAAATGCAGGCAGTGAGAGGAAGGAAAGTTTTGGGAGTTATGGGAGGAGAACTGAAGAGAAATTAAGGGAGGGGAAGTAGGACAAGTAGGGGAAATGAGGGGGACGAATAAAAAATACCGAAAAAGAAAACTCCCGACTCTGCAAATTTCCCGAAAAATAAAATTTCCGGACAGTTTGTAATATTACCGCATTTGAAAATTCCCGAATAATTAAATTCCCGATAGAAAGTTGCGGAATTATCAAATATCCAAACTAGAAAATTTCCGAATTATAACATTCGCTAGTTTAAACAATTAAAAAATGTTGTATAGGTATTATTTATTTATTAAAAAATACAATAACCAAATATTTTAATTTAAAACAATGATTTTTAATGTTTAAAGTTTAAAAAATTATTGTTTGAATTCAAAATAAAAATAAGTAAAAAAATGTTATCCAGAAATATATTGTTTTAAATGGGTTGTTATTTTCAGTTTAAACAATAATTTTAGAAACTTTAAACATTGAAAATAATTTTTTTTACCAAAATATTTGATTGTATTTTGATATATTTTTTAATTCGGCAATTTCCTGTTTATAAGTTTATTACCCAGAAATAATAAAATTGGATAATATTATAAACTGTTCCGGAAATAGTATTATTCAGGAATCTTAGTATTTGGAAGTAGTAAAATGGGATGACTGAAAAATCCCGAAAAATTAATATTTATGATTGTGCAAAGTTCCCGAATTATAAAATTTCCCAAAAAATAAAATTCCCAAATAACAAAATTTTCTAATTTAAAGAAATACTTTCTTTTAATAAATATTATTTATTTATTAAAGATATAATAATTCAATATTTCTCAAAAAATTATTTTTAATGTTTAAAGTTTCTAAAATCATTTTTTGAATTTCAGAGAACAATAATTTTATGAAAAAATTTGATTATTGTATTATCAATCAATAAATAATATGTACAAAAAATTTTATTGTTAAAATTCCGGAATTTCCCAGTTCGGATACTTTATAATTCGGCCATTTACAGTCTGGAATTTTATTATCTGGGTATTTTCAAATTGCATAATATTATAAACTATCGGGAATTTTATTTTTTGGAAATTTTCACATAAAATAATATTATACACTGGCCAAGAATTTTATTATTTAGCAATTTTATTATTCGGCAATTTTCCTATTTGAGACTTTTGCAGGGTCGGGAATTTCTTATTTCGGGATTTTGAAGACGTCTCAAATGAGGGAAGGGAAAGTAGGGGCAATAAGGGGAAATTATGGGAGGAGTAGTAGGGAAAGGGAGAGAAAATAAGAGGAGGGACAGTAGGGGACATAAGTCGAGAGGAAGTAGCGGAAGAGAGTGGGGAGAAAATTGCAGGAAATGAGGGGAGAAGTAGAGCCAATGAAGGGTGGGAATGTATAGTAAGTGATAGCAAATGAGATGAAATTATGGGATGGAGA
>JAWWLR010000004.1:23462158-23479075 GCA_035041075.1 Acraspis erinacei | reverse complement strand
GAAGAGGAATGGAGAAGGAAAGATTGTATAAGGAGAGGAAGTAGATGTAAGATAATTGTAAATAATGTAAATAGTAATTAGAGAAGAATTAGGGATTAGCCGCGGAGGCAGAGGCTGGCAATGCGAGGCAAAGCGAGATAATAGCGACATGCGTGCGAGGCGAGGCGAAGCGAGGAAGGCAAGGTCATAAAAGCGAGTGGCTTAAGAGATAATGTGTGGCTGGATGTTAGTTTTTAAGGTCTGGAATATTTTAAGTAAATATTTTTTATTTTGCAGGATTAAAAAAATTGTGAACGATTTGAGGAAAAAATCAAATAAGTTTAAAAAATGTTCAAAAGTTATGACAAATTTTCAAAACTATTTTAAAAATTGAAAAAAAAATTAACAACATGTAGATTTTACAAGATTTTAAAGCTTTTAGGGATTTTTAAACTATTTCAAAATAAACATAATGTAACTTCTGATTTAAGGAATGTTATGGTTATAAAAATGTAATCGCTCAATTTTGATTGTATCTAGCTGAAAATTGCTTAAAATTATTTGCACCGCAGTTTTCATTACTTTGTATGGAAAAAATTTTCGCTTTAAAGTTCGTTTTTTTTTATTTCATAAACCGTGGAAAAAGTTGTCGACCCGGGAAAAACCGGGAAATGACCGAAACTGGTTTTCTTTGATTAAAATGGCCACCTGGATTTAAAATTTACTTATATATGAATTTATCAAATCGAAGTTGTGCAAGTAATAAAAAATCAAAAAATATTTTTTCAGCTAAGAGGGATGAATTTTCAACCAGGAAAGATTACTTTTCTACTATAAAAGATTAACTTTTAATCTAAACGGACAAATTTTCAAAACTCAGTTGAATATTCGACCAAAAGTATGTCTTTAACAAAATAGTTTAAATTTGAGAAAATAATTCGACTTTCAACAAAATAGTTGAATTTTTTACCAACTAGCTGAAAATTAACCTCAAAATATGACTTTACAATGAAGGAGAGTAATTTTTATCAAAAGATGAATTTTAACAAAAAGTAAATAAATTCTCAACGAAATCGTTAAGTTGTAACCAAAAAAGATAAGTTTATAACGATAAAGAGATTAGATAATTTTTAGTTGGAAAAACTAATTTTCAGAAGAAAAATTATCAATCAGTTGAAGTGAAGGAAAAAAGGTCATTTAAAAAAAATATTTTACCCCTCAACTAAATAGATGAATTTTCAACAAAATAATCAAGTTTTCAAGGTGGATATTCGAATATTTTGGTCAAAGGTTGACTTTTAAAGCGGAAAAAATAATTCTTTAACAAGAATGTAAATTTTAAAAAAAGAAAAACGAATTTTCAACGAAGTTATACAATTTTTTATGTTATTTTTATTCAAAAAATTAATGTTTCATGATCAAACTATATAGCTTTTGTTTAATTTATTTATTTGTAAAGAATTTTTCAACCTAGCATGGAATAGCTACATTTTCAGATAAAAAAATTAATTCTTAACAAACAAACAAACGAAATTCCAAAAAATACACTAATTTTCTACTAATATAATTAAATTTTCAATCCAAAATATGATCCTTCAACAAAAAAGTTTGTTTTTAACTGAATAGTTTAATTTTCTACCAAATTGTTGAATTTGTAAACCAAAAAGACGAACTTTGTACAAAAACGAAGCATGCAATAATAATATTTCAACAGAAAAAAGGTTTAAATCTAAAATTAAAAGCAGTTTAATTATGCCAAAAAAGACGAATTTTCAACATAATAGTTGAATTCTGAAACCGAGGACGATTTTTTAATCAAGAAGATTTATTTTATATAAAACTATTAGAATTATTGACAAAATATATGAATTTCGAGCCAAATACTTGAACCAAAAAACAAATGATAATTAATCTTTTTTAAAGTGTTACAAATTTCTAGGAAGCATTTGTTCCATTAGAAATTTAAATCATAGCAAAATTCATTTTTAAGAAAATTGATCAACATTCAACAAAAGAGTTGAATTTTCAACAAAAAAAATTTATTTTTTAAATCAGAAATTTAATTTTTCACACAAAATTTGAATTTTTAACAAACAGGTGAATTTTCAGCTAAAAAGGATAAATTTGCAGCCAAAAATTGAGTAGTTAAATATTCAGTTATAAATCAATTGATTTCGAACCAAGATCTAAACAAATTTTCAAAAATAACAAAATTAATTTTTAACATAGTAGTTCAATTTTCAGCTAAATAGTTGAATTTTTTAGCAAAAAATATTACTCTTATTAAAATACTTTCATTTTAAATAAAATAATTAAATTTTTAACGAAATAGTACAATATTTAGCCAATCGAGATTAATTCAAAATTAAAAATATAATGCTAGACTTTTCGAGAAACAAAAAATTTCACATTATCAACAATGAAAGCGTAAACAAACGTTTTGAGATAATTAATTTAAATTTTTTCAAAGTTAAACTTCCTTTGGGACGGGAGTCAATTGAAAAAAAGGACCGTCCACATGACCATACAACCACACGACCGTACGACCGCAAAACTGTACGACCGAACGGCGATTTGAAATTACTCTAAATTCTCCTCTTCGATATCCCCACTACTTTATTTTACAAAATAACAATAAAAAATTGTTCATTATTTAAAAAATTTCAAAGAAATTTATTTTAAAAATTAATAGTTCCAGAACTATCTTCTTTAAGAAAAATAAATTTTCGAATTTCCAAAATTTCGAATGAAACATTAATTTTGGAAAAAGATATTTCAACCACATTTTATTTATATTCCTAAAACTGAGTCAACTGGAAAGTTATGAAAAGTAAATTTTCTCCGGTTGAATATTTTTTCTACTTATCCTCAAAATATTGACTTAATTACATATGCATATGTTCATGCAGACATGCATATTGGATAGATAGGTTGGTACAAGAGGGTTCTTCAGTTTGAATCGAGTAAAATATACACTTACCTAATAACTTTTTATATTGCTATCTTCATTGATTGGGGGAGGGGGGGATTTAACCAGAAAATAAAAATTTCGAATCAGTATTTATTTCTTAACTTTATTTTTTATTTATTTTTAAGTTTATATCGATATAAGATAACCAAGATTGTTGAGAAAATTCACAAAGATTTCTGAAAATTTCCGATAACTCAAAACAAAATTCAAACGAAAAAGTTTATTTTTAACCCTACAATTGAACTTTTAACGAAAATATGTGAATAGTAAACGAAAAATGTGATTTATAATTGATATTTATACCGTAAAAGATTTTAATTTTAAATAGAAAGTAGGTGAACTTATGGAAGAAAGACGAATGTTCAACTGAATAATTTAATCCTCATAAAAAAAATTATTTTTCATTCAGTTTTATTTTTAATCCAAAAAAGAAATACATCTTTTTACTAAGAGTAAGGAATTTTCCACAAAATATGATCTTTTTTACCTTTTCATATCTTTTATGATATTTTATCATATTTTGAAGACTATCATTATTGAAATGGAGAAATGTTTCCATCCAATAAATAAAGTTTGACAATATTCTGCAGGTTTTTTCATTTTAAATGGTTTTAATTTATCCATTTCCTCCTAAAACTTACATAATCTGCCTTTTTTCTTGCTTTAGAGCGAAAAAAATTATTTGCCGTCTCATGACTAAATAGTGCCGACTTAGGACCACCCTTTTGAGAAATAGAAAAAATCGACTTTTTGCTGCTTTGCAACAACAGAAATTGCTCTACACTTTTCAGAGCGATATAGAATTGTAAATGAAGGATCATAGTACCGATTGTAGTGCCGACTTAGGACCACTATTCCTGATTAGAACAATCTATTATTCATTTAATTTATTAAACATAATATTTCCGAAAACATTTGGAAATATTTTAAAATATGTTTGAATAAGCAATAAAAATTAATACTAATTCGAGAGAATCCTCTATATATCTGTATCTATGACCTAAATACTTTTTGACGCGCCTATGAAGTAGATCCCTCAAAATCTCCTTTTCGAACTGAAATTCTGATTACTTGCTCGAATTTGCATGTCTTCGATGAAATGTAGAAGCAGAAATTTTTAATCAATCATGATCTTATTCGCCTCTTCGCTGGTGGATTCAAGCCAAAAAGCTACGCAATTCAGTTTGTGCAGAATATAGCTCACACATTGCAGATTATTGATTTTGGCACAGGAAACGTTTTGAAGTGGTGTTCTTTTGAGTGTGAACTTTGCACTTTATTCACTATCGAAACCGGTCCCTGGTCATGGAAAAAAGGAATTTAAAAAAAATCAAATTGACAAAAGGAGTTTCAACATCAGGGTTGTCTAAAAAATTTTCTCGATTTTTCATGCATATCATCCCCAAATTTTAACAAAGTTTTTCTGAAATATTCAGTTCTTTAAATTTTTAGTTCGAAACAAATAATAAACATAATTATTAATTTAAACAAAAAGGCTTTCAGTAACTAGTTTGAAGACAATTTACATTTAATGTGATCCATCTAGAAAAGTTGAAGAATATTTCTAATATCTGTTTTATTTCGGAAAAAGAAAGTGATTGATTAAAAAATTATTCTCTGAAATGTTTATTTTTTATTTTTATTTGTATTTTTCTGTTTGACAAAAAGTTGAATATTTCAGGAAAAGCCGCAACTTTCTAGCACTATTGAAACAGAATATTATTACAAGTAATAGTAATTTGTTTAACCAGTTATTTTTGTTAATATGAATTAATTATTACTTTAGTCTAATTAAAAAGTTAAAAAACAATTTAAAAATTTGGAAAGGCGGCTACTTTCTAACATTATTTTATTGCTAAAAAAATAAATTGTTTAAACAATTTATGTAATTATTTAATTTATGTCAAATATTTTTTTATTGAGAAATACGTGTTAAACTTCATGGTGCCTGCAGAAGCTCTAAATATCATTAAAAAAAGATCGCATTTACTTTTTGGTGGATTTGAACAAATTTAGGGGCGATAGGTTCGGAAAAAAGTTGTAATTCATTTTAGTAATCACCTGGTTAGTAGTTCTTTGAATTAATGCTGGCCAACGCAGTTTGTCGGTTGAAGGGGCGAGAGCCGGTTGCGACGCTCGCCTCGGAAGGGCCGGTGCAGTGCGCGAGTACTTAATCGAGTATATTGCGCAATATTCTGCATTCTGTTACTAAACCGGGAGTTTAGTGTATTATGTGACTGTATATCAAGTGATTTTTCACATATGAATAGATTTTGGCAGATTAATTCATCAGATTAGGGGACGTCCATAAACTTTTTGCTCCCTTTTAATTGTTTTTCTTTCCCCTTGTTTTCAAGAAACTTCCACTTTTTATCGTTCTTTAACTTAAATTTTAACTGAATTACTTGAAGCCAATAAGAAAATCCAACTATTTCTATTGAAATGATAATTTTTTAGGTAGAAAAATATGTCATTATATTTTTGGTTGTAATTTATCTCGTTTGATTAAACTTTCTACTATTCGGTCGGAAATTGAATTATTTCTTAAAAAATGTAACTGTTTTGTTAAAAAGTCATCTTTTTTGGTAAAAAATGCATCGGATTTTAATTGTAAAATTGCCACATAAAAATTCATCGAATTTAAATTATTTTTCTTTGTTAAAAATTCATCCTTTTTAGTTAAAACTGCTAATTTCATTAAACTTAATAATTTTTTTTGAGGATTCAACTATTCCGTTAAAAATTTGTCTTTTTTGGTTCTATTCATATATTTTTCTATGTCAAATAAAAATATTTTGTTGTTGACATATTAGCTATAACATGCTTGGCTAAAAACATTTTTTTAGTTGAAACATAAACTATTTTGTATAAACTTGAACTACTTTGTAAACAATTATTTTTTTTGTTTGAAGATTTAATTATTTTGTTAAAAATTCAACCATTTTGTCACAAAGTCAACTTTTATGGTCGCAAATTCATCTAAATTGTTGAAAGTTGAACAAATTTGCTAAAAATTAATTTTTATTGTTGAAAATGCATCTCTTTGGTTGCAAATCTAACTATTTTGTATACAATTTGTTTCATTTTCAATTAAAAAATCATTTTTAAAACTGAAAATTTAATTATTCCATTTTTGATCAAAAATGAATTTTATTTAATTGAAAATTGAACTATTTGGTTAAAAATTCATGTATTTTGTTGATAATCCATCTATTTTGCAGAAAATTAATGTAATTATTCCATTTTTGGTGGAAAATTGATATTTTTGATTGAAGATTGTTCAATTATGAATGAAAATTCATGTATTTTGTTGAGAATTCTCCTTTTTTTAGTTAATTTTTTTGGTTGAAGATTGACTATTTTAGTTTGAAACTTAATTTTTTGGTGCAACTGTTTTCTAACAAATTATTTTTTTCTGGAAAATTCAACAATTTTGTAGAAAATTAAACTATTTGGTTAAAATATAACCTTTTTAAGTGAAAATGTAGCTATTTTATTCTTGTTTGAAAATTGTTCATTTATGGAGAAAATTCAACTTTTTGCTTGGTTAGATAATCAATATTATTTGTTGAAAATACATCATTTTGTTTGAGGATTCAACTTTATTTTAAATTCTTATTTTTTATTAATATTCAATTGTGTGAGCCTTTTTTTTATTGAAAATTCGTGTTTAAACTTAAAATTTAACAACTCAGTTTTGGGTTGATAATTTTAACATTTTTAGTGAAAAGTTCAACTATTTCTTTGAAAATTTATCTTCCTGGATTAAAAATTAACATTTTGCTTGAAATTTTTCTTTTTCTGTTTAAAAGTCAAGTGTTTTTTTAAAACATTCAACTATTCGAGAATTTATTTTTCTGTTCTTGAAAATTACTATTTTTTTAGGTATAAATGAAGCTTTTTTAGTTAGTTTTCAAGTTGTTAATTCATTCATCTACTGAAGATATTTATGGAATTTAAAATTTAAAATTTCACTCTTAGGAAAAGGGAGAAAATTTATTTTCTAGCCGCATCTCTATTCCAACTACCTTTTTATTCAATCCCATTCTCCTTCAAGGTCTCCTAGTTTATTCAGCTATAGAGATCAAAAGTCCGACCTTATATAGAGCTAAGAAAATAACGATTTTTATTTCATTTTTTCCTGATTTAGTCCAAGCCTATCACATTCTATCTTTTTCTATCCCATTTTTAAATTGCCATTCTTTTTTCCGTCCTGATGACTTTTTTGTTTTTAGTTTATATTTCACTCATCCTATATCACTTTTTCTGATTCCAGTTAATTCGAATTAATTTTGACCTTTCAAATAAATAAACTTTTAATCCACAGTAATCTAGGTAGAAAATTAATATTTTTTGTTAAAAATTGAACTATTTGGTAATAGATTTATCTACTTTCTAGAAAAATTAAGTATGTTTCTGAAAATTCGTTTTCTTTTTTGTTTGTAAATTAATTTTTTAAACTGAAAATTTAACAATTCACTTTACTGTTGAAAGTTTATAGTTTTTAATTGAAATTTCAAATATTTGGTTTAAAATTCATGTATTTTTTTACAGATCTATTTTTTAAAGAAAATTTCATCTTCTTCCTCGAAAATTTATATTCTTGGTTAAAAATTAAACGAATCTGGTAAAATCATTGTGTCGAAAATTTGTTTTTCTATTAGTTAAATATTAATTTGTTTAATAGTTCCAGAATCGACTAATTTGTTGAAAATTTAATTTCTTGTTGAAAATTTCACTATTTGTTTAAAAGTTTATGCATTTTGTTAAAAATCCGTTTTTTAAAGATTAATGTTCTTGCTCGAAAATCTATATTTTTGGTTGAAAATTGAACTAATTTCGTCAAAAATGTTACACTTATATTGAAGATTTCTCTTTTTTAAAATTATTTTCTTTAAACTGAAATTTAAACTATTCCCTTTTTGATTGAAAATTTATCTTTTTTGGTTTGAAATTCCATTATCTTGTTGATGATTAAACTATTTGGTTGAAATTTCGAGTATTTTTTTTTAAATCCTTCGTTTTTTGCAGAACGTTAATCTTCTTGCTAGAAAATTTATGTATATATTTTTTTTTGGTTGAAGGCTGAACTAATTTTGTAAAAATTGACCAATTTTGGTAATTTTTTTGTGAATATTAATTTTTGAACTGAAAATTTAAATATTCCAGTTTTGATTGTGAACTTATTTTAAGTAAAAAATGCAACTAATTTCTTAATAAATGGAACATTTTGGTCTATAATAAACTTTTTTTGTCTACAATTGATGTAATTAATTTGTTAACAAAAAATTATCTTCTGCTTGAAAATTTAACTATTTGGTGAAAGTTCAACTACTTTTTAAAAACTGAAAATTATTTTTCTCACCTGAAAATTTAGCTATTCCATTTTTATTTTTCATGCTTCTTTTTTAGTAGAAAATTCAACTATTTGTTTGAAAATTTATGAATTTTGCAAAATTCATATTTTTCATTTTTTTATTGAAAATTAATGTTTTTTGTTGAAAATTCAAATATTTATTCAAAAATTCATCCCTTTGGTTAAACGCTCAAATATTTCGATAACAAATTTGAATTAGTTGGTTGAAAGTTAACTTTGTTTAACTGAATATTGAACTATTTTATTCCATTAGTGGAAAATTTAACATCTTGACTAAAAAGGTATCTTTCTTAGTTGAAAATTCAACTGTTTCGCGTAAAATTTATCTTTTTTAGTTGAAAAATCAGCTAGGTGTTTTAAAATTCTAGTTTTTTTGTTGAAAATTAATTTTGTAGATAAAAAATTAATTTTTTGGTTTGAAATTTAATTTTTGTTGTGTTAGGAAGTCAACAAATTTGGTAGATAATTTAACTAATTGGTTAACAATTGACATCCTTTGATGAAAATTCAACTTTTTGGTAGAAAGTTGAACTAATTTTTTAAAACTTTAACCATTTGTTTGAAAATTCATGTATTTTGTTGAGAAGTTTCCTTTATCAGTAAAAAATTATTCGTCTAGTAAAGAATTCAATTAGTTGGATAAAAGACCATTAAATATACTTTGTTAAAAATTAAAAACATTTTCGTCTTATCAAATATTCTCATTTTTGGTTGAGCATTTAAATATTTTGTTACAGATTCGTCTTTTTTGGTTGGCTTGAACTGTTTTTGATTTAAAATTAAAATCTGTATTGGTCAGAGTAGCAACGTTTTCAAATATTCGAATGTTTCATATTTTTTGATTTATAGTTTTGGCTACTGGTCTAAAATCAATATTTTTTTAATATTGATTTTTATTTCTAAATTCTGAAAAAATTTCTCTCAAGCTCTCGTCCTTCCATAGCTCAGTGAGTAAGAGCTTCAGGCTGGCAATCTGAAAGACCTGGGTTCGAATCCAGGCGTAGCTTGAAAGAAATTTTTTCACAATTTAGAAATAAAAATCAATATTAAAAAAATTTTGATTTCAGATCAAAAATAAGAAATAATTAACATCAAATTGTTTATTTTTATTCATTTCTACTTTTTGTGCCCCTTTCTGTACTTTTATTCAAAAATTTCTATACTTTTTTATCTCTTTTTTTCTAGTTGGGATTGTAGGTCATTGAATGATCGAAACTTAATAATAACGAAGCCCTAAATCGGCCTCATTCTATTCAAATCAGATAGGCCTCTTTCTATACAAATCACCTTAAGACGTCAATTAGGTCGCATGAGCTTCATTTTCATCATCGGGTGGTAAATTTCATTAAATGAAGATTGCCTTTGATAAATTATTCCTAATTATCAAGTTTACAAATTGAACTCAATTACTATTTTAAATTAAAAGGAGTTTAGATTGATTTTTAAGATTAAAAAATTATTTTACAAAGGGTATAAATAAATTTAATAATTCGTACCGGAATAAAAGTAAAAATTCTCTGTAGGATATCATTTTTAACATATAGCCCGACGTATGGATTCAGAATGAGATATGTGATTGCCAAAAGTTGAAAATTTTATTGAATGAAATTTTTGAAAACAAAAAAACTTCTACACTGACTCAATTATTTTATAAAATTACGGATATCATCAGGCGTACGAAAACATGAAATTAGGACATCAAACAATGCAATTGTATAAGATATATGGAATATTATGGATATTATTTAGTGAGAAATTATAAAAACTTAATTAAATTTTTAAAAATAATTTTAAATCTTAAAGATGATTTTTAAACAAAATTCATTGCGAGTTTCTACTAAATAAGATACATCGTTAGATAAAAAACAATTCGTACCAAAAATACTAATTTTTAACGCAAAACATGCATTTTTAACCAAATATGTGAATTTTTTATAAAAAAAATGAATTTGTGAACTTGAAAGTTATACTTATGTATGTAAAATTCATTTTTTTGGCTGAAGATTCGTTTTAGTTAATTGAAAATCAATTTTTTATATGAAATTTTATAAACTAGTTAAATTTTCAGATAAAAAATTGACTTTCAATCAAATGAAAAGAATCTTCAAAAAAAAAAAAATGAATTTGACATACATAAGAATGACTTTGTAACCAAAAAGATGATATTTGATTTTTAAAAAACAAAAAAATTTCAACATGGTACAATTTTCAAACGAAGAAATGAATTTTTAACCAAATAGAGAATTTTACAACTAAAATGATTAATCTTAAACCAGGCAATTAAAATTTTTAACAAAATGGTTGAATTTCAAAACGAAAAGATAAATTTTAAATAAATAAGATTAATTTTATCTACAAAAAAATGCCTAATAAACAGTTGATGAATTTTTTACTAAGAAGATTAATATTCTACAAGAAAACATGTAATAGTTATATTTTCAGTCGAAGAAAGTAATTTTTAATTAACATAAAAAGAATTTCTAACAAAATAGTTAAATTTGCAACTAAAAAAAAACAAAAAGGTTTCACAACTAAAACGAAGATTCATGAAGAAAAATTGAATTAATAACAAAGTATTTTCACTTTTATCTAAGTATTTGCATTTGAAATGAAAACGGAATAGTTATATTTCCGGTCAAAAAATTTATTTTTAACAAAAAAAAAGATATTGAACCAAATAGTTTCTTGCCAAAACAATCGATATTCTATAAAAAAATTAGGAATAGTTACATTTTCAGTTAAACAAATTAATTTTCATTTTAGAATATTTTCTTTTTCGGAAATTTTGCAGAGTAGGGATTTTTTTCCCTATTTTTCAATCATCCCTAACCATATATACAGGTAAACCTGAAAATACAGAAAAATAAAATGCTCTACACTGTGAAATTCTCGAATTTAAAAATTCACGAATAATAAAATTCTCAAAATTATCAAATGGCCAAAGAATAAATACCCCGGATTGTAACATTTATGAACAAGAAAATTCCCGAAAGAAAATTGTCGAATCATAAAACATCTGAGTTAGAAAATTCCCGAATTTAAATAATGAAAAAAATTGCTTTTGACCAAATGTTATAAATTCATTAAAAACACAAGTATCAATTATTTTTTAAATACATTGTTTTTAATGTTTAATGTTTTTAAGAATTATTCTTTGAATTCAAAATAATAATAACTCTATAAAAATTGCATAAAAAGTAAATTTAAAAACACGTGTGCCTCAACCGAAAAAGGAAATTTCCCCCTAAATTTTCTTCGAGTCTGATAAAATTTTCCAAAAAAACTTTGCAGGATTTAATTCAGCGCTGAACTGTCTTGAAAAATGTTAAAACACAATTTTTCATTTGGAAATATTTATTTTTTAATTATTGTCATTTCAAATACAAACATTAATTTTTAAAAATTTAATCATTAACAATAGTTTCTATGATAAAAATATTTTATTATTTTATTTTAATTGAAACTTTAATTCGGGAATTTTCTAGTTCGGATATTATATAATTTCTCGGCAATTTCCTGTCGGAAATTTTATTCTCTGGGAATTTTTTCAATTCGGTAATGTTAGAAACTGTCCGCGAAATTTTATTTTTCGGGATTCTTCAGTACTTCCTTCCTTCGAAACATTTCAAAAGATTTACAAAATTGTCAAAAGGATTCTCCATTTTGCAGAATTTTTTTCGGGATTTTGCAGTCGTCACAATATACAATTAATTATTAAGGAGGACTGAAAAATCCTGGAAAATAAAATTCGGAACACTATAAAATGCCCAAAATTAGAAAATTCCCGAATAATAAAATTCTCGAATAATAAAATTCACGAATTGGAAAATTCCCGAATAATAAGATTCACGACAGTTTATAATATTACCGAATTAGAAAATTCCCGACACTAAATGGCCAAATTATAAAATATCTGAATTAGAAAATTCCCGAATTTAAACAATTAAATTTTTTTATATATTCGGGAATTTTCCAATTCAGGAATTTTATAATTCGGGAATTTTATTATTCGAGAATTTTATTATTAGGGAATTTTCTAATACGCTATTTTTAATTTTCGACAATTTTATTATTCGATAATTTTAATATTCCGGAATTTTCCAATGCGGTATTTTTATTTCTTCGGCAATTTTATTATTCGTGAATTTTATTATTCGGGAATTTTACAGTGCCGGGAATTTTATTTTTCGGGATTTTTCAGCCGTCTCCAATTTTTATAAATATATTGGATTGATTACAAATAAAATAATGAAATATTGTTTTTACAACTATTTTTAATGTTTAATTTCGGGAATTTTGAAATTCGGAAAATTTCCAATTCGGATATTTTATAAGTCTACAATGTTCTGTTGGCAATTTTATTATTCGGGAATTTTCCAGTTTGGTAATATTATTAACTGCCGTGAATTTTCTAATTCGGGAATTTTTCAATTCGGTGATATTATAAACTGTCCTCAATTTTATTATTCGGGAATGTTCCAATTCGGTATTTTTATTTTTCAGCAATTTTATTATTCGGGAATTTTATTTTTCGGGATTTTTCAGTCGTCCTTAAAAAATAACTTACCCGAGTTGTAAAATTCCCGAATAATGAAATTCCCGACAGAAAATTTTCGAATTATAAAATATCTAACCTGGAAGATTCAGAAATGTCAACAATAAAAAATTTTATTGATAAAATTAATTAATATATTACAATTAAAATTATATAATAATTACAATTATTTTTATTTAAAAAAAATTGTTTATATTCGGGAATTTTCTAGTTCAGATATTTTATACCCAAGCAGAAATATGATATACATTTTATGTATAGTGTGAAGTATTATATATTAATATTCATTTGTTTTATACATTTTTTGTTATTATTTGGGAATTTTCAAATTCGGTAAGATTATAAACTATCAGGAATTTTATTATTTTGAAATTTCCCAATGCGGGAATTTAATTATTCGGAAATTTAATAATTTGGGAATTTTATTTTTCGGGATTTTTCAGTCTTCCCGGGATACAGTTGATTATTTTCTAAGCTTTGAAAATTAATTTGTATTTAAATATTTTTGATCTGAAGATTGGAATTTAAATTCGGTGTAAATTTGAAATTAAGCTGATATCGATGTATATTTTCATAAACACAGTTCGTGGTTGCCAGTTAATACTGACGTTGCAAGCCAAGGCACGTAGCATCGATGAAAGCAGTATCCGGGAAAGTGCAATAAAATTGCATCAGAATGATATTTAAATTTAATGATTTGCCTCCGCAAATCACATTTACTTCGAGATAGTCTCGGCAAAAATAATGATTATCAATGTGCCAAGGATAATAAGCCTAATTTCGAAACCATATTCTGGGCTAAACAAATAATATAGAAACAAATTTATAAATATGGGTCTATATTATTAGGGCGGTCCAAAAAAAACTTTTAATTTTTTTCTAAAATGCGTCCCCCACAAGTTATTCCTATTGGTATCAAAATGACTCCTGAATTTTTCTGAGAATTAAACAAATTATCTGGTTTAAAATTCACCGATTTGGTTGAAAATTCATCCCTTTTGGTTGAAAAGTTAACTATTTTGTTCAAAATTAAATTTGTGTTGAAAATTAATATTTTGGTGTTGAAAATTTAACTAAAAATCTTTCTTAGTTAAAAATTCAACAATTTCTTTTCGATTCGTCTTTTTTGTTTAAAAATTCATCTGGTTTATCAGAAATGTCATCTTTTAAGGAAAAAAAGAAAATTTTTTTTTGAAAATAAATTTTCTTTGATTCAAGATTTAACTATTTTATTAAAAATTCAAATTTTTTGGTTGAATTGAAAAATAATCTTTTAAACTGAAAATTTAACTATTACAATTGAAGATTCATAATTTGAATTGAAAATTCATCTCTTTGGCTGAAAGTTTCACTATTTAGTCAAAAGTGATCTTTTATTATTGAAAATTCAACTACTTGGAAAAAATTTGAAATACTTTCTTAAAATTTCTTATATTTCGTTTAACGTTCATCTCATTGGTTGAAAGTTTAACTATTATGTTGAAAATTTAACTATTTTACATAAAATTAGTCTTTTGGTTTCACAGCTCAACAATTTGCATGAAATTATTTTTATTCCTTGACTGAAAAATCTTTATTTGTTGAAATTCATCATTTTTGTTGAAAAATGAATTATTATGGTTGAAAATGCATTCATTTTTATTTGATTATTCATTGACTCATCGAGAATTGAATTTTTTCCTCAAAAATTCTATTTTTTTATCTAAATACTTCACTATTTTATTTTTGGTTAGAAAATTATTAACAAACTAAAAATTGAAAAAATTGTAGATCCAACTATTTGGTAGAAAATTCGTATATGTGGTGGTAAACTCATATTTTGGGCTAGAAAATTAATCTTTTTTGGTGAAAATTTATCTTTTTGGATTCAGCTGGCTGAAAATTAGTTTTTTCTTGTACAAAATTAATTTTTTAAACTAAAAATATGGTGATTCAATTTTCAATTTAAAAAATCTCTTTGGGTTGAAAATTAAACTATTTGATTTAAAAATCATCTTTATTCATTGAAAATTTATCTATTTGGCTGACGATTCACCTATTTTATTAAAAACTGTATTTCTTTTCCGTAAAAGTCGACTGCTTGAAAAAAAGTCTTTTGGTAGAAAAGTCATTTTTCTGGGTACAAAATAAACTTTTTTTTGTTAAAAATTCAATTTTTTGAGGTGGAAATGCTAATGTTTTTTCTTAATTTTAATATTTTTGGCTTGAAAATTCGACCGTTTGGTTGCAAATGCCTCTTTGTTAGGTTGAAAGTTCAACGGTTTAGTTTTTTTAAGACAAAACTACGGTCATCAATTAAGGTGGGCGGGGGGGGGGGGGAAATAGCCCAAAAATGTTAACGCGGTTTATGGAGGGCCCCTAACGATCCGTTTTATTTCATTTTATTTCAAAAAATTTTTTAGACAATCGCGAATCGGTTAAGAAAGTAATTTTCTTATTAAAACTGTATAATATTTGTTAGATTGTAAATTCTATTATTTATTAGATAATTTTGAATAATTTTTTTCCTCTCATTGAGCCTTGATATATAAATTAAAACAGATAAATAATTAATTTCGCGTAAAGTAAAGATTTTTTAAATGTTGTGCAGTTGGCTGACCAGTATCGACTTTATCTACTTGCAGCTATAAGTATTTCTATTTTAAATCTTTATTTAGACGTCTAAATTCTAAAAGTTTTTATTATTTTAAATTTTAAGTTTCCTACATTGTTTCGCCAATGACAGGTACAAAAATATTATTGGCATTATGTTATTTGAAGGCTAGCCCACAGAGGAGCTAACCCAAAAATTTTCGAAAATGCTTGAAAGATCAAAAAATTTATAAGATACACAATCTGAAGGAAAGCTTTTCTTATAATCTCATTTTTTCTTTAAGCATGCCAAAAGAACCAGAAGTATCTAGAAATTTATAGGGTTTAAAAATACCTCAGAATTAAGTCGTGTTGGGAGGAAAAACGATTAATTTGATTATAGGTTTCTCATAGAGAGAGATTGCTGATTACCAAAATTTTCAAATCTAATTTTTTGACATATTTTAATATAATTCGGCACGAGAAATTCGAAAATCATTTTTTTAAACTGTATCTGTGTGTGAATGTGTAATTTTTTCTTCCCACTATAACTCGAAAAATAAAAGAACCATGCTCCTGAAATTTGGAAGAATTGTAGCTCCGATTGATATACTGGTTTGATAGGATTTTAAGCTATATCGGTTATTTAACCTTTTTTTTAGTTTATAGGTGTTAAAAGAAAAATGTTACCTTTTGATGTAAAAAAAAATTTTGATATAAAAATTAAAATAATACGATATCTAGCGAATTTTTAAAATTATGAATATAAATTTATGAACGATTATGAACTTTGAAAATATGTTTATTCTATATAAAAATTTTTTTTTGATACTTGAAATACAACAATAAGATATTTAATGTAACTGTTCGCGTCTTCGAGTCGCATCTATCGAACTATTTTTGAACCTTTTACGATTCATCAGTACTAACTTATGAAGTTAAAAAAATGTCTATTCAGTTTATATAAGAAAAGCTTTTTTTATATATTTTAAATACACTTCAATATTTAGTGCACTTTTTGTATCTTCGAGGTGCATGGATCGACCTATTGCTGAACCTTTTATACCGCACCATTACTGATTTATGAAGTTTGAAAAAGTTGTTTATTCTGCTAATATGTTAAAACCATTTTTAAATTCAAAATGCAATACAACATGTAGTGTATTTGTTCGTGTCTTCGAGATGCATCGATCAAACTATTGTTAAACCTTTTATGACTCATCAGTAACAATTTATGATGTTTCAAAAAAATCTTTTTACATTCTCATCATAATGAGAAGGTATTGGTTTTGTGTGAAAAATTACTTTCGCAGATTCCATCAAATCTCGACGTTTTGAGGCCCCCTGAGTCCGAAAAAAAAGTTTTTACGTCGATGTCTGTCTGTCTGTCGTCGTCGTCGTCGTCGTCGTTGGTGTCTGTATATCGCATAACTTTTGAAAGACTAGTCGGATTGAGTTGTAATT
>JAWWLR010000004.1:23388305-23404691 GCA_035041075.1 Acraspis erinacei | reverse complement strand
AACTAATTTTTAAACAAATAGTTACATTTTCAAACAAAGTAATAATTTTTAAGCAAAGTGATGAACCTCTACATAGATTGATTAAGTTTGTAGTGAAACACATGAATTTTTAACCAAAAAGATTAATTTCTACCATGAAAGACGAATTTTTGAATTGAAAAAGATAATTTTTCAAAGAATGTAATAGTTAAATTTTTTGTTAAAGAAATTGATGTTAAACCAAAGAAGATAATTTTTTAACTAAAATCATGGATTATTCAACTGGATTCAATAAAATAATTTTCACTTAAAAAAAATATTATTTTCAATAAAGCAAAAACAATAAATGTCCAAAAAATAGTTAAATTTTCAATAAAAGAAATTAATTTTCAGACAAGAAAAAACGAGTTCTCAGCAATGTAGCTCATCTTTCAACCGAAGAAATAAATTTTCAATTCAAATGGTTAATTTTCAACAGCAACAAAAAATGAGTTTTAACAAAAAAGTTAAACTTTTAATTAATTATAATTGAAATTTCATTCCTAAAAAGATAAATTCTGAACGAAAAATTCAGTAATTCGTATTTCGGCCAAAAAAGATTTTAGTGTTTAATCAAAAACAGAGAAATTCATCCAAAAATAAATTTTTTCAACAGAACAGTTTAATCCTCAAAAAAGTTGGTAATTTCCAACCAAAGAGTTGCAATTTTAATTTAAGAAAAAGTTTCTACCCAAAAAGTTCAGTCATGCAAGAACAAAGAATTTATAAATATTATAATTTAAAGGAAAAAATAATTTTCCATACAAAATAAAAAATGTTAAATTTATTTACTTTAAGCTTATATAAATACGTTTCTCCTTTGATCCTTGAGAAGATTTAAAACTATTTTAGAACATTTCGAATGGGTCGACAGTGTCGACTGTTATTCATTTGGAAATCATTTTAAAATATTTGATAAACTTTCGGAAATCTTTCAGAGTTTTAAAATATTTTCAATCTCTTCAAAACTTCTAAAATTCCTAAATATATTTTAAAATTATTCTAATTATTCCTAAAATCTTCCAGATTCGTTTTTGAAAATTTTGGACATTTCTTGTAATGTTTTAAAGCATTTTTAAATGTTTTCTTCAAAATTGTATTCCTCAATCTTCAGAAATCGACATTTTGCTTTAATTTTATTGAAGTATTTTCAACATTTTAATTATTAATGGAATTTTTTTAAAAGTTCTAAGTATATTTTAAAATTAGCAGTGTCTAGACGGCCCGAAAAATTAGCATCGAAAATGTAATATAGTGATTGTTAATTCTCTTTTGTTAAAGCCCCTTCAGCTTTAAGGAACTATTATATCAAATATACATTATATTTATTTATATTCCACGGGCTGTGACTGCTTATTCAGATATTTTATTGTGTTGAAATTTTATCCTTTATCCGCAGAGTTAATTTTTTTATTTTAGCGTATTTTTATAACAAGAGCTTATAATAAATTTTTAGAACTTTTTGGTTGAATGACCTTTGTATTTTCACTTTTTTGTGTCGTTTTTTCCAAAAATTTGTCTATTTTCAATATTACTTTTTAAGATTAAAATTAAATTTATTCTTCCTGTCTACAAATTATACATTGAAAATTTTTTAGATCCTTTTTGGTTAAATTTTTTTGGTCAATTAACTTTTTTCGTGCCTTGCGTCATTTTTCAAGAAATTTAATTTTTCATTTTTAATGATAGTTTCAACGATTCAAACAATGACTGCGCATTTTTTCTCTTTATTTTTTTCGTAGCTTGTGTAGTTTATCTAAAAATTTAATTTTTCTATTTCTAATTCTGTTTTTTACGGATAAGACAAAAACTACGCGTTGTATCAAAATGCAAATAATAACAAATGCGTAGATCTTTTTTGTTTGCACATTGTTCGCCCATTCATCTTTGTAGTATCTTGCGTAGTTTGAACGCAAGATGGAATTTTTGATGTTTAATTATTTTTTGTACAATCAAAATTTGATTTTTGATTTTTTAGACAAATTAAAAACGTTGTTACGTAATCTTGTAGGGTGCTCAAAATTCAACGTTTTTCTTCCTCTGAGTTTTTTTCAAATCTTGCGTTGTTTGAATTAAAATGTTTATTTTCGTTTGTTTTTTGGAATTTTGTAAATTCTATAACTCAGGTAATTTAGTTTTATCGAAAAAAGTTCTTAGGGCCGTCTATTTTGCATATTATGAAAGGGGCATACAAAGAATTTTCAGATTCTAAAAAAAGTGGTCTCAAAAATTTTTTAAATGCTTTCAATTTTTGAATTTTCATCCAAAATGGCTGCACAACGAGCTTAGCCTTTAATTTAAGACACTATAACAATACACCAAAGGCCAATCAAATCTTTCGAAATTTATCGTGCTGAAAAAATTAAAATTTTACAGTCCCACTAACACACAGACGGATAAATTCGTAAAACCTGTTTTTCGGATTCAGGGGGTCTCAAAACGTGGAAATTTGAGAAAAAGCGGGGGGGGAGGGGTCAAATTTTCCAGAAATATAAGACCTTCTCTGATGAGAATTTAAAAGGAATAATTTGCAACCAGTTGTATTTTTAACCCAATAAATTAATTTTCTATTAAGAAGATTAATTCTTAAACAAAAAAGAAGATTTTTATTCAAAATTGTTGATTTTGCAACAAAAAATTATTTTTCAATCCAGAAGAAAGAAAAATCTAGGGAAATTATACCTGTAATTGGAAAAAAATTATAATACAAAATAAGAATTTTTCACGACCGTTTATTTATTAATTTAATTTTTTTTATTTGCTTCCAGGCTATATAAATATCATTTTCCAAGGTTTGGCGAGAAAATTAAAAAAGATATTAGAAGACTACAGATACGTAGAAAAAGTAGTATAAAATAGCTAAGAATTTTTTTTTATTTCAATGGATTTAAAAAAATTTGTGTAGTTTAAAAAATATTTAAGAATTTGGACGTGCTGAAAAAATCTAAAAATATTTAGAAGTGTTCGGATATCTTTTAAGGTTTTAAAATATTTTTTATCTCGAAATTCAAAAAATTTCAAAGTATCTTTAAAACTGACTTGATTTATTCTTAAAATTGTTTAAAATTTTCCGGGATTCATATCCGTCAATTTTGGAAATCCTTTCTAATATTTTTAAATATTCTCTTAAAATTATTTTAAAAAATGAAGATAACCTTTTGAAATCTTTAATAAAATAAAAACTTTATGTCATCATCTTCGAAAATCTCCTTTTTGTTTGAAGATTTTCAAACTTAAAAAAACTCGTAAATATCTTCTAAACTGATTCGAAATCTTCCTAGAATTTTTAAAAAATTCTCTAAAATTAACAAAATTGACTTCAGATCTTCCCGATTTTTTTATTACTTTGGAAATCTTTTGGAATGTTTTAATATATTTAAAAATATTCTCTTAAACTAAGTGATGCAAAATAAACAATAATTGAAAGGGAAAATAATTTTTAATACAAAATAAAACGCTTGAAAAAATAAAACAATATTTCATAAATTTTTGAAAAACTTTCAGATTTAAGATATTTTTAATCTATTCAAAATTTCTAAAAATTTGTAAAATAGACTCGAATTATCCCTAAAATTGTCTTAAAATCTTCGAAAAACGTTTTTAATATTTTTAGAAATCTTATGTAATGTTTCAAAATCTTTTTTACATATTCTCTTAAAATTAATTTGTCAGTCTTGAAATCTTTCAAACTCTTTAAGAAATTTCCCAATTTTATTTCGAAATCTTTAAGAAGTCACGTTTTGTTTTAAGGTTTTTTAAAATATTTCCAAATGTTAATTTTTTTTTAATGTTTCAAAAACTTTTAAATATTTGTTAAAATGATTAGAATTTTTTTATATATGAAAAAGTTTTGCAATATATTTTGGAATGCTTCGAAAATATTATTAAATAAGCTTTGTAAAATAAAAAATCCTTTTCGATTTTCCTATAAATTTTAAGCAAATTGTTTTATTCTATTAAAACCCTTCAAAATTCTTAAAACGCTCCTTCATTTTTTATTTTGAATCTTCAAAACTATAAATTTTATTATCGGGAAAAATTCTGAACTTTTGCTTTACAGTTTTATTCTAAATTATTTTTCAAAATTTCAGGAAATCATTCAAAATGCTTTCAAATATTTTAAAATATTCTGTTGAAATCACAACAAATAATATGATTATCTTAAAACCTTTTAAAATCCTTACAAAATTTCAACATTTTATTTCCAAATCTGAAAAAATCTAAATTTTCTACAATCTTTTCAAAACTTCTAAAATTTCGAAACATTTGATGAAATAATCCAAAAATTTTCCTAGCATTTATTTAAATGCTGCAAAAGTTTACCAAATTTTCTCAAATTAAATGCTTAAATAATAGTTAAGATATTTTAACTTTTTGTCCATCGCTTTATTTTTTTCATCTCTTCAATAGTGATAAATTAATGTGATTACTTAATTTTTATAAAATTTAATTAATAATTTTCTTAATCATTTATTCGAAAATTTAAGAAGAGAATTTTTGCCCTTATTATTCAAGAATTATTTACTATTTGAATCTTCTTTTTCAGAAATAAATGTTTGCAACCAATGCCAGCAACAATGAGTACGAGATTTTTCAATAATTTCGTTCCGCCTGTTTTTTTTATAGATAAGGCACCTGATCTTTGCATGATAATTAATAACAATTCAACCACGCATGTCTTCCTGATAAGCTTCTCTGGCTTTGTAAAAATGTAAAATACATAACGATTTGTCAATAATCGAAATTATTTTGTCATGCAGTAAGTATTGTTAATAGAACAGGAAAAAGAAGTTTCCAGAAAAACAAATTTTAGTAGACCCAATGTTACACCTGTCGAGGCTTGAATCATGATCATTTGGTGACTCTTTCTCAACTCTCCGCGCATGAGTTCCTCTTTCACATACTAAATAAACATTACACATGATAAAATTCAAGTATAAAAGACAACCTTAACAATTAAAACGTAGTACTTCTGGTTATCTCGTATATGAACTACAAATGAAATGAATTAGTCTATCATGAAGTGTGTGGTCTTTTTCTTATTGGCTTTTTCTGTTTTCAAAGTGAGTTAACCAACAATTTTTATAAATTATAAATTTTCACATTGAATAATTAATTTATATATTTAATACTTATTCACATCAATATCTATACATAAAGATACAGAAATTAGGTTTCTGACAAAATATCTTCACACACACACACACACATTTGTAATTTCGAGTCTGCGGATCAACAATTCTGTTATTGAAATTCTGTCTTTTTAATTATTTTTTTTCAGATTTGTCTAAAGCCTCTTATTATGCAGATTAGACCTATTGAAACAAAAGTTGCGTACCCCTGAACTTAACCGATTTGCGATTTTATGTATGCACGATAGTAGTATAGCAACAGGGCTATCTCTTCGCTTAGAGACCGATCAAGTCTCTGTTCCATGATAAGTTACCGACAGTGGATATTACCGACGCTCGGTAAGTGAAGCCGTAGCCATGTTGCTATACTACTCAGGATGCTCAGGGACTGTTTTAACATTCTATAAACATAAGAGCACAGAAATGTAAACCAAAATCATGATAAATTTTTCGAGTAAACTATTGGAATGGAAAGTCACTTAAAACCGATATTTTTGATGATATTTTATATAATGAACCAATTAAAATTTCAATTTCGGAAGAAAATTACTAAAATATAACATATTATTATTACATTCTTTATATTGAAACAATAACAATTTTAGACGGAAAGAACTAAAATAACAAAAAAATGGTTAAAGATGGTAAATTTTGTTTTAAATTACCTTCGTCCGGCAAAAAATGTTATCATAACCTAAAATTGTAAAACAACTGTAAATGTTATTTAACATCCACGGTAATATCAGGCACAAAAAGCTATAAACCAAAAATTTTGAATTTAGCGACTTTGAATAATCTCACGAATCTTATGATTTTAGTTCAGTCTTAAACGCTAACATAACCTAAAAGTTTTCAAATTTTGTAAATCTGTATTCAAACCTCTTTTTTTTAATTTAAAATGCCGATTTCCGACGAAAGACAGTTACATAATCCAAAATTATTAACATATTCTAAACTTTGATCAAATTAGAATTATTTTTATTTAAAAATACAACTTTTTGGTGTCAACCGCTAACATAACCTGAAATTGTTTCAAAATTATTCATTCTTAAAATCGAATAATTTTTTTAAAAAAACTCATTTTGGGTGAACCAGGCTAACAAAACCTAAAATTATTAAAAACTGTAAATCTTGATGCACGTTTTTTTCAAAATGCTAATTTCCCGTGTAAAAGAATAAAATACCCTGAAACTTTTAGAAGTTGTAAGTGATTTTGGAAACTTTATGACTGATTTTCAGCGAAACGCAGTAACGTAAAAAATGTATGATATTTGGAATAATTTATTAGATATTTTAGAAATGTTATTTTAGTTGCTCAAGCTTATTTATAAACCAGAAATGTTTCAAAATTCGCAAAAGGTTATCTTAATTATTTCTATTACTAAAGGGGGTTATTAGTTAATTTAATTTCCAAAATTGCAAATTTAATATACAAATTACAAAACGAATTCAAGTAATGACAACCGAAACAGGTTTCCAATATTATTATTTTTAATACAAAATAACAATTTGAAATAACTTTTTTATTCTTATGTTTATTTTTTTTAATGTTATATAAATATAATTTATTTATTAAGTAATTTATCAACAAAAATTCTAATATTTGATATTTCAATTCCAAAAGAATATTTTAGTGTAAATCAAAACAGTTTAAAAAATCGAAGAAAGACAAGCTTTCAAAAAAATAGTCAAAGCCTCAACGAAAAATAATAATTTGCAGCCAGTTATATTTATCAGCAAGAAATGAAATATTTTCCAAAAGAGCAGAAGTTTCTAAGAAGAATATTAATTTTCTACCAAAAAGAGGAATTTCCACTAAAATTATGAAACTTCAACCAAAAAGAAACTTTTAAAAAAGTAATTAAAATTTTTATCATGTTAGTTGAATTGTAAACTAAAAAATATTATTTGTCAATGAAAAATGTAATAGTTTATATTTCTATCCAAAAATATTTTTATTTTAAATAAAAAGATTCGAATTCGTTCGAAAACGAATTTTCAACAAAATATTTAAATCCTCAATCAAAAAATGAACTTTCAACCAAGAGGATAAGTTTTCTGCAAAAAAGAGACGAATTTTCAACCGAAAAAGTATTTGAATTTTCTACCAAAAATATTTATTATAAATGATAAATATAATAGTTTTTAATAAAACTAAAAAATATTTTTCATTTCCAATAAAAAAGAGTTAAATTCATCAAAAAAGTCTAAACCAATTAAAAAAATATATTTTTCTGTCAAGAAAGAGAAAAAATTATTATATGAAGTTATAAGTTATATGAAGGGAAAATAATTATTAATACAAAATCGAAGTTTTGAATTTAAATATTTATTTTTCAAGTTTCTTTATGTTTCTTTTTTTTCGAAATCTTAAAAAATCTAAAATTATTTTTGTATCTTCTCAAAACTTTTAAATATCTCTTAAGGTTACTAGAATTTTTTCTAAAATCATGTAATCTTACCAAATTAAAAAACCCGTACTTTAAAATCTTCTACATTTTTTCCGCAATTTGAGGAAATCATTTTAAATGTTTTTAAATATTGGTAAATGTTTTCCTTAAATTGATGTTTCAAAACAAAAAATTAATTTAAATTTTACCTGGAATTTTAAGAAGAAATTTTGTTAACTTGAAACCTTTCAGAAGCCTTAAAAAGCTTCCGAAATTTGTTTCTAATTTTCCTAAATCCAAAATTTCTTAAAAATGTTTTGAGATCTTTTCAAATTTTAAATTATTTTTTAATCTTTTCAAAACTTCTAATACTGAAATACATTTAATATAATTAAAATTTTTCTAACATTTTTTTTAAAATCCAGCTGAAATAAAAAAATGGTCTTAAAGTCGTCCAGATGCTTTTTCGACACATTTTAAAATCTTCAAAGCTTAAAATTTATCTTCTTAAATAAAATCTAAATAATTTTAAATTCCTCCAAAAATCGTGATGTAGTGATCGGTAATTTTTGGTAAATAATTCAATTGTTTTTATCTCTTCAAAAGTATGAAAAAGTTGATAAATTATAGTTTGTTCGCAAAATGTGAAAACCAAAATTATTTTCCAATATTAAAAAAAATTTAGAATTAAAACATTCTCTTTTATCAATAATTGTTTTAATTACTTACCTTAAAAATTTGGAGTTACTAAATTGATGTTGTAGACAATTATTTATCTTTATTGATAGATAAATACATATACCATTTATATTGAATAATCATTTTCAATTTAAATTTTCCATTAGAGAAATGAATTTTTATAAAAAGAAAATTTCTCAAATAGAAATTGTGATTTTCGTTCCACCAATTTTTTTAGATAGTATCGATATATACCTTCTCATTAGGAGGAGAATTTAAAAACAAAGATGCACACATTTGTTTAAATTAAAGAAAAAAAATTGATGATATAAATTTTCATTTTTATAAGTTCATGATTGAGTTCCTCTTTTAGATTTTTCTATAATCAAACATCTTTTTATATTATGTGTAATAAAAGTTCAGTAGAAAAATTTAGAAAAATATTGCTCTCCTTTTTTATCATTATTTCTTATCTTTACAGGCATTCTTCGCACAAACGTTTGAAGATAATATGGCGAATTTAAATGGCAAATTTATAGATGCAATGGTTAAAATTCTGGTTCAATTTAGGGATGATGTTGATGTGAGTTGGCGAAAATAATTTTTATTCACTAAATACTGGTTCAGAGCCGTAACTAACCTTTTTTGCGTCAGCTGAGAATAGCTAATTTTGCCCCCCCCCCACCCCATATACGCCTCTTCCCTAAAAAGAAATAACTAACTGAACGTAACAAGATTTTTAAATTGGAATTGGGTTTGATTGTCCTGAATTCCAATAAATGTTTATTTTATAAAAAAAAATGTTAGGTTTGTTTACAAATTTGGTAAATTTTTCAGTTAATATTATAAGACATTTCAGCCATAGATAGGGGCTGAAACTTAATTTAGTTGGCACGAATTTTATTTTTATTTTTAAAATCACAAAAATTCTGTTGTATCGGCCACGGACAGGGACCAATACCTAAATTAAGAAATCAAAAATAATTAAAATAAGGAATTATTATTTTTGTCAAATAATTAGTGTCACTATATAGAAATCTTTTTATTTAAATAAATTTAAATGAAAACAGATTTTAAATTAAGAATTAGGAAATTTTTGATTTTTTGATTCAAGAAGAAAGCTTTTGGTCTGAAATCCCAAACAAAACTGAGACGTTTTTCTGAGTATCACAGTTTTTGTAATACGAAACGTAGAATTTCTAAAGATAGGTCATAGCTGTAAAACCCGATAACGTGACACTATTTAAACTTGTATCGAGCGGCCACATGTTGACAAAATTCTTTAACTTTAACATTACAGTTTTTTTTTAATCAAACGTTTTTTAAATTAGAAGTCAGTTTTTTTATGTCGCTTCAAATTAATAATTGCTTAAATTGTTTAAATAAATAGTTTAAAAAATTAATTAAACATTTTCAATTTTAAAGGTTTACAAATAGTACCTTTTAGATTGGAACAATTAATTGTGTGCTTAATTATGAATATATTAATTTCAAGTTATTTAAAAATTGAAAATAGTTTTAAAAGTTTCAAACGAACGTTTCTATTTGTTTAACAATTAATGCTTTCGGATTGAAATAGTTTATTGTTTAATGTTGAAATCTGTAAATTCTGTAAGTTTAAACAGTTTTAGGGAGCATTCACACATCATGTAACATTATTTTCAACCTTTTTACACCCCCCCCCCCCCTGCTTAACCGCCGTTATGTATCAATTCTTTTATTACGTTTAAAAACATAATAGACTTTTTCTAAATAAAAATCAAGGTTTTTTAAGATCAAGTATTTTCTAGAAATAAATAAAAAAATATTTTTATATAGAATAGGATGATTTATAAATACATAAAGAATACAAAATAATAATAATATCAAAAAAATCAAATAACTAGTTATCTCTTAAAAGTTTTTGAACACCTAAATTGAAGTTGATATTTAATTCTTAGGATTCAAAACAAGAAAATAAGTATTATCAGCTTGCTTTTAAATTTATATAAATGCCATTTTTATAATATTCTTGAGAAAACTACAGAAAGATTTTTGAATATTTCAAATGTATCAAAAAAGAATTTAAAAGATTTTCAAAACATTTTTGTATTTGATAGAACTCTACAAAATATTAGGGAAAATTCGAGTCTTTTTAAACCATTTTTAGTATACTTTTAGAGGTTTGGAAGCAATCCAGAAATATTTAATAAATTTTCAGAAATTTTTCCAAGTTTTTAAATATTTCTAATCTAGTTCAAATGTGTTAAATTCTCAAAAATATTCTTAACTGGCTCTAAATTTTCTTAAAATGTTGAAAAATTATTCAAAATGTAAAAAAATTACCTTATAATTTTCTAAATTTTTCCAGGAATGTTGATAAAATTTATTTATTCTCTTGAAATCTTTCGATATTCTTTTAAAGTTGCTAAAGTTTATTTTTCGAAATTTTTTGAAACTTACATATTTAAAAGCTTTAAGGTTTTTATTTCTTTTTGAATCTCTTAAAGTTTAAAATTCTTTTTGAATCTCTTTAATTCTGCCAAATATTTCTTAAATTTGCTATATTTCTTATTTTAATTGCTTAATTTTAATCTTACGAAAAAAAACTTTTGATATGTTTAAAAACGTTTTTTGATTTTATTTTAAAGTTTAGTTTTCAAAACAAAATATCTGAAAAATTAAAAAAAATTGCTTTAAAATCTGTCAGATTCTTCTTTGACCAATTGGCAAATCTTTTAGAATGTTTAAAAATTTGTTAAATAGTCTTTTAAAATTAATTTTTCGAAATAAAAGTTATTTTAATTTCCAAAAACATAAACAAATTTGGTTATTTTCGTAAAAACTGAACCCTGGCCAATTTCTTGAAAAAAACTGTACAAGTTTTAATTATTTTTAAATCGTTTAAAAATTCCTGAATATCTCTTAAACTTACTCAGTCTTTCCCCTAAAAAGATTTAGTATGGCAATATATTAAAATTTTGCTTTAAAATCTCTCAGGAAATAATTAAAAGTGTGTTTTATCATCTTTTTCGATTTTCTCTTAGAATTTATTATAAAAAAATTATTTGAAATTTTCCCATGAGTTTTATAAAAAGGTTTTTTTCATTCTTTCGACATCCTGAAAAATTCAGTTTATCTAAAAACATGTGTAATCTTAAAAAATTATAAAAAATTTTCACAAAGTTTTCCATATTTTTCTTTCCACACATTTTGAAACTTTCAAAACTTAAAATTATTTTGTTTAAATAAAACATTTGAAACATTTGAACATAAAGCATTTTAAATAAAACAAAAACAATATCTAAAAATTAAAAGGGAAATATTGAAAAAATAAGAAAACATTTAGAAATAAATGTTATGATGCAGTAAAATTATTTTTTAAATTCTTTGAAATCTAATGAATTTTTCAAGTCTTTGAAGTCCTTCGAGATCCTATAAAAATTATCTTGAAATTTGCAATATCTCTTAGAATGTCAAAATTTAGCAAATTTAAATTAGATTAATATCAAATTGTAAATCCTATTTAACGTCCAATGCTCAAGGTAATTTATAGAATTCCTGAAAATAAAATCAAGAACCCAACGACCAAATTGGGACAACCACAATTAAATGTTTCTATTGTAATTTAAAAAAAATCATTGTTTAAAATTGTTTCCTAAAAAATAGATCTTTGGACAAAAATAAAAAAGAGGAAAAAAATGGGACTTAGTATGACTTAGTACCCTTTCCTTCTCTCTCATTATTTCTTCCGTCTTATTTTTATTATTTCCTCTTTTTTATTTTTGTCTAGAGATTTATTTTCTAGGCACAATTTTTTTAAAGAATTTATTTACTTATCAAGGTAAGAGAAACTTGAGTGGGTACCAGGTTCTCATTTTTCTTTCCTCTTTTTTATTTTTGTCCAATGTATTCTTTTTTAGAAAACAATTATTTTTTAGTACTTTTTTCTGATTACAATAGTAGCATTTAATGATGATGATCCAAATTGGTTGTTCTATTCTTGGTTTTATTTTGAGAAATTCTATAAATTAACTTGAGTATTGGAGGTGTGATAGGATTTCCAATTTCAATTTTAAATTTTTGAAAAATTTAAGAGGTTTTGTAATCTTCAAAATTATAAAAACTTTTCTAATGTCGATTTTTTAGATGTTGGATATGTTATTTTAAAGGCAAAGTGAAAAAATATTTGCATTACTTGCAAATTCCTAAAATAATAGAATTAGTAACATTTTCTTTGAAATATTAGTAAAATAATTGCATCGTTAAAAAAATTATCAAAAAGTATCAATAGTCTCATGAGTCTGAGGCCTCAAATGTTAATATTTTAATTTGAAATTTTTTAATTTCTGCATTTTTTTAGGTAATTTATTTGTGCAACTTCGGCCTAATGCGGCTTTCGCTCTGTTCGAAGAAACCGACGGCACCAACCTAGTTACAGCTCTCTACTTGCTTACTCAAAAATTAAAAATTAGAAATTAACAGATAAAAATTAAAAAATTAACGATTTTCTATAATCATTTTATTCTTCTTCCTCATTAGAAAGACGGTGCAGCTTTGGGAATACATACTAAAGACTATACACACCCAGGAGGGTGTACTGAAAGTTCTACTAACGCATTGGATAGATTTTTTAATAGTGTAATGGACGTATATGAACCGTGTACTAATCAAGCAATGCAGAATCAGGATATCCAGGTAAATACAAAATGTTGATTATAATCTATTTCAAATACAATATACGCTTTTTTCAATTCTGTTTTATTTAACTCATTCTTTAAAGCAAAATATGAAATTAATATTAAAATAACATTTTTTTAATTTATAGTGTGTATTATTTGAAATAAGAAAAAAGAAATAAGAACGGTATTTTTATAAGATGGAAATTGATGTCTTAACTTTGCGACAGATCAAAAATATTTGTTAACATTTGCAAAATTATAGAAACCTTTGCGAAATCATTAAAACCTTTGTGAAAGATTTGAAAAGTATTTGAAATATTCCAAATCTTTGTGAAATCATTGAAATTTATCTGAAATCTTTGGGAGAGTTTTCTGAAAGCTTTAGAAACATTTGTGAAATCTTTGGAATCTTTGCGAATAATTTGAAATCTTTTTGAAATCTTAGAAATCTTTGGGAAATCACTTAAATCTTTGTGAAATATCCATTAATAATTATTAAAATACTGGTGCCATCTTTGGAATCTATCGGAAATTTTTGTGAAATAATTAATAAATTGTTTAAACCTTTAGGTAGTCATTCAAATCTTTGTGCAATCTTTGGAAATCTTTGAGTAATATTTTAAGTATTTTGGAAACATTTGTTAATATTTGTGAAATTATTCAAATCTTTGTGAAATTTTTGGAAAATCGTTGATCATTTTAAATCTATCAACAAAATTTGCATAATATTTGCAATCGCTAACGAATATTTTTGCAATTTTTGGGTAATAATTGAAATCATTGTGACATCTTTGTAAAATCGTTTGAAATCTCTAGAAATCTTTGAGCAATATTAAAAAAAAAATGAAATAATTGGTAATATTTGTGAAATTTGATATTTTTGATTCACAGCATTAAATATTTTTTTCTAAAAATCTAAAAAGAGGAATGCGCGCGCGCAGCGTGAATTTGCTCTACTTGTAGGTTAATAATACACATTTTTGTTCATTTAGAGACGAAATGTTAAAATAGTGTTCTTTTTTATTTTATTACAGGCAGCTTCAAACTGCAGTGATACAGCAATTCATTCGTTGAACAATGAAACAAAAACAATTCATGATATGGCTAAGACATGCCTTCATAGTTGCTCTAAAAAGACGCCCGGCTGCCATAAGGAGATTCAAAAACTAGATGTCTTCGCAACTAAGAAGAAGCCCAAATAAATATAGATGCCGTCAAAAGTAAGAAGACGAAAAATGTATAAAGTGTAACTTTGTATAAGCATCAATAAAAAATATGAAAAAATTGAATCTATTAAATTATTTAAATTTACCTGACAATCTCCAGTTACTAAAAAATCCGTCCATGTTTCTCAATAAAAAAAATTTTAACTCTGGAAAAGTGCTGTTAAAAGTGTCTTTTACTATAATTTTCGATACCTTTCATCTTCTCCACATTTTTTAAAACGTAAAAACAAAAAAAAATTATGAATTTCAATGTTTATTGCGGCAAAGTGCTGTTGAAGGTGTGTTAAATTTTAATTATTGTCTCAAAATTACTTTTCCTAAATAAACAATAATTTAACATTTTTTACAGAACCTTTAAGAAACTTTGTGTATTATCTTCAAACCCCTGAAAATCCTTAAACAGCTTCGAAATTTTATTTCAAAATATTGACATATCTACGTTTAGCTTACAATTTTTTTGGAATGTTTTCAATTTAAATTTTTTTTAAATTCTTTAAAAAATACGAATTATTTTTTTAATGAATCTACTCTTTCTGAAACTTTTAGAAAATTGTAGAAAATTAAAAAAAAATCACTTAAGATATTCCAAGTTATTTTTTGAAAATTTTGGATGGCTTTTGAAACCGGAGTTTTACAATAAAACAAGAGCAGCCTCTTAAGACAATATTATTAAAAATAATACATATTCGCTAATCATTTTTTAATGATTCCAGTTTTTCTAAAACTTTCATTAAATTGTAGAATTTTTTTTTAAAATCACTTAAAATATACCAAATTATTTTTTGAACATTTTTAAATATGTATTATTTTTATTATTATTGTCTTATGAGGTTGGTCCATTTTTTATTTTAAAAATCCGGATTAAAAAGACATCCAAAATTTTCAAAAAGTAATTTTTAATATTTTAAGTGATTTTTAAAATTTTCTAGAATTTAATAAAAGTTTTAGAAAAACGAGAATTGTTAACAAATACTTAGCATTTTTATAAGAATTTCAAAAATATTTCAAAAATTGAAAACATTCCAAGAAATTTAAAAAAAATGTAGATATGTCAATATTTTTAAATAAAATATTGAAGCTGTTTAAGGATTTTCAGAGGCTTAAATATTATACAAAAGCCTTTTTAAGATTCTTGGCACATTTTTAAATTATTGTTTATTTGGGTAACGTCATTTTAAGAGAATAATTAAAATATATTTCAAACCAATTTTTGATGTATGAATAACAATTGAACAATTATTAATTTGTAAGGAAATGAAATAAAAATAATTTTATTTTTAATTTAAAAAGTGTTCAGTTAAAAAAATTAATCTTGCAATTTTTAATGCTTCTAACTTAAAATTGCTTATAACGATATACTTTTGCAAAACTATAAATTCGTTGATTCATTCTTCAATTTCAAGAATTGAAAATGATAGCGTGGATTTATATTTTTTTAAATCATTGAAATGTACAATTTATAAAAGCTGAAACAATTATTTTTTTCTGAGCGTTTAAATAAAAAAAAATTTAGGCTTTAATTTTCAATGTTTAAAATGCAAAAGAGTTACAATTTAAGTGTTTCAATTTGCAGGTCAGTTTTTAAAATTTCAAATGAAAACAATTTTAGTTTCAGGATTTTGAATAGTTTTTTGTAAACTTGAAAAAACCAGGCAGTTTTGTCTTTTAAGACGATCACCCCGAAGCAATAATAAAAAATATTAGATTTCTAATTATTTTATTTTAATTATATTTATTGATTTCGACATTTTTTTAGGAAACTTCTGATTATTTTTACATTATTTGATAGAACAGGTTGAACAAATACAAAAATTAATTAATCTTATTAACCAACTTTATAATCAGTTCGCAAATTCACACTTTTTTTATTGCATAACCACAAATATTAAATTGACATGCTGCCATGTGAAATGTTTAATTATAATTACATAATGAAAAAAAACAAGGTCTTCAATTTATTGCGTCGTTTCTTTTAAGAAATTATTAAAAATGTAGATAATAACATCGCACTGTTGACAGACTTTAATAATTCATAATTTTATTGTTTTATTTTATTGGATTATTTTTTATTACCATCAGTTTTCTAGAAGATCCTCGGTTTTTACAATAATTGGTTAAAGCAATAATTAATGATAAGCACTTTTTATCTCTATAAATATGGACTCCAAGTTATAATTTTTACCTCATAACGAAAATCAAGTTAATGACTAAGTTATTTTTTATTTCAAATATCGTATGGAAGCGGTCTGTTATGTGGGGGGGGGGGGGGCGTGTTTAAACC
>JAWWLR010000004.1:23367107-23378893 GCA_035041075.1 Acraspis erinacei | reverse complement strand
CAAAATGGTGCTGTCGCATCAAGTACCAGTTTGCGTCCTGACGCAAATAGGGGCAACAAGGTGGACGCAAATACATCTAAAAGCGAATCAGGTGGACGCAACGAAGTACAATGACATCTTTCCGTGATTTTCAGATTTTCCGCTGCCATTTGTATCAATTTGTCAAAACAAACATTTTTCTATAAAATAATATATATATTCTTAGATCAGTAACAGTTTTTGTAGCGAATCTGAATGGATTACACTTTTTTATTGGTCTTAAATTCTGTCATAACCCACACACGGACAGGAAATATTTTTGAAATCTTTCTGAAATGTTTGGAATCTTTGCGAAATATTTGAAGTGTTTACTAAGGTAAATGCACCTATTTGCGTCCGTGTATTTGTTACGACAGAATTTAAGACCAATAAAAAAGTGTAATCCATTCCGATTTGCTACAAAAACTGTTACTGATCTAAGAATATATATTATTTTATAGAAAAATGTTTGTTTTGACAAATTGATACAAATTGCAGCGGAAACTCTGAAAATCACGGAAAGGTGTCATTGTACTTCGCTGCGTCCACCTGATTCACTTTTAGATGTATTTGTGTCCACCTTGTTGCCCCTATTTGCGACAGGACGCAAACTGGTACTTGATGCGACAGCACCATTTTGCGTCCGGAACGATATCATTGGTTAGATCGCAAATAGGGACAGCATTCGTAGGACTCTATTTGCGTCCGCTCTTCAGAGGTTATGATCAGGTTTGGACATCTTTGACAAATATTTATTAAATTATTTTGGAAATAATTGAAATATTTGTCAAGATTTGTGAAATTATTTAAATCTTTGTTGCATTTTTGAAAAATCATTAAAGTTACTTTAAATCTACCCAAAATATTTGCTAAATATTTGAAATTTTTGCCAAATTTTTTAGTATTCATTGATATTATTTTGAACTTTTTTCTAAACCTTCGAAATCTTTGGGAAATAATTGAAATCTTTGTGCAATCTCTGAAATCAATCGGAAATATCTATAAAACAATTTAAGTCTTTGTGAAATCTTTTAAATCTATCCGAAATTTTTAAGAAATCCGGAAATTATTGTGCAATTTTTGAATTATTTGAGAAGTCATTGAAATCTTAGTGAAATCTGTGTAAAATATTTTTGAAATCTTTAGAAATCTTTGCCAAATATTTTAAGGAATTTTTAAATATTTCGTAATATTTGTGAAATTATTGAAATATTTGTCAAATCTTCCAAATCTTTTAGCAATCCTTCAGATCTTTGTGACATATTTGGCAATATGAATTTTATACATATATTTTTTATTATTCATTATATAAATGTTCCATCTCTTCTGCATACCATGAAATATCTTAATATTTGGAACATCACTTAAAATTGTTTCAAAACTTGTGAAATATTTTAAATTATGAATACTTTTGAAATTTCGATTTTTGAGAAGGCAGATATGTTCCTTTATTTAATCAGCGAAAAAGTGTGAAAATACGTTAAATTTTTTTTTAAATAATTGCATTAGTGAGCAATTTGCGAAAATAATAGTATTAGTATAATTCTTTTTCAAAATTGTAGTAAAAGAGCTGTATAATTTTTAAAAAATTAAGAAGGGTGGATAGTGTTCTGAGTCCGAGGCCAGAAATGGTCATATGTTTATTTCAAGAGTAAAATTTCTTTAAATAAAAAAAGTCGATGCTATAAACTTTTTAAAGTTTCTAATTCAAAGTTCCGCAAAACACGTAAATCTAGGTATTTTAAAAACCTCGCTTCGTATAATTGGAACAAAATTATTCTTGAATATTTATTTTTTTCAGCAAAAATAATAATTTTGTATGCTTCAAGAGACAATTGCTTTTATTTGAATTTCCTCAAATCTGATGTCTTATGTTGCAATAAATGAAGCCTTGAATGGGATAAGGTCAGATCAACAAAAATATATTTTTCTCGAATCGTTATTTAAACTGTGAGAATGTGAGTATAAATGTTGATATACTTGTTAAATGGCATTTTTTGTTCTACAATGTACACTCTATGCACTATCTGCTACAGAGAATAGAAAATATTGGGGCAGAAATCTCTTGTCATTATTTAAAAAATGTATTCTTTCTTATCATTATAGTTGGCTATGCTGACAAAATATTTTTAATTGGACTATTTATAACGAAGATTTTAAGTAAAAAGTTCAGCAGAATGATAGTTTTCATTATCCTATCGTATTGCATTCCTTGAATGAAATTATTTATTCGCAAATTATCTACTTTTGAGTAATATTCTGATAATTAAATTTAAGCGCAAGCATATTTTAAAAATTTGTATCCATCAAATTGAAGTTGTATAATCCATATAAAATTTTCGCTACGAAGTTGGAATTTTTTGACTAATAATAATCCATAAAAGAACATGACGTTATATAATAATAAATTTTAATTAAAGTAACTAGTTTAATTATTAATCGCAACGACTGAGCAAACAAATTTCCAGAAAAAATTTATTTTGTAGCAGTTTATTAATAATAATTACTGATCCTGCAAAAATAATGGTTCCAAATTTCTAAAGAGTGAATGTGGCGATGAAATATTTAAAAAAAATCAATGTTGAAGTGTCAGGCTTCGAACTCATTTTATAATTCAAATTAGTATCAATGGTGGCATACATATTGAAAAATAATAGGAAAATTTAATCTCGCAATTTTTAAAACAATGCATCGACCCTTAACAAAATTTTAATCTCTTTAGTTTTTTTAAATATACGTTTAAAGATTTAAAATCCTTTAAAATACCCTAAAATTTATAACACTCATCACATTTTTTTAAATTTCTCGTAATTGCACAAAAAAAGAAAATCCCTAATACATCTTGAATTTTATAATATCTTCCGAAATTCTTTAAAAAATAATGAAATCTTTGAAATCCATTGAAATCCCCTGATATCCTTAAAATCAGACAAAATCCTTTAAAATTCTTTGAGATCATCCATATATTTTTTTATTTCTTGAAAGTTTTGCTGAAAATTTTGACATCCCTTAAAATTGGGAAATTCCTCAAATCTAGTGAAATCCTTGAAATCTCTAAAATACATGAAATCCGCAGAAATCTCTAGAATTTCGTTGAAATTTACATTCAAACTTTCTGAAATCCTATGAAATTCTTTGAAAAATTTAAAAAATGTTAAATCTCATTATATTCCTGGGAGTTTTTTTTGTAATTTACCCCTGTCGTTAAAAATAATGCAATCTTTGAAACCCACTGAAATCCAATAAAATCCATGAAAACAAATAAAACCCTTTAGAATCTTCTTGAAATCTTTGATATTTTTTTCTTGAAATCATTCAAAATACCCTGAAAATTTCGAAATCTCTCGAAATTTTAAAAATCCGCTGAAATTCATTGAAATCTATTAAAAGCCCTTGACTTCGCTGAAATATTGCACGATCATTGAAAATCAAAAATTTGGACTATAAAGGCTAAAATTATTTTCAGTCAAAGCATTCGAATCGTAATTGCAAATTAAGGCACTCAAGTTGATTTTGTCTACATTTTAAGCTTTAAACATGTTTAGTTCGGAAATTTTTTATTTAAAAGATTCTTAATTCACACGTACAAATTGTAAGCTTTCAACACTTTTTAATATAAAAATTTGCAATAAAATTCCATTAAACTGCAAAATTATAAATATAGAAACATTAAACTTCAAATTATCGGGTCAAGAATAATCACTTCAAACGACTCATTTTATAATTATTTAGAAAAAATGCTGTTACTTTTATATACAAACTTTCAAATTTAATTTTTTTTAAATACAATATTTTAAACTGAAACAATACCTGAATGCGATTTGAAATAGAATAAAAGCATTTATACGTGCATCTGTTAATTTAAATTTATTGTAAAATTTAAAACAGTTTATAAGGTTTCGAAATATTGTTCACATTTGCTAACCATTAATATTTTCATATTAAAATAGTTATTTTTTAACGTTAAAATCTTTAAATTGTTTAATTTTGAACAGTTTTAGAATTGTGTTCTAAAATGAATTTTTGTTTAATTTTAAACTTTTTTTAGTTTCTAATTATTTAGTTCATGAAAACATAGTGAACTGGATGATTTCAGAAGTAAAAGAGTGGACAACTAAAATTAATTTTTAAAAAACTTAAAATCAACTTTATTTTAAATTGGATTACATCATTTGATATCAAATTTTCTAAATTTCAAGATTTTGGTTAGATTTTTCATTAAAAAATTGAACAAATATCCGGTAAGCAAACAGTGATGTCTTCTATATTTTTTTAAATATAATATATTCTTTAAAATACTTTGATATTTTTTAATTCTTTTAATCTTGCGTACATCTTAAAATATTTAATATCTTTTTAAATTCCTTGAAATCCCTTAAGATTAAATTCCATTTCATTTACATTTAAAGTTTTTAGACATTCTTTGAAATTCTCTAAAATCACCTGAAGTCTTTCAAATTCTGTGATATTTTTGATAGTCTTTTTGAATCCCTTGAAATTTTTGAAATCTTGGAATCTTTCGAAATCTTTTAAAATATTCTACCATCTTTCAAATTCCTTGAAATGTATTGAATTTTGTATATCAAAAAATCCTTGGAGATCATAGAATGATGATGATGCAATTTGTCATATCTCTTAAAATTTCGTCAAAATCTTTGAAAACTTAAAAATATTTTAAAACATTCGAAATAATAAAAGTTTTGGAAATTCCGATTGCTTAAGTAGAGGATTTATTATTTTAGCCAATCGCCGAAGAAGTTTACAGACAAAAATAAAAAGAATAGTTGCATTATGAGCAATTTTCGAAAATAGTAGCATTAGTCTCATTTTTTCAAAATAATAGTAATATAGTTTCATCATTAAAAAAGTATCAAAAACTTTTAATAGTGTCGTGAGCTCGAGGCCTGTTCATTTCCTGTTTTCCTCCAAAACCGTTTTGTGCTGCCAGATGATAAATTATGACACATTGAGCGACCTTAAAATTGTTTGTATTTGCGCTGAACCATCAAAATGTGCTCGTCACTTATACGCAATACTACCTAGATTTAGGGCATTCTAAGAACGTCTGGTATTATTCCCCAAATATTCAGTTCCCCGCCACACTTATCTTGTTTTACGAGTGTTTTTTTTTTTTAGTGAAAAATTTTTAATCGTCAAAGATTGTCTTAACAATCAGTTTTAAAGATGACGGGAAAGGAGGTGTTCGCTTTCCTAATAAGTAAGTAATTTATCTATGCATATTTAAAAAATCTGCCCACTACGTGGGCACACTCTCGTTCCGTGATGCGCGCGCGGCTCACGAGTCTCAGCGCGCCTATAGCGCAACTTTTGGATCTCGCGCTTCGCGCTCGACAATATGTTTCCCTCACGCTGCGTGCTCGGTTTTTGTACTTGACCCACATTTGTGAATGTGAAGGTAGAGGTCAAAGCATCAACAACTGTAATTTGGTGATTGTGAATTCTCTTTTGTTAAAGCTCCTTCGGTTTGAGGAACACATTCTCATCAAGTGTCTCGTGTTTCACAATCGATTTTTTTGCGAACTATTCTACGTTTTGTTAACTCTATTATATCAAATGTTTTAATCAAATTTTTAATTATTACTTTAATATTTGTGATTTATTTTCCATTAAATTTTATACTCAGCTACCATGACAAATGTACTATTTCAATAAATTTATATTATTACAATTCAAATTATGCATTGGTGTTGAAACAGACGTATTTTCATTTCCTTTTTTTAAGATAAAAAAAGTGCACGTTCTATAAAAAAACAATATTGTTATTAAACATTTTATTGTAATTTGTGTCGTTTACCATGAATTTAATTTGTTTATCTTCAATGTTTTTTTTCACGATTTGAACCGAATACAAGAAATATAACGTAAAGTCGTTCTAAGAAAATTTATAGATGTAATTTAGACCAACATTTTTATTAAATAAAATATAATTGTAGCTTATGCCGTTTTTCTTATTTTTTCGGCTCTTGTGTGCTTTTTCCAAAAATTTAATTTTTTTATTTTTAATGCTATTTGTAAGATTAAATCTAAAAGAAAGCGTCCCATCAAAAATTATTAATGACTGTAGCTCTTTTTTTAAGCGATCAACTTTTATCTATTATTTTTTCACAGCTTGTGTCGTTTGTCAACAAATTTCATTCTTTTATTTTTCAGTTTTTGTTTCCACGATTAAAAGAAAAACCGCGCGCCCTAATAAAAAGTGATCTTTAAGAAATTTCTAGATCTCTTTTAAATGCTTAATTTTTGTCAATTCATCTTTCCTCATACCTTGTGTCGTTTTTCCAAAAATTCAATCTCTTTATTGTTTTTGTTATTTTTTACGATTATAATAAAAACTACACATCCTATCTAAAAATTATTTATAAAAAATGTGTAGCTCTTTCTTTGGTAAAAAACTGTTTCCTACTTATTATTTTCGTAGCTTGTGTCGTTTTTCTAGAAAAAAATATTTTTTCTATTTTTAATGGTGTTTTTTACGAGTAAAACAAAAACTACGCGTCTTATCACAAATCGTTTTATAACAAATTTGTAGATCTTTTTTGAGTGCAAAATTTTGTTTATTTGTCCAAATTAAGTCAAACATTAGCAAACAAAAGTTGGATCATAGTTTATCGGAAAAAATTGTTACTTGCATAAATATTTATCGAGGAGGAAGGAGTGATTTATTTTTATTTCCATAGATATAATTTATTTTTGTGATTTTTAAGTTTTCCCATTACGATAAAAAAATTCGTACAGTATAATTATGAAAATATTTTTTTACACTCTTTCCATTGGCCATAAAATTTTTTTGAATAAATAAATATTTACCCTTCAAAAATAAAATTTGACAATAAATGTTACTTTTTTGGAAAAATGCTTATTTCTTTCATTTTTTATCTGAAAAAGCTTGTTTTTTCTTTTAAATAATTATTTGAATTTCAAAAATGAAGGTTAAAAATAAATTTTACTTTTTTCATATAGAAGAATTTCAAAATAAGAAAGTATTCGAAATATGTAAAGGGATTTGAACGTTTAGTTTAATTTGAATGCCAGAGAACTATTATAAATTTTAAGTCTTATTTAATTTCTAAACATGTATACTAATTTTATCAGATTATCAGTTTTTATGAGATTTAAAATATTTAAATGAGTTTCAAGGAATTTCAAAATATTCCAAGGATTTTTAGAGGATTTTTACATTTTCTAACAAGTCAGGAATATTAGAAAATTTTGTAAGATTTCTAAAGATTTCCAGGGATTTCTAGCGCTGCAAAAATATCAAGGGAATTTAAATATTTATCGGTATTAGAACGTTTTTTTTTTCGAGAATTTCAATGCATAAATTAAATTTCAAAGGATTTGAAAAAATGTTGTTACATTTCCAAAACTTTCAAGAGATTTCTAAAAAACACCGATTTTCAACAATTTTAAGGCATTTCAAAGAATTTCACAAGATTTAAAGAATATTTTTAAATCTCCAAGGATTTCAAAAGATTTCTAGAGATTTTAACGCTTTTTTGAGAGAAATTTAATAAATAAGTTTATTTAAATTTATATTGAAGGAATTTGAAATCATTTATATTGACGAATTAAATGAAATTTTATTTCAAAGAATCTCTACGGATTTCAAAAGTTGAAGGACAGAAGATTAAGATTTATGGGATCACCAGTTATTTTTAAGATTTTGGGGGATTTCACCAATTTTAATGGATTCTAACAGATTTTAAAAGAATTCAATAAGTTTCAATCGATTTCAAAATGTCGATCACCCTATAATTTTTTTCTATCTAATTATTTTCCATAATTAATGGAATTTTTGCAATCCCCATGTAATTTTGAAATCTTGCAATTAAGTGTACACCAAAAATCCGAGTAATTAACACCTTGGTAAAAATAATAAATTAGAACATTGGCAGGTATCCTCATATGAAAAAGTCAATTTTATTTTTGAACTTTATTTTTGAAGGTCGAACATTGTTTTTTCAAAAAATGTTTACTGCCAATTAAAATATTGTGAAAAACCTATAGAAATTGTAGTAATAAAATTTTTTTGTATTGCTATAAAAAAAGTTAGAAATCGTCAATTTTGGACATCCGCTTTTTAATCCCACAGTTCTTAAAAAATAAAAAAGTTTTTTTTTTGAGATAAAAAAGATTAAAAAATTTCTTTTTTCCAAAAAAGTATTTTTTTTAGCTTTTTTTAAACAGTTACATTTTTTTAATGCTGTTAATCAATGGAAATCTAAATTTTAAAAACTTTCCCCCACAAAGGACTATGCCTTGTATGAACTTCAATTATAAATAAATAAAAATGTCTGTTCTTTTTTATTGTATAGGCATTGCAACTTTATTTTCGGTAATCTTTGCAGCTGTAACTAAAGAGGAACTGGTGAGTTTTACTTTAGTTAAATAATTATTTAATCTTCCTATATTATATTTTGTTATATTATATACAACAATATGTCTTTATTCTTTATATTTAGGATATTTACCATTGTTTTTTAAATTAATAAAAATAAAATTATTATAAAATAAATACTTTAAAGTATGCCGAAACCTCCATATAATTATGCAATCTTATGGAATTCTTTACAATATTTACTATTGTATTGAATTTATTAATATTTTATTATGAGCTGCGGAACGGTATACTTGCTTATTAGGGTCGTCCACAAAATTACTTGGAAACATTTTTCTTCAAATTTTCATGCACATAGCCCGGAAATTTGTTCGAATAAATAAAAAAATTAATTAATTAATTCCCCATAAGAAAAAAGATGTTTTGTAAATTTTATTCAGAATCTTTAATATTAGTTTAATTGCGTTTATGTTCAGACAACTCAATATTTTTTTCCAAATATCCACAGAATATGAATCAAATATTACTTTTTAAATATCAACCCCATAATTCAGTTTATGGGGTCCTAAGAACCCCATAAGTGAAATAATGGGTTTAGCGAGCTTTTGTCGTCAATTACGATTTTTTGCAGTTAACATAATTGTTTAAACAAATTAATGGAATTATTAAGAATATTATCTATTTATTATTATCTTCATATTATTATCTATAAGTTTATGTTTTTTCTGAAATTTTCAACTTTTTTTCACTTTTTACTTGGAGTGAGTTATTATTTCATTTTATATAGTAAAAACAATTGTTTTAACTGATCATTATTGTTTATAACTACCTCCTATACTGATACTATATAGTTGCGCTTTTTTGAAATTTTAAAACTTTTTTCCATTTTTTAATTAGATTGAAGTAATAAATAACTTAAGATGATAAAAATATTTTCTTAAACAATTTATCGTTATTGTTAATAATCTTCTCTTTTCTTGATGAAAAAATACGATTTTTCTTAAATTTTTAACTATTTGTCCATTTTTCACTTAGAATAACTTAATAATTATTTATAATTATTAATAATTATCTCCATCTATATTAATGCTACATAGTTGCGTTTTTTCGATTTTTTTACTTTTGGTCCACTTTTCACTTACTGTGATATAATAATTAAATAAAGTCAATGAAAATAGTTATTTAAACAATTTATTATTGTTTATAACTATCTTCTATTATATAATCGCTAAATAGTTGCGGTTTTTTCTGAAATGTTTAACTTGCTTTGCCTCCTTAGTTATGAACAAATAATAAATAAACATTAGAGAAAATCATTTTAAAAAATCTGTTTCTTTTTGTGAATATATTTTTCAGGAAGGGCGGGGCAGCTGATATAAAAACATGTTCAATTCCAAATTTTTATTTATATAAGCTTTTTCAATAAACTTTTTATTGTAATTTAAAACAAAACTTTTACAAGTCATTTACAGACTTAGTCGTTCCAACCACTTCTAATTATTCCATTCTTTGTTTTTCTCTTCTATTTAAGATAGCTTTTTTGTTTAAAATTATTTTTTCAAACTTTTGGAAAAGAGCAAAAATAGTTTACTTGAAAAAGTACTACACTCTTTAAAAAATTATTCTTGTTAAAGTTCACTTGTTATTTATTAATAACTAAAAAGTCAAGGCAAAAATAAATATTTCAGAAAAAAACAAACAATTTTCTAGCATTAATCTAAGGGAAAATAGTTATAAACAATAATAAATGGTTTTAATAAGTATGTTTGATTACTTTACTAAGTAAAAAGTGGGTAAAATTTAAAAATTGCAGGAGAAACCGCAACTATTTAGCATTAATAAAGAAGATAGTTATTGACAATGATAATTTGTTTAAATAATTATTTTTGCTAAATTGAAAAAGTATCATCTCACCCTGAATAAAAAGTACACAAAGGGTTATAAATTTGAAAAAACCGCAACTTTCTAACATTATTGAAATTCATTATTATCAATAGTAATATTTAATTGTTTAAACAATTAATTTTTCTAACTTATATTAATTCTTTAACTGATTTTAATTCAAAATTGCACAAAAAGTGGATTTTTTTTTAAAACTCGACTTTCTATCTCTATTATAAGTGAAAATTGCTAAAAAGAATAATAAGATGTTTAAAAAATTTATGTAAATTCAATTATCAGTATAAAGTAGTATTTAATTCCATTTAAATCCATTTTTTCACTTACGGGGGTTTTTGGGAATCTATAAAACAGACATTTGGGGGTAATATTTAAAAAGTAATATTTGACATCAATTTTTTTTTATTTATTAGAATAAATTGCCGAACGATATGTACGAAAATTCAAGACAAAAAGTGTAGACCACCCTATTGTTTATTTTATTGCAAAGAATCAAGCTGTTCCATACAATTTTTGCTCTTACTTTTGCCAGTGTGTATCAATATAGTTTATTGACAATTGCAATATTATAGAATTTTTGAAAAAATTAACATTTTCAAATTACACGAAAGCCCTGAAAAATACTGATCCTACTAATTAAAATTATATTTTTTGTAGCAAAAACAACCAGATTGCAACAGATCATGTGAAGCGCAGGCAAGGGCGGCAGCTAAGAATCGCAAACCAGGAACGCAAACATATCCAAGGTGTGCGACATTTAATGGTTCAGATTATAGGACTATGAGTAAAGATATAATGCGATGCTACGTTTTTTATTGCGATTCAAGTAAGTTTTTTAAATATATATTTTTCTTTATCAGGATTAATTTTTGAGATATCTTAAAATACCACTTTTACACATCATTCACTTTAGAAGATTAAAATTCGAAATTTCGCCAATTTAACAACTTACCAACTACATATGCTTTCAAAATAAAATTGTTTAACTTTAAAATAACTATTGAGAAATTTTTCTTTTAAAAAAATTCAATTTATAAGTATTAGATAATGCGTCCGCATGGACATGCATGAACCGCATGGACACACATGTGTCCACTGTAGGGAACTACTCTCCAAGGACCTCAATTAACATTTTTTTTATATCCTCGTTATATGAACAAAAATATGGATACAAATTTATGCATAGCATATACCATTTTCTTACCAGGAAACTAAATAATCATATAATAATATAATAATAAATAATTAATAATGATATTAATTTTAGTTAAGAATATAGCACATATGGGAAAGTGTAAGAAGAAAGAAAAATTTCCTAAAAAAGAAGAGATTGAAAAAAGAAAGGTGAGTTTTACTAATTACACAGACGGGTTATTCAAAATCCCTCTATTATATTAGTGACCGTACTTAATTTACGTCACAGCTGAAGGGGGGGGGGGGGCTCGAGACATTTTGTTACAATTTGTTAAGCTAGGGAGGAGGGAGAAAATTAATGAATTACCTATTTTTT
>JAWWLR010000004.1:23345645-23357434 GCA_035041075.1 Acraspis erinacei | reverse complement strand
ATCAGCGCGTCAAAATACATAGGTATACGAAGTTTCGAATTAATCGGAGGTAAGCGCTTTTCGGAACTTTATCCAAAGAAATAAATACAACGAAACAAAACACGAGGCAAAAAGTTCCAATTTTCATAATTATGAAGTAACGTAAAGAAGTTGAATTCTGAGTTTACGGTCTTTTCTTTAACACCTTTTCATTCAAATAATTCGAATAAAAAAATTTGATTCAATGTTAGAGAAGAACAAAATAAAGAGTACATTAAAATAATATTTTTCAAAACAGAGTTGAGAAATGAAAGAATTATTTTTTATGAGGCTAAAAAACATTTTTTTACAATAGGTATGTGTAATGTCTTTTTTAGTCCTAAGGAATCTTTTAAATAAGCCTTTATTTCAAAACAATAGGTAAAAAATAAGAGAGGAATTATATTGCAGCTAAAATGTAAATTTCATGAATATACTAAAAAACAATAAACGAAAATATATCTTTGCCATATAACCTCTTCTTAAGAATACTTCAAATGTTTTGCACTTCGTTACGTATTTCCGATTCCGGTTTCGCGGCCGCTAGTGGAAGAGGTAACATGACACAACTGTCCCTAGAGGAACTCTATGAGGAACGATACAGAGGTTAGAGCATAAATGATTTTTTTAATAACAAAAGCGAAAGAACAAATCACAAACCCTGTTTGGACCGAAGTCAGAAAATTCGAGATAAATTACAAGAAGTGAGAGAAGGCTTTAACATTAGTGTTTGTATCTATAGAGATTTTTTGGTTTTGTGGCTTAGGGGTCCGTAAATGATGAAGAAGATTTTTATTTTTCCATCAGACGTTTCGGCTCCATATATGGGCCCTCTTCAGTGATTTATTCTATAACAAAGTTTTTTTGGTGCATTTCACAATTCTCCCTAATACATATTTTTTTTGGTCGACTTTTTTTATATAACATTAATTGTTGTTCTATGTAGCTAACAAGGAAACCACCCCAACCCCACCCTATCGATTTCGATGATCTTTGGATAGGTTGTAGAGGATACAAAAATAAAAGATACGTATTTTTGTTATCTGCGGAAAAACAGTTTAAGGGGCTGAAAGCCACCCTTAAAACTCACACTCGAAAACAGTTTTTTTCAATATCTCAAGAACTATTTGGACTTTTTAAATAAAATCAACTTCAAAAAGTTTCTAATAAAAAGGTGCTTCTACAGATGTAACTTTTATATCGAAGTGTTGCAATCCCATTTTTTAATACGGGTAAATGTACTATTTTTAATATTTTTTCGATACAAAATTGATAAAATCAGCTCGATTGGATTACAAATTGCACTGATAATGAGAAAATCAAAAATTAAATTTGACGCATTTCAAGATTTTTAAAGGCAATTTTTTCAGGTTGTTTTAATCCTAGAAATCGCCCCTGCCAAACAATAAACAGGCTAACCCACCAACCCTGGAAACACCGACTCTAGTCGCTTTTTTTTACTCCAAATATATTAATTTCACACCATAAGCCAGGTCACCCCCCTAACCACTTACCCCCTAACCCAACCAACCCCTAGAAACCACCCCTGCCAAACCACAAGCAGGCTAACCGACCTAACCCTGAAAACATCGAGTTTAGTCGCTTTTTTTCTTGAAATAATTAAATTTCACACCACAAGCCAGCTCACCCACCTAACCAACTACCCCCTAACGCACCAAACCCCTAGAAACCATCCCTGCCAAACCACAAGTAGGGTAACCCACTTACAATTAAACCTGGGATCATCGAGTTTACTGGCTTATTTTTCTGTTTATGAATAATTGAAATATATTGTTTTTAAAATTGTTGGACGAAACTTTTCTAGAAGCGAAACCCATATACATCAAGTGCTGTATTTTTTCTGATTTTCCTGATGGTATTTTTTTTATATTTACTATTTTTTCCGGCATCGTTTCTTCAACAAACATTTCACTTGATTTTCTCCTTCCACAGCCAGTATTCTTCCAGAGTGAATTTATAACTGAAATCCACTTTGATCTGAATTATATAAATTTTCAAATCCGATTGTTGGTATACATGATTTTACATCAGCTCCTTGAATCTAAAATCTTCCGAGCCAATTTCTTTCTGAGATTGTAAAGCCCATCTACGTATATCACGATCATGAATAATTAATCCAGCTTGAAAAGCAGCATCAAAATTATCGAATGTATGTTGACAAAACTCTCAAAATTTTATTTTTTGTGTGAGTCCAAAATTTCAATTGACTGATCAATGAAACTTTCTTGAATTTACTCTGTACCCTTTTATACTTAATTTTTTTTGGCCACTTCTCCATGATTCGACGGCTCTTCATTTATAATCAAAATCTAATTCTTCTATATCGTATGTACAGTAATCTTTTGGTACTTCGAAAGCATGATTCAAGTGATGCACTTCTTGATCTTCAACAATTCTTGCATCATGAGGCTTGTGGTGTGAAATTTAATTATTTCAATAAAAAAGCGACTAAACTCGAAACTGCAAGGGTTAGGTGGGTTAGCCTGCTTGTTGTTTGGCAGGGGTGGTTTCTAAAGGATGGGTGGATTAGGGGGTAGGTGGTTAGGTAGGTGAGCTAGCTCGTGGTGTGAAATTAATTTATTTCAAGTAAAAAAAGCTACTAAGCTCGATCTCTCCAGGGTTGGTGGGTTAGCCTGCCTATGCGTCTGTAGAAGCGCATTTTTCTAAGAAACTTTTAGGCGTTGATTTTATTTAAAAAGTCCAAATAGTTTTTGCGATATTAAAAAAAAACTGTTTTATGGGTTGAGATTTAAGGGTTGCTTTTATCCCCTTGAGCTGTTTTTCTGCAGATAAAAAATACCTATCCTTTATTTTGTTATGCTCTACAACATATCCAAAGATGAGTGAAATCGGTGAGGTCGGTTTGGGGTGGTTTCCTGTTAGACCGTGGTTATGATGAACAATTTAGTTCAGCCGAGAAAATGTTTGAAAAAAAAATAATAATAGTCTGAATCTTTTTAAATTATCTTTGGTTGAATATATAACTATTGTGTTAAAAGTGTTTTGTTTGTCCAGTCAAATTTTTGGTCTAAAATTAATACTTTCATGTAAAAAGGAAAATATTTGGTTGAAAATTCATAACTTTCAGTTTAGAATTGACCTTTTTAGTTTAAAATTCATCTTTTAGTTAAAAATTTAACTAATTTGTCGAAAATTGAACTGCGTTGTTAAAAATTCTTTTTTTCGATTGAAGGTTATTCATTTAAGTTGCAATTTCAACTATTTGGTTGAGCACTCAGATTTTTTTTAAAAATGCCTTTGGCTTTTGAAAATTTATTATTTTCTCCTAACAAATTAGCTATTAAAATTTTTGGTTTGAAATTTATCTTATTTTTTAAAAATGTAACTGTTTTCTGGAAAATTCATATTTTTAATTACCAATGTTAATAGAATTCAGGCTCTTAAAGTAATTCAGGAAAATCACGGAATTGACGAAATTCTTGGAATTAAAGGAGCTTTCAAAATCTGTGGCATTGATAAAATTCACGAAATTAATGGAATTCATAGAATTAATTGAATTCAAGAAATCCAAGGAATTCATGGACTTGAATGAATTCACGGAATTAATAGAATTTACGGAATTTATACAACTCACTGTAATCACGGTATGCGGTGGCCGTCACGAATCAAACAGGCAGACTGAGACTACGGTCCCTTGATCCACAATAACTAGGCTGATAGATTCTCGATTTGTGATAGTAAATTTATTTTGGTAGCTTCTTTAGAATCTGAATGAAAAATGCAATTTAAAAGATATACCTTATTGTAGCTTGCCTTTCACAAACTTTGGTCTTATGCCACAGCATTGAATTAGCTAGAACATTCCAATAAGATGCAGTATTGAAAATGAAAAAAGGGCTTAAATTAAATTTATTATTTTGTACATTTCTGATTTATTTTCACTTGAAATTTCCAAACTGTTGTGGTTTATGAAAGATTGCAGAGCTTGCAACAAAGTGAAAATCAAAGTGAAACAAAGTGAAAATCATACTGCAGCCACCACATTAGCACTAACTACTCGAGCAAATAGACGAGGGTATTATGAAGAAAGTTGGAAAGACAGAGACCAGTGTGCTGATTATGTCAGGTTGGAAAGGAATGGAATCGAATGGAAGCTTCTAATGTGTGCCCTAATGGTTTACATTTTTCTTGTTTGCTATTTCTTTACACCCCCCCCCCACAAATTAAATTTATGGTGGGAGCGGGACCTACAGTTTAAGGTGGTTTCCGAACCACCAAGAGCAACCGCCTTATGTACTTAGACAGGAACCTTTTTCTCTAGATTTACTGGTCCCACGACTCTCCGGAAATGAAAAACTCCCTTGCTAGGGTAGTGTAGGCTATTTCCGAGGCTCTTCCAGAATGCGAGGCGGAAATTGAACCGGCAAGCTGACAGAGTGGGTTCAAAGCCTACCCTTTAGTCTCCATGACCATCGTCCTACTCTAGGTTGGTAAGACCTGACCAATTATTTGTTTTTGCGTTCGTTCGTCATTTATCAGCCTTATGGGGACTGTTTCCATTTTCAATGTTTAAATGGCAGTTGTGATTCAGGTATTTTAAACTTGACAGGCTTATTAGAAATAAACAGAACTCTGCCAGATGTTTGTAACGATTAAAATGCGCACGACAACTTTTCAGTAGTAGTAGTGCGATACAGGGTCCTGAGGCACTACTCAATGTACTCTTGAGTTCTTTTTTTACGAACATATAACACTGCATGCTTTATTCGAGAACAGACTCGGTTTGATGTTGTTCCCTGGTATCTGTAGTGTGTAGTTTACGGAAAAGCGGTCTCCCTGCTTAGCGACGATGAAAGCAATAGTACTTAAGTGTGCCTCAGGAGGACTCGCAGTGATATTGCACAGCTTCAGTTCAAAATTAAAACTTCGCAAAGACATCCATCTAATGTTCAGTGCATTATTACCTACATAACTTGAAATGAAAAGTGCATTCCAAAAGGTAAGGCCCTTCCTCGAAACTGACAAACAGAAAATCACAAACTGAAAAGTGGTTACTTGGAACTGTTTACGAACAGTCAGCACTGATCGAAATTATTAAAAGTTCTTTAAATAGCCAAAAAGCAACTTGCACGGAGAGTAGGGAAGATTCAGGGAAATTTCACCTCTTCAGCTCGTCCTTTCCTTCTGTTCAATAAAACATCACGTGTCGATGAAAATCTACGCAGTCGAGAAGAGATTCACGTCCTCCAGGAAGTAGTATATGAAAATAACTATCAGATAAATGAAGAAGCTTTAGATATCTAAATCATTCGTAAATTTGGCCTTAGATAAAGGTTGATATATATCGAGAGAAGAGCTGTCTAATAATTACTGCCGAAGAACTGAAGAAAGTTAGCTCAAAAACTGAGGACTGTTCAGCGCTAGGGCCAGATAAAATCAACAGCATTTTGGTTAAAAGTATGCATGCTAAGTGTTTGTTGTGGAGAATGATCTTAGCTTGTCAGCATTAGGCTCAGTCCATCGCGAGCCAGATTCAAAAGGCTGTTCTTCTGAGATCACTTCGTCTGGTCCATATGAGTAAATAGTCGGCTAGGAGCAAATTTAAAAACTTAGATATCGCCAATCGGTTGCTGCGGAACTGCCGCACGCTGACGACCATGTGTTTCGTCATAATTAATAAGAGCAAAACCAAGATGACCTACCAAACACAAAAATCCCTTTAAGTTCAAGAACGGATGTAATGTTTTCAAAGGATGGAGTCATAAATCCACGTCAGGATCCAAAAGAGAACATTCGTCTGACCAAACAGTGGAAGGTCCTGAAAACCAGGGCGATCCATGTCACCACAAAAGAAGATTAAGAAGTTCTCCTGAAGAATCCCCCGGCATGCAAAATCATCAGGGTCGTCCGTAGTATGAACGTGAAGGCATTTAGTCATAGTTAACACTTCATGTATCAAGGCAACGCGATTTTCAACAAAAGTTCTTCAATTTCAGGGATCTTTCCACAGCCAGCACAATACTTATGTAGAGTGGCTCAGATAGTCCGCAGTAAAGAGAATCATTAGCTGTTCTAAGATGACAAGAGTATGTTAATGTTCAAGCCAATGAAACAGAAGGTCATCTGGAAACTCAGAATTAACCTAAAATTGGACAGCATCAGACAATGGATCCCAACATAATGCAAGAATCTTAATCTGCACTTGTTCAGTCAGCGAAAACTTCAAGATACGTTCGTGATGGAGAGAAGGGCATTCACTAAGTCATTCGGTATCATTATTGGCCAACTTTCTTAAATGAAATCTCCACTGTGCATCATCTGAACATCTTGTGATATAAATCGATTAGATTTGGCGATTGTATCATCATCAAATAAAACATCATTAAAGTCAACATCGTTCTCAAGTACATGCTGCGCGAGTGGACAGTTTGGGCCATCATCGTGTGCTAATTGTTTAATTAATCTATTAGAAAGACGATGAGTATATGCCGTCTCGTAACTGACCGTGGCGAATTGATAAGATAAATTTTTGACGATACTCAGGCGTAGCGGCAGCTTTAATCTGCAGATATAGATTCTCAAAATATTTCCGATGTGTTTCGAAAAGATCTAGTCGAGACTTGCCCGTGACCATTTTAAGAATGGCTTGAGCATATTTCCTAAAAATTCGCCTCAGTCCGAATAATAGACTGTTAAATCTCTAATAACACAGAAGATTTGATTTGATTAAATCTGAAACTAGTTCTCACAATTTGAAATGATTTGAGTATGCATCAGCTCAATAATAATACTCTTAATGAAGTTTTGTGATTAAAAAAACTCTTAACACTTGTTAATGTTTTAGGTACACAAGATACAAATGCTTTTTGCCACTGAACAGTCACACAATTTATGGCAAGCCAGCCCGATTTATTACAAAATTCTGGATTGGCCATAATAGCCGTAATCAGATAGAAATGTTTTGTACTTTCTGGAACTTGTTTTAAAGCTTGTAAAAAATGTTGGTCTTAAATCAAACTTTATCCGGCTCGAAGGACCAAGTCTAATTCCATCGTAAACTTTCTAATTTGAAATTGAGAACTATTAAGATTCAATTTTCCCATATTGGGTTAATTCAATCACTTTTAAACCTTTTAAGCAAACATCGGAAAGTCTTTATTTATTAGTAACTTCGAGTAAAACTTGCCGCTAAAACCTTTTTGACCATCGAACTGTTATTATCGATTTTTTCTTCCAAAATGAACAATATGATTAATCCACGCAAATTAAACTCTAAATAATGAATACTTTCCTTGGCCATGAAATTCAGTTCATACAGTCAGAACGTAAATAGTCAGTCTTGTGTGAACCAATTTTTGAAATTACGCAATATGCGCGTGAGTACTCGCGTACGGCGTCCTTTGTTCCTGCGCTGCTGGTATTTTACGCTTGATTTAACACCCGCTCTTGACTCCAGGGCGCTCCAATCTGAGACCGAAACCAACTTATTTTGAAATTAAACTGAAAAATATTTGTACCTTCATAGTTTTCCTTTCTTGAAACACTCAAAAGTTCAGCATTTTTAGCAAAAAAGACTCTTATTACAATACGAACACAGGATGGCCACAGCTCTTGGAAATTCTGGATTTAACGGAAACCTAAAGAATTTAGGAAAATTTAGAAATTGAAAGTAATTGTTGAGAGTTTTAGTAAGCTTTAAACGACGTCCAAAGATATCAAAGGATTTCAAATAATTTTTGAAATTGCACAAGACTCAAGATAATTTTTTTATTGAATTTGACGGGATTTGAAGAGATTTTAAAGTAAGTTTTGCCATATTTCTGAATTCATTTGGAATTCCGTTCAATTTTTCTAAACAATGTTTATACTTACAGATTTCAAAACTTATTTTAATTTAGAAAAATATATTTCACTCCTTTATATACTTTTTATACAGATTAGACCGGGGAACAGTAAAATTAAATGTAGGAAAAATAGGGAAATTTTGAAAACAAATTTTTTCTGTCACCATCCATTATAAAAAAAATTTTAAGAAGATTTACATAATATATTTTTATTATTTATGTAGGGTTCTTTACAATATTAACTAATAAATAATTTCAGATGTTAATTTTTTTTAATGGTCCAAATAAATATTATTAAATAATAAATTAATCTTAAGATTGTAAAAAAAATATATTTTTCATTCTTGTTTCAGTTCACCTTCAACTTTATTAAAATTTTTTTTTAATTTTTGTTTTTATACGAAAGTAGTAAAAATTACGAAAATGATGTTCTGAATTCTATTGGTAAGTGTAGAATAAATTAAGATCACATTTAAAAGACACGGGTAGAAACTTTTTTTTAAGTTATTCTACTTTTTCTATTCCGGATAATTTTTAAGTTAATAAAACGACAGCTTCCTAATAATTTTTAATTTTTTTTCTGAACTTAAATATTTTTTAAAACTTAATTTCTAAAAATTGTTTAACGTGACTTTATTTATACTTCTTTAATTTACAACATCCAATGATTGCTTTACTATTTAATTAAATATTTTTTCCTTCAGTACAAAAAATATTTTTTTACAAATATTTTTATTCAATACCGAAACATTTAATTAATTAATTGAAATCTTAGGTGCCAGAAAAATGTTGTCTTCTTACTATAGAAGTCATTTTATTTGACACTGAATTACAAAATAAATCTTTGTCCTTAATTTATAAAATATATATCGGCTTCGTTCAATCTAATTGCCCAACCATATTTTTTAATATAAAAAGCCCCAGTGCATCTACATTTTGGTATTTCAAAATCCATTTTCACGTAGAAAATTATTTTTGTAAATAAAAATGTGAATCACTTCCAATACTAAATAATCCCTTTTTTTAGTTTCTGTTCATATTTAACATCAACTCAAACAAAAAAAGACTCAAATCTCGCGGCCTTAAATCCCTAACTTTGTAAAAGAGATTTTAATAAATTTTCCAAAGATCTAAAAGGATTTTCAAGATTTTCAAATGAAATTATATATTAGCTAGAATATAAATTTTTTTTCCTTCTTTTATATATTCTCCTTCACGCGTCTTGTGTTAACTTACTTTAATTCTTAGAAGTTTACCCAATTTTACTTAATTGACTGATCTGTTCTGAATTTGTAAAAAATTATTGAGCCCTAAATTTCTCGGAATTATTTCCCATTTTAAGGAAATCAATGGAATTTAACTATTTTTTAATTGTTTCCATTTATTAGAATATTTTGGCATTTAGCATCAAATTTTTTCATGTTTAATTAATCATTCCTGATTTTGTTACCTCCACAATCCTATGATATACAATATAGGGGAGAATAGAATTTTTTAAAGAATTCCATTGATTTCCATACCAATTCACGAAAATCAAGGAGTTGACGGAATTCATGTGATTCATCGAATTAACGGAACTCAAGGAATTCATAAAATTTCAGAAATTTACCAAATTAATGGAATTTATGGAATTCGCAAAAATTCTGGAATTAACGCCATTCATGGAATACACACAATTAATGAAAATCACCAAACTCATGGATTTAAAGGAATGAAAGGAAGGAATGTATATGCCATGAATTCCGCCAATTGCTTAAATTTCATGAATTCCGCGAATTCCTTGAATTCCATGAACTCCTAATTTCTCCGAATTTCGTGGATTCCTTCGTTTCCATAGATTTTGCGAATTCCTTTAATTATTTGCATTCTGTGAATTCCGCGAAATCCTTCAATTCCGTGAATTCTATGAATTCGGTGAATTCTATACAGTAAGCGTATCCCGCGAATTCCTTGCATTGCTTCGATTCCCTGTATTTCGCGAATTACACGAATCCCCTGAATTCCATTAATTCCGTGAATTTTACGAATGTTTTAAATTTCGCAAATTCCTTTAATTTCTATGAATTTCGTGAAAGACGTGATTTTCGTGAATGACGTGATTTTCGTGAATTCATTTCAGTCTTTGAATTACCTGAAATCCTAATTTCTCTCAATTCCGTTGATTCCTTTGCTTCCATAGATTCTGCGAATTCATTGAATTCTTTCAATTCTGTAAATTCCGCGAATTCCTTAAATTCCGTGAATTCCATAAATTCCGTGAATTTCATACAGTAAGCATGTTCCGTGAATTCCGTGCATTCCTTGCATTCCTTCGATTCCATGTATTTCACGAATTCCATGAATCCCCAGAATTCCATTAATTCCGTGAGTTTTACTAATGTCTTAAATTTCGAAAATTCCTTTAATGTCCATGAATTTCGTGAAAGCCGTGATTTTCGTGAAAAGTCCCTGAATTCCACGAACTCCCAAATTCCTTTAATTTCGTGGATTCCTTCGTTTCCATAGATTCTAAGAATTCATTGAATTCTTTCAATTCTGTAAATTCCGCGAATTACTTAAATTCCGTGAATTCCATCAAATCCGTGAATTCGATACAGTAACTATATTCCGTGAATTCCTTGAATTCCTTCGATTTCATGTATTTCGCGAATTTCGTGAATCTCGCGAATTCCACGAATTCCTTGAATTCCATTAATTCCATGAATTTGACGAATATATTAAATTTCGAAAATTCCTTTAATTTCTATGAATTTCGTGAAGGACGTAATTTTAGTGAATTCCTTTAACAACTACATTCTCTAAAATTCGTGGATTCCTTCGTTTCCATAGATTCTGAGAATACCTTTAATTCTTTCAATTCTGTAAATGGCGCGAATTCCTTAAATTCCGTGAATTCCATAAATTCCGTGAATTCCATACAGTAAGCCTATTCTGCCAATTAATTTAATTTCTATGAATTTCGTGAAAGAAATGATTTTCGTGAATTCCTTTAAGACCTTGAATTCCACGAATTCAGTGAATTCCATAAATTTCGTGCGTTCCTTAAATTGCATCATCTTTTCTGCGCATTCTGTTACTTCTGTAAAATCTCACGAATTCTGCTAATCTGATAGATTTCGTGAATTTGATGAATTTCGTCAATTCCGTGAATTCCTTGAATTCAGTGAATTCTGTGATTTCTTTGTGTTACAATTCCAACCATTTTTAACCGTGTAATTTTATTCAAGATTTAAAGAATAGTTTTAAAAGATAAAATATTTCGTAGAATTAAGCTTTAATTTCAACTTAGTAGTTGTTTTGGTTCCCCGCGACGATTTTCTAATACAACGCTGTTTGCTTCTTGATAAACTTCTTAATATAGGGTGAACACATTTTTAGTGCATCTAAATTTTAAATAAAAATGTCATGAATTTAAAGTACAACACCGATAACAATGAGGAAGAAACAGAGTTTTGAAAGGCAAATAATTCAGAAGAAAAAACAGAACGCAGACTAGAGTAAGATACCCTTGAACAAATTGAAGACTATTCTCTAGTTAAACTCGCGTTACAATTCTTGATAAGTGGGCTTGCTTTTTTGAAAGGAATGCGGAAAGTGATTTTTATTCTGTTTTTCCACTTATTGATTTTCAGTCCTGCTGGTAAGTACAATAAAGTCTATAATTTAAAGTGCATTCTTTATTGCAGTAATTTATACTTATTTTCTCTTCGGAATGGTTGAAATTAACAAAAAACTGTTGCTCAAAACGCAGTTTTAATGTAAATACAAAATTACTAATTATTCAAAGCCTGTATTCCATAATGTTCAATGTGGCACTTTGGCGGGTTACTTTTTGTCACGCCTGATTGAACACATCACTTTCCCCCCGTAGCTGCTCTCACAAATCAGCCTGGTGATTTTTAAATGATATATATTTTTTTTACTTGGAAACCGGAAAACCGATAC
>JAWWLR010000004.1:23323294-23335912 GCA_035041075.1 Acraspis erinacei | reverse complement strand
ACTTTACGCTAGGATGCGTATTTTTAGTTTAAATCGTAAAAAATAGCATTGAAAATAAATAAGGAAGCCCTTTTTTTTAATTATAAAAACAAAACAATGAAAATACGTATTTTTCGATATTAATGGACATTATGAATTGTAATAATATAAATTGATTGAAATGATACATTTTTCAGGGCAGCTGAACACAAATTATAATGCAAAATGAAAAAAAAATTAAAATCATCATGATAAATAAAATTTGTACTTTAGTTTTCAATATCTGAATAAGCAATCGAACTTTAACAAAAGAGAATTCACAATCACCAAATTCCAGATGTCGACGCTTTGACCTTTTCTTTTGAATAGTCTGTGCTCATATGTGCGGGAAATACCAAGACCGAGCACGTAGCGCGAGAATCATCAGTCGCGCGCCTTAGGCGCGCTCAAAACAGTGAGGCGCGCGCGCAGCGCGCGACGAGAATGTCCCCGCTGGGCGGGCACATTTTTTAAAATTAAATTTATTGACTTTAAAGATTGACAGATTGACAAACATGTTGACAAAATTCTTCTGGTTTTCAAAAATAACTAGTTTCAAATAAACAAAGAAAAGATTGTTTTAAATGACAAAAATAAATTTGTTTTTTTCCTAAATAGAGAAGGATTAAGCCCTTCAATTTAGAGGAAAGAAGAAAAATTATTTAAACTTAACTGTAATACAAAATTATATTTCGTTTACCTCCTTTACCGTTTTTTCAAACAAGGGAGAAGAAAAATAACAAAATTTTGTCAACATGCGGCCTCTAGGTGCAAATTTATTCAGTGCGACGTTATCGGGTTTTACAGATATGACCTATCTTCAAAAATTCTAGTTCTCTTATCACTGAAATTGTATAACTCAGAAAAACGTGTCAGTTTCGCCGCGATTTGAGACCGGAAGGTTCCTTTTTAAATCAAAAAATAAAAATTCTCCTGATTCTATGTGCTTGAAGTTCTAAACGTTCAAATGAACGAAATTGTATACTAATGACTTTCTAAACCAAAAAAGTGCTAAATGTTTGTTTATTTATATTGGAAATAATTTATCATTGGAACAGAATTATAATCCATAATTTAAATTACTGTTGAAACAATATTTATGGGCAAAATAGAAATGGGGAAAAATATTTCGGTCATTTGAACGTTCGGAACTTCAGGTACATCTAATTCTCGATTTAAAATCTGCTTTGCTTAAAATTTATTTATATAACAGATTTTTTTATTTTGTGACAGTGTAGTTCTGTTACATTTGTGATTACTCAATGATGTCCAAATCAAGCCTTGATACGCGCGGTGTAATCAGAACAAAATATAGAGAAAGAAGAAAACCACTTGTGAGGATAAGTTTAAAACTCTTTTTTGGTTCACTCATCAATTCATAAAAATAATAATTCCTTATTTTTAAATAATTTTTCATTTTTAAGTTTAGGTCCCTATCCGTGGCCGGAAGAACATTAACTTTTGTTAAATTAAAAATAAAATAAAAATTGCTTTATTAATTTTCAGCCTCCATCCGTGGCTGAAATTTCTTATAATAATGACTGAAAATTTATTAAATGTACAAAAAAGCACATTTTGAAAAATATACATTATAATGGAATTTAGGTCACTTAAATTATAAAATGTCTGTCTAATGCAGGACTGATTCCCATTCCCTTACTGAAGAGTCCGGGTCGAAACATAGAATACCTATTTTTTAAATTAATTGTAAGCCAAAAATAAATATTATCGACCTTAACGTCAATTAAAAAATCTTGTTAACCATATAAAAAAATCCAAGGAATATAATGCATAAATGCAACAAACATTTTCTTCGAGGTTTGCAAAGAATTTCATGGTATTTCAGAAAATTTCAAAGGTTTTTAAAAATATGTTAAGGATATCAGTGACATTTCAAAGATTGCAATGGATTTCAGGGGATTACTAGAGAACTTTAAGGAATAAATAAAATAAAATATTAAGGTATTTTTAACGATTTGCAAGAATTTTTTGTGAATTTTAAGATCTGCGGTTTTTAGTTATGTGCTTTTTTATGGAAGGAGGGGAGGGTTATATATTCCAGATTTCCACCGAAAGCAAAAAAGGCTAGTTACGGCTCTGAACAAGTATTTACTAATTAAGAATTCTTTTCCCAACTCACGTCCATGGAAATAAAAAATTGAGTCAGCATGTCAATCATTTGAGTTGTGAATTCGTTAGTCATATTCATGAGACCATCTTCAAAATTTTCTGCGAAGACAATCTGTAAAAATAAAAAGTAATGATAAAAGAGAATTGAAATATTATTCTACATGTTCTTATTCAATTTTTGATACGCATATTATAAACATATGTTGAATTATAAAAAAATCTAAGAGAGAAACTTCGAGCTGAACTTACATAAATTAAAATTTATCTGATTCAATTTTTTCAATTTTTTTCATTTCCAAATGAGGAATTTTAATTCTAAAAAATTATTTCTACAATGCAAAATATAAATTGTAAAAGTTTATTTGATACAAATATTTGATGTATTTATCCATTATTAAAGATCAATCACTTTCTGCACCATCACTTTAGTAACTCAAAAATTCTAATTAAGTATTTTTAAACATTATTGATCAAAGAAAATAGTTTGATTGTCAATATTTTTTATTAATATTGGAAAATAATTTTGTTTTTAATATTTTAGTACAAAAAAATTACGAGTAAGTAAGCAGAATATCATTTCTGGGAAAATATAAAATGATTTCGATCTCATTTTAAAAGATTTATTGTAGGCTTTGAAGATTTAAAAATATGTCGAAAAAAATCTGGAAGATTTTCATAAAATTATTTTTTAATTTTTCAGAATTTAAAAAATGTTAGGAAAACTTTGATTTATTTCAAAAGGTATTAGAATTATTAGAAGTTTTGAAAATATTAAAAAATAATTTAAATTTTGAAAAGTTTTAAAACTTTTTTAAAGAAAGTGTAAATTTTGGAAGAATTGAAATAAATGTTCGAAGCTTTTTAATGATCTTCTAATATTTCGGAAAAGAATTTCGAAGATTTTAAAGCAGAATTTTATAATTGTGTAAGATTACAATATTTTCGGAAAATTCGAATAGGTATAAAAGATATTTCAAAGTTTTGAAAACAGAAATAAAAAATTTTATATTTAAAGATATTTCAACCAATTTTAAACATAATATAGATTTTTAAAGATTTCGAAATAAAATTTTGACAATTTTCATATATTTCGAAAGTTTTAAACATAGTGAGAAATGTTCTCAAGATTTGTCCGAATATTTGAAGTGGTTCCTTTTTTTAAATTATGTTTAAGAAAATATTTTAAAATATTTTAAAACTTTACAGAAGATTTCCAAAATTATCAGAAGCGAATCAAGAAGATTTTAAGAAATTTGAGGAATAATTCGCATTAGTTTAAAAGGTAATTAGGAATTTCAGCAGTTTTGAAAACATAAAAAATATTTTAGCACTGAAAGATTTTCGAAAATTTATCAAATATTTTTTTTAATTTTTCTAAGTATCCAGAGTCCTAAAGATCTATTAAACGGACTCAATTTTTTTTTAATTTAGTAAAATTCTGTGATATAAAAAAAATTATAAAATATTTTCTAGATACTTTACTGACACTTCTGAAATTTTCGAAAACATTTTTCAATTTTCTCGACAAACCTAGAAAAATTATATTCATATAACCTTAAATTTTAAAACTTTAATTTGTGTTAAAATTGATCTTTTTCTTCAATCTTTTATTTTTTTAATTTGTCACTTTTGAAAAATATTTATTCTTTTCTTATTAAAATTGCAATTGTTTTGTTTAAAATTAAAATCATTGATGTTAAAAACTCGTTTCGCCTTTTTAATAAATTCAAGTCTTCTTTATTTAAAATTGTAATCTTTTTGTTTTAATATTAACTATGAAACTTTAATTTGAGAATTTTTTTTCTTTCGTTTAAAATCCAATTACTAGGTCTCTTTTGAAAAATATTCCATTTTTTTTTGTGAAAAATACAACTATTGACAAATTATTATTTTTTGTTTACGAAATCCAATATTTTTTGTAACTTTGTCTTTTTTGGATGATTCAAACTGGTATCCATTTGAAATAAAAATATTTTTTGATTGAAATATCTTCTATTACAAATTTCGTTGAGAAAACATCTTTTCGTTTGAAAATTGAACTACTAAAAATTATATTTTCGTAACCTTAATAACAAATAACCCTTAAAAAAGTAGACATTCAACATTTTTATTTTGTATTAAAAATGATTTTCCCCTGTCAAACCGAAAAATTACACCCGCCTACGATTGTTGACGCAAGTCAATTTGCAATTTTCATTAATAAATTTAAAGACTGTTCCCGCTAAGACATGTTTTCAGCAATTATTATTAACGTTAAAATAACCTTTCAAATAAATTTCAACACTACAGCTAGTAGTGCTAGTAGAAAACACTTCCTAAAATTAATTTTTAGTAATCCACAAACATTCTGAGTAAATTAGCAACAGGTTTTCGGCTAACTTGCCGACTGTAGGTAATACCCACTGTCGGTAACTTAGCATGGAATAGACCCTTTTTCGGACGGTACAAAACTTTTTTTTCAATTGTTCTGATATGCAAAATATGAAGCAACTAGGCAAATCTGACAAAACCTTTATAAGAAGCATTATTGATCTGCAGGTTCGAAATTAAAAAATATGTACATAAGATATTTTAACAAAAAGAAATTTCCTATACATTTTTATGAAAAAATGAATTTGTATAAATATTAAATATATAAATTAATGATTTAATGTTATAATGGGTCATTTATAAAAATAAGTGGGTTACTTACTTTGAAACCAGACAAAACCAATAAGAAAAATATAGAATAATCCATTTTCTTTCTAGTTCTTAGAAGATATAAACTCGATGTACTATATTCCAATCTGTAAGGTTGGCTTTTATACTAAATTTCCATGCTGTGTAATATTTATTTTGTATGTGAAAGAGCAACTCATATGCGGAGAGTTGAAGAATAGTTAACGAATTATCATGATTTCCAACCTCATCAAGAGTAAATCTGGGTCCACTAAAATTTGTTTTTTCGGAAACTTATGTTTTACTGTTCTATTTACTATATTTACTGTATGACAAAATAATGTCGATTTTCGACAAATCTTAATGTATTTTACATTTTTAAAACGCGACAAAAACTTATCAAAAAGCCATGTCTGGTTTAATTGGTATTAAATATTATGCATAGATTAGGTGTATTTTCTAAAAAAAAGAAGTGGAACGAAATTATTGAAAAACTCATAAACATTGTTGATCGCACTATAATTTATAAACTTTTCCAATCTTTCAAAGAGATGTTAAAAATCAAATTATGGACAAAATTCTAGGAAAACTTTGAATTATTTCAATTGATTTTTCGTTCTCTACGTTTTCAAAATATTTTAAAATGATTCAAATTTTGTAAATATTTCAAAAAATATAAAGCAAAATGTAGATTTTTAAAAGTTTTGAAGCTTTTAAGGACTCTGAAAGGTGTTAAGATAATCAAATTTTTTGTCATTAACAATTTTGCAACATATTTATAACTTTTTCAAAAAAATTTAAAATGATATATTTGAAAAGTTTTTCTTTATATTTCAAAAAGAATTTGAAGAGAACATTTAAAAATATTTGAGAACATTTGCAAAAAATTTCCAATATCATTAAAAACAAAACCACCGAAATATTTTTAAACGTTTTTAAAAATGCCGAAAGTTTATCAAATATTTTTTTATGTTTTCCAAGCGAGAAAAAGCTCTAAATCTTTTAAACTGCATCTTTGTCCTTAGATTTTTTAAAGATCTTGCAGCTTGTAGAATAAAAAACAGTTTCTTCAAAATGTCCTAGATAAATTTTCGACTCATTTTAAATCTTCAAAAATCGTTTTGAATTTTCGTGAGAAACTTAGGAAAAACTTATATACATGAACTTAAAGCAAATAAAGCTAAACAAATTTTATTTTACATCAAGAATTATTTTTTGCTGGAAATTATCGATACAGTTGGTTTTAAAAATAGAAATATTGATAAACTTGTTTTCAACAAAAAAAATTTAGTCGGTTCAAGTGCATCCTTTGTTATGCATGTATAATAATGAATATTGAATTGTCATGTGGACATAGTTTTACATTTCCTTCTATTGGTATCTTTATGAATGTCAACAATGTGTATTCGATTTAAAAATACTGAAAAAACATGGTTTCTAATTTTTTGGATATTTTATTGAAATTTCCTTTTTCCCTTTCTACTTCATATTTGTATCATAAAAACATCGAAATGTAGGCATACTTCATAATTTTATTATTTTATTTGAATTTGAACTAATTTCCATTTTTTCGATAATTGATCATAAAAATAAATAATCATAGCTTCCTTTTATCTATATAAATGCATAATTAATGGTATAATTTTAATCTTATAAGAAAAAAAATTTAGAGACAAATTTCTTTTTTATTCCAGTTTAGTCGATCATTTTGTCTGTCATTTTGTCTGTCACTTAGCGTTATTTTTCCCTATAATTGACTGAGACCATTTTTTCGTACTTGAAATTTATTACTTATTAATTACAGTTCTATTGAAAAGGGCAGATTTTAATACTAGATTTTAAAAATACCACTATTTGAAATCTAATTTTTAATTTTTCTAGCAACCATTTAAAATAGTATACATGCAGACAAATTTTGTTTAAAAAAAGCTATTTAATTTAAAAAAAAATTGTAGGTTCCTCTGAATGTTCTGGTGATGAAAATTTATCATAAATAAGTTAAAGAAGATCCAACACAGCAAAATAGATAAACAATATAATTAAAACATACCTAAATTTGACATTTTTCAAATTTATTTTTAATAGTTGATAGATTTTGATTAGTTTTTTTTGTTGATGTCTTTTTTATGTATAGTATTTTTTTAAATAAATTAGAAACAAATTATTTGAAAAAGCACAACACTGACTATTGGAAAAACTTTCTACTTTTACTTTTTTTAATAATTTACAAAAATTATTCAAAGTGCTATTCACGAAAATAGCAAAATCAAGATAGCCTTTTTAATCGATGAAAACATTTCTGGCTATTTCTAGAATTTTTCCTCGCTCACAAAAACTTTTCACGGTCATTAAAATTAAACAATTCGAAGTTTGAAAACTGAAAATTTTCCATTAGATGTAATCAAAACTGAACTGTAAATTAAAGTACTAAGATTGAGCTCTTTTGAATTTTAAATATTAAATATTCAAGTTTAACAAAATTTTAAGTCAGAATTTTTTATTCAAATGCTGAATAATTTAGACCTATAATGTGGAGTCTAATTTTAAATGTTTTAAATTGAAGCATGAATAAAAAAATCGATTATAAGCTAAACATCGTTTTAGCATATTTTAAACATTCTCTTTTCATTTAAGACGAAATCATTTTAAGTCTTCTCAGGAATCTTAAAAAAAATCCTTTCAAAATTCCTTAAAAAGCTTGAAAATTTGATTTCGAAATCTTCAAAAACCCGAAATTTGTTTAAATATTTATCAAATTTTTGAATAATATTGAAATTTTTTCGAAAGTTCCAAATATGTTTGAAATGATTCGAATTTTTCTTATGAAATGTTTTTAAATATTATGTGAAAATTAATTGTACCAAATAACGAATCATTTAAAATTTTCCTATGAATTAAAAAAAATACTTTGTATTTTCTTCAATCCTTTCGAAATTCTTGAGAACCTTCTGAATTTGTTGTTTGAACTATTCAAAAATGTTAGTTAAAAAATAGAATTTTCTCTACATAATTTAATCTTTAATTATTATTTATAAATAAAAATTTCAAACTTTAACTTAGAGATAACAATTTTCTTATTGGTACAATTAAAATCTTAAAGTTGAAAGTTTAAATTTAGCACTCGGAAACGCTAAAGATTCAAGGCTTTCTATTTCAGACAAATCAGTTTCGTATTGTCTAGTTCTGAATATTTTATTCATAATTGCTAATTTAAAATGAACCCCCAGACATGGCTAAATATTGAAAAGTTGTTCTTTCTTGAAATAAAATTTTTAAATTGAATTAATTTTTTCATAACTTATAAATAACGTTTAATATTTAGGTATTGATATAAGAGCAGCAGGTGAAAAGGAATTGGCATAAAAGAAAATTGCTTTTAATTTACAATTGTTCAAGTTTTTTGAACTGCATTGTAAAATTCTTAACATTAAAAACGTAAGCTGAAAAATAAAGATTTAAAATGGCAAATTTTAAAAATTGATTATTTTAAAATTGCGCATCGTATACTGAAATAACTTATGTTTGAAAAAGTTAACAATTAAAGTTGACCTTTACAAAAATTTGAAATGAAATTTGATTGGAATAGTTTTTCTTAAAAAAGTCATAAAATTCCCGTTTAAGAAATAAATTAACTGTCATTTCCCGATTTCTTACGGTCTGAACAAATTACGTGTCATTTTCCGGTTTTCCAGATTTCCTTTTTGCTTTCTTCAAATTAATTGTGCTTCTCCAAATTAAAGTCTATTATAACATCTAATGCTTGGGACTGTTTCATGTTTCCTGAAAAAATATTGTAAATATTTCAATTGGAAGTAGTCAACTTTTTATTTTCAACTATAGAATTGATTGGGACGACTGAAAAATCCCGAAAAATAAAATTCCAGATACTGTAAAATTCGCGAATAATAGAATTGCCGAAAAATAAAATTACCGAATTCGAAAATTCCCGAATAATAAAATTCTCGAATAATAAAATTCCAGAATTATAAAATTCCCGAATTGGAAAATTCCCTAATGGTAAAATTCACGACATTTTATAATATTTATGAATTGGAAAATTCCAGAATAATAAAATTGCCGACAGAAAATTGTCGAATTATAAAACATCCGAATTGGAAAATTGCCGAAATTAAACCATTAAAAGTTTTCATAAAGTTTTTAAGGAATTTTTTTTTTAAGGACTAAGGAATTTTTTTAAAAATAATTTGTAATGTTTAAAATTTCTAAAATTATTGTTTGCATTTAAATTTACATATATATTTTTTTAATCGATATAAGGTACGATGAAAACAGAGAAAGATTTTTTTGGGTTCGAGGGGCAAATTTAACTTAATAGCTGCAAGCTTAATTCACGTTTTTCAAAGTTGAAAATTGGATTCTTTAAACCTTCCAAATTTAACCAAACTTGTCCCTCAAACCCCAAAAAAATCACCACAGTTTTCATCATAACAAAAAACGATTTTCAAGAAAAGATATATAAATTTAAAATTCGATTTTCGCGAGCGCCTTTTGTATTTTTTTAATACTATGCAAATTTAAAAAAATTCGTCACCCAGAAATATTTTATTTAAAATCATTTTAATTTTAAATAGAAACAATAATTTTCAAAATCTTAAACATTAAAAATAATTGAAAAAATAAATATTCATGTTATAAACTGTCATGAATTTTATTATTCGGGAATTTTCCAATTCGGGAATTTTATAATTGGGAAATTTTATTTTATAATTTTATTCGAAAATTGAAAATTGGATTTTTTAAACCTTCCAAATTTAATGAAACTTGTCCCCCGAACCCCATAAAAAAATCACTCACTTTTTTCATCACAACTAAAAACGATTGTCAAAAAAAGATATATAAATTTAACATTCAATTTTTACGAACGCTTTTTGTATTTTTTTTAATACTATGAACATTAAAAATATTTTATTTGAAATTATTTTAATTTTAAATAGAAGCAATAATTTAAAAAATTTTAAACATTAAAAATAATTGAAAAAAAATAAATATTCATTATTGTATTTGTAATCAATAAAACATAGTTATAAAAAATTGTAATTATTTAAATTCGGGAATTTTCCAATTCGGGAATTTTATAATTGGGAAATTTTATTTTTTAATTTTATTCGGAAATTGAAAATTGGAATTTTTACACCTTCCAAATTTAACTAAACTTGTCCCTCGAACCCAAAAAAAATCACCCACTGTTTTCATAATAACTAAAAACGATTTTCATAAAAGATATATAAATTTAAAATTCGATTTTTGCGAACACTTTTTGTATTTTTTTAATACTGTACACATTCGAAAAATTCTTCACCCAAAAATATTTTATTAAAAATTATTGTTATTTTAAATTCAAACAATAATCTTCGAAATTTTAAGCATTAAAAATAATTCAAAGAAATAAAATTTCATTATTGTATTTGTAATCAATAACAAATATTTATAAAAATATTGTAATTATTTAAATTCGGGAATTTTACAGTTAGGAAATTTTCCAAATCGATAATATTATTAACTGCTGGGAATAATGTTATTCGGGAATGTTCAAATTCGGTAATATTATAAACGGTTGTGAATTTTATTATTCGGGAATTTTCCAATTCGGAATTTGTAAATTTCAACAATATTATTATTTGCTAATTTTAATGTTCAGGAATTTTCCAATTCGGTATTTTGATTTTTCGGGAATTTCATTATTCATGTATTTTATTATTCGGGAATTTTCCAATTCGGAAATTTTACAGTATCGCGAATTTTTCTTTTCGTGATTTTTCAGTCGACCCATTTTTTTAACTGAAAATTTAATGTAAATTATCTTTTTTTGGTAGAAAATTAGGGAAGATTGAAAAATCCCGAAAAATAAAATTCCCGATCCTCTAAACTTCCTGAATTGGAAAATTCCCGAATAATAAAATTGCGGAAAAATAAAAAAACCGAATTGGAAAATTTCCGAATATTAAAACTTGCGAATAATAAAATTGCCGAAAATTAAAAATACCGAATTCGAAAATTGCCGAAAAATATTATTCCTGGAAAATTGCCGAATTTAAACAATTAAAATTTCTTTATAAATATGTTTTATTAATTACAAATACCATAATGAAATCTATTTTTTAAAATTATCTTTAATGTTTAAAATTTCGAAAATTATTGTTTCACTTTAAAATAACAATAATTTGAAATAAAATATTTCTGGGTGAAAAAAAATTTCATTATCATATTTGTAATAAAAACACATATTTATAAAAAATATTACTTGTTTAAATGCGAGAATTTTTCGGGATTTTTCAATCTTCCCGGAAATTAATCTTTCTGGCTCAAAATTAATTTCTTTGGCTTATAAATTAGTGTTTTTAAAAATGAAAAATTAATCTTATTAACTGAAAATTGAAATTCATGTTTGTTTAAACACCAATCTTCTCCATTTATGAATTTAACTATTTGTTTGCAAATTTTTGTCTTTTTTTTTAATTTTTTTTTTGCTGGTAGAATATTAATATTCCTTGTGACTAATTTAGCTTTTTGGATGAAAATTCAACTATTAGGTTAAAATTTACATAAAATTTTATTTCTTTAAAAATTAATGCATTTTAGTCAAAATGAGCATTTTTTTAGTAAAAAATTAATCCTTTTGGTTAAAAACTTATTTCTTTGGTTGAAAATTCCTTTTTTTATTTAAAATTAATTTTTTTAAACTAAAACTGTTACTAATTTTTTTCTCGAAAGTTGCAACATTTTCTGTCTTGGTAGAAAATTGTATTTTGTTTAACAATATTATTTCTGATAGATAATCGATCTTTTTGGTAAAAATTCCATTACTTTAGTTAAAAATTTAACATATTTTGTTGAAACTTTAGTTTTTCTTGTTAAAAAGAATTTTTACTAATAATGTAACTATCCTGTAAATTAAATTTTTCCTTTCAAAAATTGGTCTTAGTAAATTAAAAACCCAAAATTTTGGATGGTTTTTTCTTTCTTTGTTGATTCGAAAATCTTTCTGGGTTGAAAAATCGAATATTTTGTAGAAAGTTTGTATTTTTTGGTTTATTTTAACAAATTAAAAAAAAAATAAAATGACAATATTTGTTGGTAAAAATATCAACTTTTACACTATTTGTTTATTCATTTTTTTAGTTGAAAAGTAATTTTTTTAACTAAAGATTTAAAAAATATATTTACGGCTGAAAATTGATCGTTGTTATTTGAAAATATAAGTGATAAATTTTTCATTGAGAATTTATCTTTTTGGGTTGAAAATTCAACTACTTTATGAAATTCAATTACATTCTTAAAAATTCATGTTAATGTTTTAAGCTTGAATTATTTTGATGAAAATACCTCTTTTTTTGGGTTGAAAATGATTTTTTAATTAAAAATGTAACTAATCGATTTTTGGCTAAAAATTGATCGTTTTTAGTTAAAAATGTATCTACCCGATTGAAAATTTAACTACTTATAAAAATAGTTATTTCATTAATTGAAGACCTTAAGTTGAAAAAAATTTAACTTTATTGTCGAATTATTCGTTTTCTTATTTCGACAAAGACGATAAACATTACATTATTTAATAAATTTTATCTGGTCAAAACCGTAACTTTAAAAAAATATTTTGCTCAAAAATCGTCATTTTGGATTTTTTTTCTTTCTTAAATGAAAAATCCCTCCTGCTTGGAAATTCCAGTCTCTCGAGTAAAATTTGTTTTTATTTTTCGTTCAAAATTCATCTCTTTTCGTAGAAATCTGACCTTTTTCGGCTTAAAAATGTATCCCTTTTAGTAGAAATTTGATCCTTTTTGGGTAAAAGTC
>JAWWLR010000004.1:23216244-23227113 GCA_035041075.1 Acraspis erinacei | reverse complement strand
TCGATCGCAATGGCTAGATCGCAATGGTTAGATCGCAATGGTTAGATCGCAAATAGGGAAAACATTTGTAGGACCCTATTTGCGTCCGCTCTTCAGAGGTTATGATCAGGTTTGGTCGCAAATAGGTGCACGGACGTAAATAGGTACATTTACCTTATTTCTGGGATAAAAATGCAACTGTTTGATTGCCACTTCAACAATTTTGTTTTAAAATGATCCTTTTTGGTTTTAAATTCAACTGTTATGTTGAAAATTCAACTATTTCGTAGAGAATTTACTTGTTGCTTAAAAATCATATTTTGGTATTGAAAAGTCAACTAATACCTTTTTATATGAAATTACTATACTTTTTTAATTTGACTTTTTGTTAAAAAATTCGTATGCTTTAGTAGAAATTTTATTTTATTTTATTTTATTTTAAATTCAGCAGTTCCGTTCAAAATTCAACTATTTCGTAAGAAATGTATTTGTTGTTTAAAATTTATATTTTGGTATTGAAAAGTCCACTGATATATTTTGTAGATTAAAATATAACCAATTTTGTGAAAATTTCTCGTTTTTTTTTAATTTCGTCCTTTTTTGTTTAAAATTCTACTGTTTTGTCGAAAATTTAACTATTTTGTAAAAAAAAATATTTTTCGTTTAAAAATCATACTTTATCGCTGAAAAAGTCAACTGAAATATTTTCTGATTGATAATTCAACTAGTTTTTTGGAAATTTGTCTTTTTAATTTAGAAAATAATCTGCATTAGTAAAAATTTCATCTTTCTTCAATAAAAATACAACTCTTTGCTTGAAAGTTCAACAATTCTTTAAAAAGTCATCTTCTTTGGTTGAAAATTCAACTGTTTCGTTCAAAATTCAACTATTTCGTAGGAAACACATTTGTTGTTTAAAATTCATAGTTTGGTATTAAAAAGTCAAACTCGTATTTTTGTTTGGAAAAGTCAAACTAAGATATTTTGGATGAAAATTTAACTTTTTTGTTGAAAATTTGCCTTTTGAATTAAAAAATTCATCTGCTTTAGTTGAAATTCTATCCTTTTTCGATAGAAATGAATCCGTTTCGTTTAAAATTAATCTTCTTTGATTGAGGATTCAACTATTTTGTTTGAAAATTTTGGTCGAACCACTTTGTTACGAAATAATTTTTTTGTTGAAAATTAATATTTTTAGTCGGAAATTTATCTTCTTGAAAACTAATTTTATTTAATTGAAAATAAAACTTCCCAGATAAAATTTTAACTACTTTTTTGAAAATTCTTTTTTTTTTAATGAAGATTGAGCTGACATTTTTTCCTTCATGACAGAAAAATTTTTATTTGTTGAAAATTCGTCTTTTTGGTACATATTAAAATTCATTATTTTTGGACGAGATTTGATATTTTTAATTGAAATATCAACCATTAGACTTTTTTGTTGAAAACGCATCTTCTATGGTAGAGAAGTCTTTTTTAGTTTAAAATAAATGAATAACATTTGAAAATTTCAAATTTGTATGTAAAATATTTTTTTATTTAGTTTATAACAGATACTGCTTTGAAAATATTACAAGATTAAAATTTTGGTATTTGAATATTAATAATTAGGGAAAATCAAACTTTGGTCAAAGAGAACTCAGGGATTCTAAAAAATGAAATTTTCACTCTGCAAAGAATGTATTATGAGAGCATCCATATGGAAGCGATGAAAGCGGAAAGCACAATCATAAAAGTGGTATTTCAAAAAGGGGAGATATTACAAATCATTCATGTATAGATTTCGCAGAAATATTGTCCATTTTATTTTTAGAATATTGACTACAAAAGGTTTTAATTTTTTTACTTGGGACAAAGTCTATTACATATGGTTAACAGTAACTTTAAATTGCATATTAAGTACTCACAAATAATAAATAACGACAACAGAAGAATTGCAAGCTTCATTTCTTACTTTTTCTTTTTCTAGTAAAATTGAAAATCACTTGTTTGTCAGAGCGGTAATGATTATGTTCTAGAAAATGGCTTTCTATTTTTTAGATACTATTAATAAAGTGATGATGTGAAGTACACAAAGATAAAAACGGTGTCACTGTTTACTTTGTTTGAATATTCATAGAGTACAGAAAATACAATAAGTATATTCTATGGAAATATTGTTATAAAAAATAATATTTAGTAGACGATAATCATTTTAATTAAGATTATGTTGTAATTATCTATGCGCGTTTCAGCGCGCGGGAAACTTTACATTGTCGATGAATAATATATAAATATAACAAAATATTACTATGATTCCAATTTAAAAAATTTCAATTTAATCACTTCAAACGATAATAATTAGTTACCTCGTTTTCTTTTTCAGGGTTTTTTAAAAGATTTTTTTACGAATTAATCTGGAAAAGGGTATTGGAAAATAAAAACTTCAACTAAAGAATATTCAATTTTTAATGATTTTTAGTCTTATGAATTAATTGGAATGTTTTTGAAATATTTTAAGTCCTTTTGAATTCTTCTATATTTCTTGAATTTTCATCATTCCACCGAATTCTCAGATATATCTGAATTCTTCTAAATTCTGTGACTTATTTAAATTATTTCAATTCGTGATTTTTGCAGACTTCTCAGAACTCTGTGAATTCCAAGGAATTAAAAATAATGAAAAGAATTATGAGCGATTTAAAAGATTTAAAGAAATTCTATGAATTTATGGAATTGAGAAGATTTGCAGGAACTGAGGGTACATATTTAGAGAATTAAAATAATTTGAGAAATTTACAACAATAAAAAAATTTATTAAAATTATTATAAATTTCTAATATTCAAGGAATTCAGAGAATTCCGAATATTGACTGAATTTAGGACATTCAAGCATTATAAAGAATTTTCAGTATTTCCGGAATTTAGAAAATTAAGAGAATTTCGAAATTCCAGGGAAAATAGAGAAATTGAAGATTTCAGAGAATTTAGAGAAATCCAGGATGTTATGGAAAATCAAAGAATTTCAGGGATTTCAGAGCATTTAGGGAATTTCTCAAAGGAATTCCAAAAACTCAGAGAAATCAAGGATTTCAGAGAATTTTAGGAATTAAGAGATCCTCGGAAATTTAGAAATTTTAAGGATTTCAGGGAATTGAGAGAATTTAAGGAATTTTAGAGCTCTTAGATCCAAGGAATTTCAAGAATTCAGAATATTCGAGAATTCAGGGAATTTAGGACATTCCAGAATTTCAGAGAGTACAAAGAATTCTAGGAATTCACATATTTTCAGGAATTCAGGGAATCTGCCAACATTTGCATTACTCTAAACATGCAACTCTGAATAAAAAAAATTAAGTTTTTTTATTTTATTTATAAAAGCCGTGCATTTTTTATTTTAAAGGCTACAATTTTGATATTTTACCATTTTTAGTAGATCAAATAAATTAGATTTAATTTTAAATTCACTAAATTGGAAAATATAATAAATATAATTTTATATATAAATATAATATATTTACTGAATTCAGGACATTCAAGTATTATAAGGAATTTCCAATATTTCAAGAATTTAGGAAATTAAGAGAATTTCGAAATTCCAGGGAATGTATAGAAATAGAAGATTTCAGAGAATTTAGAGAAATCCAGGATGTTATGAAAAATCAAAGAATTTCAGGGATTTCAGAGCGTTTAGGGAATTTATATTATTCCAGGAATTCCAAAAACTCAAGAGAAATCAAGGATTTCAGAGAATTTTAGGAATTGAGAGATCCTCGGAAATTTAGAAATTTTAAGGATTTCAGGGAATTTAGAGAATTTAAGGGATTTTAGAGCTCTTAGATCAAAGGAATTTCAAGAATTCAGGGAATTCAGGACATTCCAGAATTTCAGAGAGTACAAAAAATTCTAGGAATTCAGGGAATCTGCAAAAATTTGCATTCCTCTAAACATTAAACTCTGAATAAAAAAAATGAAGCTTTTTTATTTTATTTATAAAAGCCGTGAATTTTTTATTTTAAAGGCTACAAATTTGATATTTTACCATTTTTAGTAGATCAAATAAAATAAAAATTTAATTTTAAATGCACTAAATTTGAAAATATAATAAATATAATATAATTTTATATATAAATATAATATATTTACTGAATTCAGGACAGTCAGGTATTATAAGGAATATCCAATATTTCAAGAATTTAGAAAATTAAGAGAATTTCGAAGTTCCAGGGAAAATAGAGAAATCGAAGATTTCAGAGAATTTTAGGAATTAAGAGATCCTCGTAAATTTAGAAATTTTAAGGATTTCAGGAATGGAGAGAATTTAAAGGATTTTAGAGCCAGGGAATTTCAAGAATTCAGAATATTCGAGAATTCAGGGAATTGATTATATTCCAGAATTTCAGAGAGTACATAGAAGTCTAGGAATTCAGGGAATCTGCCAAAATTTGTATTGCTATAAACATGAAAAAAAATTAAATTTTTTTATTTTATTTATAAAAGCCGTGAATTTTAAACTTTCAAGGCTACAAATTTGATATTTTACAATCTTTTAGTAGATAAAATAAAAGTTATTTAATTTTAAATGCATTAAATTTGAAAATATTCCATTTTTCAGTTGTAAAGTTGATTTTTTCAATTTAATTATTTAAAGTTCCTAATACAAAATAGTTTAATTCCAAACATTTTTTGTAATTTATTCTGGACGATAAAAGGTTAAAATTAATTATGGAGCTAATTATTTGTTTAAATTAATTTTCAACCAAAAAATATAATTATTTTGAAACAATACGATTTCGAAAGATTTAAAACTCAAACGAATTTTACAACAAATCCCTATCACTTGTAACAATATTCTCATCACTCGAAGATGTGAATCGACTCGTTTATTATACCTAATGAGATTGATAATAAATCCAGTGATGGTTTACATCAAGGGTACTTACTGGCATCAAATGGCATTATTTAATCTGAAAGTGAATGGGTTTCGTGAGAGATTTCTGCCAGCTCTCAGCGATTTCAATTGAATAAGCGCACAATTTATTGTGTAAGAGATGAAAGAACAATGCCATTTTCCAGAATCTTTTGGTTTTATTTGCATACAAGGCGCCGAAAGAGAAAGTTATGTGGGAGTAGTTGAATAAGTAATAAATAATTCTGAAATAAAAATTAAACAATATACGAAGAAATTCGGAATAGGAAATATAAATGGAAACAGTATTTCAGGTCTCGGTTTCACCACACTATTGACGCAATATTTGACACTTTTTTAGCGATGACACTATTTTCTCACAATTTTCAGCTAAGGCCATTATTTAATTACTTTTCCTTAAAAAATATCCTTAAACCTCTCCGTTCTTTCTTAGGTTCCTTCAATTTCAGGCCTGACTGTACCGTTTCCAATTGGATTACATAATATTGCGCAATCTCCGCATGTGAGTACTCGCGCACTGCGGCCCTTCCGAGGCAAGAGTCACAACCGTGTCTCGTCCTAAACGCTGAGAAACTGCGTGGGTCAGCACTTTTAGGAATTACTAAACCGGGGCTTCTTAAAACGCGGCTCTGGTGTAGATTAAATTTCAATAAAAAAAAGATGAAAGCTCAACAAAAAATGTAATAGTTTATATTTTAATCAACAAAAGATATTTAAGTCAAATAAAAAACAAATAAATGAAACGAAAAAGAACAAATTTCTACCAAAGCATTTGAATCATCCTCCAAAACAGATTATTTTCCAACGAAAAAGATGAGCTTTCTACCAAAAAGTTGGATTTTCAAGCAAGTAGTTCCATTTTTAATTTTAAAAATTGAATTTTCAATACGGAAAATTAATATTCTACCAAAGAATGAATTCTTAATAAAATACATATATTTTTAACCGAGCAATTGTATTTTCCACCAAGAAGATGAATTTTCTACCAAAAAAATAACAATTTTCAAGAAAATACATATATATTTCAAAAAAAAAGTTGCAACCATGGATGTAATGTTAGTGAAAATTTAATTCGTTTAATTTTTAGTTTATATTTCTTTCGTTTCTAAATTCTTTTAAATAAATATTAGAACTTTTAAGCTAAAAAAGATCAATTTCTAACCAAAAATTGATTACTTAAATTTTCATTAAGGAGAATTAATTTTCCAAAAAAAGTCTACAAAACAGGTTAGTTTTGTACAAAAAAGTTCATTATCAAATAATCAGTGGAATTTTCAACCAAAAAAATTAATTTTCTAGCAGAAAAGGACTTTAAAAGAATACATATATTTTAAAATGAATTGTTTCCAAAATGGATGTGATTTCAGTCCAAATTTGATTGGATTAAATTTCAGGATATATTTCTTTCCTTTCTAAAAATTTTTTAAACTAAATAGTTCGATTTTTAAATTAAAAAAGATCAATTTTTGACCAAAAATCGGGAAGTTAAATTTTTATTAAAAAGAATTAACTTTTTATAAAAAAATAAATTTCAAATTTAATATTGAATTTTCAACAAGCAAAATAAACTTTTAACCAAGGAGTTGAATTTTCAAACAAAAAAGTGATTTTCTATTCTAAAAAACGAATTTTTAACCAAATTCATACATTTTCCACGTAATAGTTAAATTTTCTATCAAATTCTTGATTTTTTCTAGCTGAAAATTCATATTTTTGCAAAAAAGTTTAATATTTAACAAAAGAGTTCATTTTTAACTGACCAAACACTTGCATGTTTAACTAGAAAGGGTGAACTTTCTAATGAAAGCGATGATTTTTTAACAAAATAGTTGAATTTTCAACCAAGAAAATATTTGATATTAAAAAAGGACAACCAATTTAAATTAAGTTTTAAAATTTTCAAGCTGAAGACATGAATTTTGAACAAAACAGTTGAATTTTCAACCCGAGAAATATTAATTTTGTAACAAAAAAGTTAATTATTAACCACTCAGTAAAATATTCAACAAAATAGTTAAATTTTCAGTTTAAAAATAATTTTTGACAAAAAAAACGAATTTTCAACTAAAATTATGAATCTTTATGAAAAAAAATTATTTTATGAAAGATTAGTTCAACTTTTAACCAATTATTTGAATTTTTAACCTAACAAATGGATTTTTAAGGAAAATTTTAATATTTGATATTTACAAAAATTTTTATTTAAAATAAAATACTTTTAAATTTGACCCACAAAACAAAATTTTCACTGAAATACTTAGATATTCAACTGATACATATTAATTTTCAATCAATGAGTGGAATTTAAAAAAACGATTGTTTTTCTACTAAAAAAAGACGAATTTTCAACAAAATTCATAAATCTTCAACAAAATATTTATATTTTTGAACAAATTCTCAAGTTTTTAACACTGAGTATTAATATTCTATTAAAGAAGATGAGTTCTTAACAAAATACAATACATTTCCACAAGATAGTTGAATTTTCAACCAAGAAGATTAAGTTTCTACCAGAAAAAGAGAATTCTCAATAAAATATATGTATTTTTAAACAAATAGTTTGAACAATGGATCTGATGTTAGATTCAATTTTATTTGAATAATTTTTAGTTTCTATTTCTTCCGTTTCAAACATTTTTTTAATTTTCTAGTTAAATTTTCTACGAAATGATAGAAGTATTGAGTCAAAAGTATCACTTTTCTACAAAAATGTTGAATTTAAAAAAAAAGTTGATTTTAAACCGCCTCTACACTTGCATTTTAAACAAAAAAGTGTGAAATTTCTACGGAAATAGATACATTTTCATACAAAAAAAAAAAGAATTTTGATCAAAATAGTTGAATTTTCAACTAAAACAAAATATGTTAGCATAAAGGAAAAAATATTAATCAAATTGATCATTTTTCAAGCAAAAAAAAACAAATTTTAAATAAAACGGTTGAATTTTTAACCAAGCCGTATGGCTTTTTAACAAAATTGTCTCATTTTTACCAAAATAATTAAATTTTGAACCAAAAAAATATGTGTTACAAAAAATTCAATAGTAGACTTTTGAACCAAATAGACTGAACTTCAAACCAAAAATAGTTAGATTTTCTTCTTAATTTCTATGTAATAAAGAATAAGATTTTAAACAAACATTAAAAAAATTTAGTCAGTTAATCATTTTGCATTCTTTTACATAATTGGGTTAGAAAACTAGAAATTTTGTTTAAAAAATGAATTTAATTTTCCTTTGCATACCTTATAAATCCGGACTATACAGGTTTAAATTCAACCTAAATTTAAGATTAGTACTTGACACATTTTATGAGACTATATTGACATTATTTTTCAAAATTTGGGACAAAATTTACACTATTTTTTATTTCTGACGTTAGCCCAAAGCTTGATATTTTTTAATTCGTTCTCTATGCTATTTTTGGAATTAATTTTTTTAGGCTATCCTTTTTATTTATGAAATGATTTTCTTGATAGTTGCTAATTCCACGTGCTGGATAATAAACGAGTTACTTCCAGACAAACGGAAGTATCTCGTAAAATGTACAAGCTCAGAATTGTATAGTTTAATGATCCTCGTTATGATTACACGCCATGAAACTAGAAATTTCAAGGAACTGATTCTGGAAATGAATCATCAAGAGAAACATTTAGAAGTATTACTGGAAATTTTTAAAAACAGTTTTAAATTGATACTATTTATCTCGCTATTTATGGATAATTTCAATTTAACTTACCAATGAGGATACAAAGTCTTCTTTACAATGCAATGAATTTTAATGGTAACTATGTCATTTTACGAGACTATAAAATTAATTTAACATAATTTTTCTAATTAGTTATAAAGATAAGATAGTTTTTATTTGTCGATGGAATGACGTTTTTTGATCTGCTAGTCAAAACAAAAATCGTTATTTTAGCTGTAAAAAATTATCTCTAGCTGCGATGGGATTCGAACCCAGGTCAACAGATTGCCTGTCTGGTGCTCTAACCAGTTTTGGGTAAGTTACTTTTTTGAGTAACTAGTTGCAGTGACGTTACCTGAAACTGTAAATAATTTAAAATTTAATTTTAAAATTCTAATAACTAAGGTGATAAATCATAAAATAATATATTGTGTACCTAGGAATTTTAATTTTGAACGAAATAGTTTCATTTTCTACCAAAATATTTAAATTTTTCACCTAAAACGAAAAAGAATTTGAAACATACTAGTTAAATTCTCTACTAAAATTCCGCATCTTTAACTAAAAAAACTAAATTTTTAAAAAATTAGTTCAAATTTCAAACTAGTAGTTAAATTTTCAACCTGAAAGGAGAAATTTTCAACTTAATAGCTGAACCCTCTACAAAAATTTTGTTACTAAAATACATTAATTTTCAAATAAAAACAAGACTTTTTAACAATAGAGTCGATTTTTCAAACCGAAAGCATCAATTTTCAAACACAAAAGTTAATTTTCAACCCAATAGTTGAATTTTCTATCCTTTTCAAACCAAATGAACGAGTTTTGAACAAAATAGTTAAATTTACAACAAAGAAGATAAATTTAAACTAAATATTTAAATTTTCTACCAAAATATTTTAAGTTTCTATGGAAAAAATCAATTTGAAACAAAATAATTAAATTTTCAACCAAAACCAAGGAAAAGAAACATTTTCCTATCAATTTTTGAGTTTTAAAATAAAATAGAAGAATTTTCTACAAAATAATTAAACTTTAAAGCCAAAAGGAGGAATTTTTAACAAAAAAGTGACTTTTCAACGAAATAGTTGAACTTTCTACCAAAACAGTTAATTTTTTAACAAAATACATGAAATTTCAACGATATAGTTGATTTCTTGTACAAAAATGTTAATTTTTAACTAAATAATTGAATTTTCTGTCCAATTTTTTTTAATTTCTGCACAAAAAAATAATTTGAAACAAAATAATTTAATTTTTTACCAAAGAGATAAACCCTCAACCAAATCAGAGCAATTCTATACCAAAATAGTTGAATTTAAAAAAACGAGAGACGTTTTCACCTAAAAAGTGATACATTTTGACACGAAAAAGCCAAATTTTGAAGCAAAAAAGAAAAAAATTTCCTATGAATTATTGAGTTTTTAAACCTAAAAGGCGAATTTGCTACAAATAGGTAAATTTTTAAGCCAAAAGAATGAATTTTGAACAAAAAAGTGACTTTTCAACCAAATAGTTAAACTTTCTACGAAAACAGTTAATTTTTCAACAAAATACATTAACTTTCAACCAGAGGGTTGATTTTTTCTACCAAAAAGATTAATTTTGAGCCAAATATTTATATTTCTAGCAAATACTTGAATCTTCTACCAAAATACTTAAATTTTCTACCCATAGAAAATCAATTGCACACAAAACAATTGAATTTTCAACCTATGAGATAAACACACTACCAAATAAGATTAATTTTCTAACAAAATAGTTGAATTAAAAAAAGTGAGACTTTCAGAAAAAGAGATTAATTTTTAAACGATAAACCAAATTTTGAAGCAAGAAAGAAAAAAAAATTTGCTACAAATTATTGAGTCTTAAAACAAGCATTTGCATCTTCAACTAAAAAATTGCTTTTTCTACAAAAAAAGGAATTCTTAACAAAATACCTCAATTTTCCACCAAATATTTAAAATTTCCACCAAATTCTTGAATTTTTAAGCTGAAAATAAATATTTTCTGCTAAACTGTTTAATCTTCAGCAAAAAAGTTAAGTTTTAACTGAATTAATTATAAACCAATTAGTTGAATTTTCAAATAAAATTATTAATCATCAAGAAAAAAAATTAGTTGAAGTTTTAACCAATGAGTTGACTTTTTAACCTAAAAAGATTTATTTTTAAGGAAAAATTTAATCGTTAATATTTCGAAACAAAAATTTTATTTAAAATAAAAAACATTTAAATTTGACCAAAAGAAACAAATTTTCAACGAAATACTTGAATATTCAAATGAAACAGATT
>JAWWLR010000004.1:23205035-23215889 GCA_035041075.1 Acraspis erinacei | reverse complement strand
CGCGCATCGTGGTGCGCGGCTGGATCGTTAGCAATTGATTTGTTTTTACTAATAATCAGTAGGAAACGTAAGGTTTGTGTGGCTGGCTACTTTACAGTTCGCGCACCGTTACATGAAACGCGATCGTTTGTGTGTTGGGGAGCCCATGTCGACATCGTGAGAAGCCGGTCGTTTGTGATGTCGGGCAAACTCGCTGCTGATGAAGGCAGAAAGCTCCGACTGTCGTCCCATTCGTCGAGCCATTGGCGAGCCTGCAATTAAACAGCCAATATTTGCACTTTTTAACTGACAACTCGTGCAATTGTCGAAGCCAGAAATTAATTTTAAACAAAGCAGAATTAAGGCTGACCTTGCAAATTCGCAAAAACTTTCTCCTGAAGATCATCTTTATTGTTATAAATTTTTATTATTTGCTTGAAAATTTGACAAGTTTCTTAAAAAGACATACTTTTCGGTTGCAAATTCAATTGTTTTGCAAAAAAAACTCTTTTTCCTGATTTTTTTTTCATTCGAAAGTTCATCTTTTTAGTAGAAATATTGCACCTTTCTTGAATAAAAATGTAAAATTAAACTATTCCTTCGAAAATATTTTATTTGGATACTTTTTGGTTGAAAATTCTTCTGTTCTGTTGCAAATTTAAATATTTTGCAGAAAATTTACTTTTTGTCTTAATTTAATATTTTGGTGATAAGAAAAGACCTGCAATCTTTTCTAGATGAAAGGTCAACTTAAAAAAAAATTAAACATCCAACTTCTTTAAAAGAATTTTTATCTTCCTTAGATAAAAATTCAACTTTTTAGTTGAAAATTATACTGTTTTTTTGTTGTTGAAAATTTAACTATTTTATAGAAAATTGTCTTTTTGGTTTAATTTTATATTTTCATGTTCAAAAATGAATTGAAATCTTTCCTGGATGAAAGTCCAATTTTTTCAGGAAAGTTTTTTCGTTTTTTATTAGAAAAATTCATCTGTTTTAGTAAAAATTTCATCTTTCTTCGATGAAAACTCAACTATTTGGTAGAGAATTCAACTATTTTTGTTAAAATTACATATTTTTGGTTGAAAAAATGCATCGTTTTGTTTCGAAAATTCAATTTTTTCGTAGAAACTTATTTTTTGTTAAAAAATTTATATTTTGTTCTTGAAAGGTCAATTGGAATCTTTTTTTCTATGAAAATTCAAATCTTTTTTTGAAAAATTATCTTTTTTATTTAAAAATTCATCTATTTTAGTGAAAGTTTCATTTTTTTTAATGAAGTGCAACTTTTTGGTCAAAATTTATTATTCTTTCCTTGATTATTCAACTTTTTTTAAAGATTTGGTTGAAACACTTTGCTAAGAAATCATCTTTTTTATTGTATTTTTTAATATTTTTTTTTAATAGAAAATTCTTCTTGGTAAAAAAAACAATCATTTTCTTGGTTGAAATTTCATTATTGTCGGGAAAAAATATGCATTAATTTCGTGAAAAAATCATTTTTGGCTAAATTCATATATTTTTTTGAAAATTCCATTTTTTAAGGGAAAATTCGTCTTTTCGTTTGAAGGTTAAACAATTTTTTTTCTTTAGTGGATCAGTCAATTTTTTTTATTGAAATATAAAGTATGACTCTTTTTGGTTGGGAATTTATCTTTTTAGGTTGAAAATTTAACTAGTATGTTAAAAATTTAGTTATTTTGTGAAAAGAATCAAGTATTTTATTAAAAATACATCTTTTATAGTAGAAAATACTTTTTTTAAATAAATTAATAAATCTGAAAATTTGAAATTTGTGTAACGGTAAAAATTAATTAGGGCAGCTAATTTTAAATATTTCAGGGAATTTTAAGAAAAGAGCAAAAATTACAAAGAATTTAATTTTTAAGCAAAAATATCATTGCTCAAACTAGAAGATTAATTTTATACTATTACAGAACGAATTTTCAATAAGACACATGAACCACAAACTGAAAATTTCAACTGAAAACGATCACTTTTACAAATTAAGGGCCATTTTTATTCAAATTTAATATTTAACTCAAATACCGTTGATTTTGTAAGCAAAAAGATGAATTTTTAAACAATAAACTTAAGTTGCGAACAAAAATATTAATTTTCTAAAAAAAAAATACCATTTTTAAACAAAATACATGAATTTTCAACCAAATATTTCTATTTTATATTTGTATATTAAAAAATATACATTTTTAATAAAAATTAACATTATAGTTTCATTTTCAATAGAGGGGGCCAACTTTTAACAACAACAAAAAAAACAATTTTCTACAAAACAGCTGCATTTTTCAACCCGAAAATATAAATTTTCAACAAAAAAAAGTTCATTTTTAACACAAAAGTATTAACTAAAACAGACAAAATTTCAAATGAAAAGATTACTTTCCTACCAATAAAGATGGATGTTTCATGAAAAAAAAATTCCATACAAAAAATGAAAGTTACATTTTCAGATAAAAAATTAATTCGTAATAATAAAAATACAAATATTGAACAAAATAGTTGAATTTTCAACAAAAGAGATGAAGCTCCAAAGAGTAAAAAAAAAAGAATTGCTGCATTTTAATTAAAGAAATGATCAAATTTCTATTTAGAGACGAATTTCCAAAAAATATAGACTCAATAGAGGAACAAATTTCAACGAAATTGCTAAATTTTCAAACCAAAAAGAAAAACCCTTTACAACACAGTTGATTTTTCAACCATAAAATGTGACTTTTTAACGAAAAAGTACATTTTCATCCAAATAGTTGAATTTTCTACCAAAAAATTTTAATCTTCTAGCCCAAAGAAAAAAGAATTTAAAACAAAATAATTAAATTTGCAACCGAGGAGGCGAAATTTCAATTACAATTATGAATCTTCAACCAAACAAATGAAATTTTAAGAAATTAGATCATGTTTCAAATAAATCGTTAAATTATCAACCAGAAAAGAAGAATTTTCAACAAATTGTCTGAACCCTCTACGGAAATTTTAATTTTGTGCCAAAATAGTTGAAGTTTTAACAAATAGATGAAGTTTTATCCAAAATAAATTAAGTCCCCAAGAAAAATATAATTTACGTGTGCCAAAAAATATTTTAATTTGAAATCAAACACAGTTGTATTAAAAAAAGACGAATTTTCAACAAAATAGCTGAATCCTCGCCAAAATTAGACTAGTTTTCTACCAAAATAGTTGAATTTAAAAAAAAGAGATAAATTTTTTAAACGAAAAACCCAAATTTTGAAACAAGAAAGAAAAAAATGTCGTATAAATTGTTGAATTTTCAAACCAAAAAGACAACTTTTCTACGACAAAGCTAAATTTTCAAACTGAAAATACTTTAAAGCACAAGACCGGCAGTTTGTGAATCTGCGTTCGAATCCCAGCGGAGCTGAAGAGGAATTTTTTCACAGCTTAAGACTCTAACAAAAAAAAAAAATATTATTCTAAAATATAACATTAAAAAAAACTTTCCACTGCTTACATTGCAAATTCTTAGCATATAATACAAGAGGCGCATATCTATATTTTGGTTCACCTCACCTGAATATGTTAAATTATAGGTTTAGTAAACCCAACATTATTTTTCAGTGGGAATCCTATCAGTGAACGAAAATCGATTTCAGATTAAAGGATTGCGTAAACAAAATCCACTCAGGGATTATGTTCTTCCAGAATCCATTCGAAAATTACAGACTCGAATCATTTTCGATCAGCGCGTAATCTGAGATTTCAAATACATGTTATGAAAGTTAACATTATTTTTATAATCAATTTCAATCCGTAAGTTCAGAAGGGCTATAAATTCCAGGCTGTAAATTGAATTTAAAAAAATGTTTTTCTCACTCTTTCAAGAGTCAAAAAAATTCAAACATTTTAAACAAAACGTAGATTTTTGAAAATTTTGTAAATTAGCCTTTTAAAAATTTTGAAAGGTTAAAAAAAAATGTCCTTAAAATTATTGGGAAAATTTCGAAAGACCTTTTTTTTCTTTTGAAAAATAAACCTTAAGAGAAAATTTAAAAAGAATTTCAAATGAATTCCTCAAATTTCCACAACAAAAATGAATTATTTAAACTAAAAAACAATCAACTTTACAAGGTTACAAACTTTTATAAAAAAATCTATTAATTTTAAGGAGTATTTAGAAGTTTTAAAAAGATTCAAAAATAATTTTAAATTTTAAATGAACTTTTATTGTAAAAAAATTAATTTTAAGAAAATATATAAGAAGATTTCAAAACTTGTCAAAAAAAGAATCCGATAGATTTTAGGGCAATTTTTTAATCATGTTGAACTTTTTTTTTATTCAGCAAAAATTTGAATCCGTTAAAAAAATATTTAAAAGGTTTAGAAGGTTTGAAACAATTCAAAAATAAATTTCAAACAAATTAATACAGATTTTAGATTTTCGAAAGTTTCAAAAGAAAATGAGATGCTCCTTAACAATTCAAGAAAATAAAAGAAATAAAACATTTCTTAAGATTTATAGGAGAAATTCGAATACATTTTTATTTACAGAAATTAATTCTACGAGATAATTGAAAAAGATTTAAAGAAATTTCGAAATTATTTCCTACAATTTTGGAGAAGAATGTAGTATAAAATCATTTTCCCAGGAATATTAAGACATTTTTCAATTTTTTTAAATCCTTCCAAATTTTTAATTATTTTGAAAGCTTCTAAAATCTAAGCCTTCTGAATATGTGTACTTGTAGAGAATTAAAAATGGATTATAATATATTAAAAAGATTTACATTTTTTTAATTTGCAAAATACGAAAAATTACCTAAAATTCTTCCAGTTTATTTGAAATTTTGGACAATTTAGGAAATGTTTTTCATTCTTTTCCATTTTCTCTTTAAACTTAAATTTTTTTTAATTTTCCCATGCATCTTAAGTTTTGTTTTCGCATAAAAACACTCAAAATTCTTCAAAGCTTATTTTTTCGTATCTACATTCATCAGTTATTTTTTTCAAAACCTTTACAAGCTTCAAATTATTTTTGAATCTTTTGAAAAATTCTAAATATTTCATAAACTTAATGGAATTTTTTTAAACATTTTTATTCATGCAAAATTGAACAATTTTGGTGTAAAATCTTTTACAATTTTTTATCTAAATTTACGGAAAGAAATTTTCTCACGAATCTTAAGAAATGTATATTTTATTTTACTCTTTTTTGAAATTACAGGAAATAATTTGATTTTTTTTTAAATGTTGTTCAGTTTTCTCTTAGAATTAATTTTTCGCAATAAATAATCATTTGTAATTTGTCCATAATTATTAAGAAAATTTATTTTTTATTTCCTTGAAATCTTTTTACATTTTTAAGGAGCGTCTAAATTTGTTTTGAAATATTTTCAAAATTTTAATTATACTTGCATTTTTTTGGAACCTCCAAATATTCTGAATATTATTTAAACTGATTGAAAACTTTCCTAAAACTAAAGAAAAATTCAGCATGAATAGAAAAATTGGCCTTAATTCTTTCTTATTTCTTTCCAATTTTTTAAATTCTTTTTATATGCACTGAAATATTTCTAAATGTTCAATTATTTTTTAATCTTTTCATAACTTTTTAATATTCCTTAAATTTACTCGAGTTTTGTCTAAAATTTAATAATCATGTAAAATTGAATATTTTTTCTTTAAAATCTTTCACATTCTTTTTCGAAACTTTAAAAAATCTTTTGAAATGTTTTCAAATATTTTTCAACCTGTTCTTTAAATTCAATTCTGAAAGAGCTTTACAAATATTTAGAAACCTTTAAAAGTCTAAATTTTGTTTTAGATTTTTAGGAGATCTTTTCAAGCTTTTAATTATTTTTTAATATTTACCAAACTTCTACATCTTCAAAATATCTCTTAAACCGATTCAAATTTTTCTTCAAATTAAAAAAAAATTACTGAAAATATTCTGGATACTTTTTTGTAAATTTTGATGTTTTAAATCTTTTAAAAATTTCCTCTTGAAATTCATTTTTAGAAATAAAAAATAATTTGAAATGTAACCAGTAATTTTAAGAAAACCTTCGTTCATTTCAAAATTCTTAAAAAGCGTCTGTCTTTTTGTTCGGTTTTAAAAAATCTACATTTTGTTAACAAAATTTTTGTTTAATCTTTTGAAGATGTTTTGAAATCTGTTTCAATTTTTCCTTCAAATTCATTTTTCAAAATAGAAAATCATCTTAAGAACTTGTATTACTTTTTTTTAGAATTCTTTTCAGTATTCTTTTTAGGTAATAATAATTCTTAAGATGATTTTCTATTTTGAAAAATGAATTTGAAGCAAAAATTGAAAATGATTTCAAAACATCTTCAAAAGATTAAACAAAAATTTTGTTAAAAAAAAGGTAGATTTTTTTAAATCGAGCAGAGTTTTTCTTTCACTTCAAATCTTGAAGAATCCATCAATTTTTTTTAATCTTCAAATATCTATAATTTAAAAAGTTTTCAAATCTTCTCAGAATTTAAATTATTTTTGAATCTTTTCAATACTCCTAAAACTTTTGAGAATCTTTTGAAATAATTAAATTTTTCTAATATTTTTTAAAACCCTGCAAAATTAGAAAATATTTCTTAAAATCTTCAAGACTCTTTTCCGACATATTTTGAAACGTTTCTTAAACATAATTTTTTTCATTTAACCAAAAATATTTTCACAAGAAAGTAAATCGTTTTAAATAAAAGAAGAAGTTTGGCTGCAACAAAGAATAATTTCTTTGAACCAAAGAAATCTCTTTCACTCAAGATAAATTTCTTTGCAACAAAGAAATATTTTTTTGACTGAAAGCCAAAGAATATTTTCCTTTAATTGAAACAATTTTTTTTTACTTATGCAGCTATTCAATGTTTTCTAAAAAATTCTGGCTTCCAAATTAAAGGTCACTAACCGAGATATCAAACCCATCTGTTCTTTTTCTCCACTATCTATTTACCGACCTGAACTATTTTCACAATTTATCTTAATTTCGGGGTAAAACGCGAGGCAAGATAAATAAGCGTACAAATGAATGGACCACCTCAAAGGAAATGAAAGCACAAATGTTTTGGCGACCCGCCAAACTAACGTCTCGGCCATGCTCTGTTCGTTCATAAAAAGAAAGATCCTGTTTCCTCTTTTTTTTTCTTATAGCGAAATATGTGGAGTGCGAATCGCCAAGGTCCAGTGTCAAGGTTACTTCGACGCCCCGTTGACGAGGATCGCAAAAACGTCGAGTAGGCGTGATCCTTCGCGCGAAATGCAGATCGCAAAGAGTCTCATATATAGTATGTGAACCTCAAGGAGGAAAAAATGAAATATAAAAAAATTGGATTTTCTGCACGCCTGATAATCTGTAAAAGGTGCGCAGAGCGTAACCGCGCACTTACGCTGACGCACACAAGCGAAGGGACAGGTTTATAATATTTTTTCACCTCAGGCACACATCAGGGTAACTTGAGCAGCGGTCCTTTTCCGAAGACGGTAGGCTCAACGATTCATTGCACTTTCAGACTAAATAGTAACGAGAGATGCGGGTGGTTCCGAGTATAGATTTTTTTATCATGGGTCTAAAAATGAATAAGTTTTTTTTAGTCAAGGGAATTTTCAACCAAAAAGAATTACTTTTTAACAAAATGGTTGAATTTTTAATTTAATAATTGACCTTTTAACCAACACAAATAACTTTTTACCAAAAAATATGAATTTTTAACATAATAAATAAATTTCCCATCAAAAAGTTGCATTTTCAAATAAAAAAGATAAATTTATCAATAAAAACGAAACAGTTAAATTTTGAGGTACAAAATTAATTTTCAATAAAGAAAAATAATTTTCAACGATTTCGTTAAATTTTCAACCAAAGAGATGAATTTTTTAATTAAATTATAAATATTTAACTGAAATAGTAGAATTTTAAGTTTAAAAATAAATTTTAAAACAGAAAACAGCTTTTCAACAAAGTAATTCAAATTTAAGCCAAAGAAATGAAGTTTTAACTAAAAGAAAGAATCAATTTGTTTTTTCAACAAAATTTTTGAATTTTTTACACAGGCTATTAATTTTTAACCTAACAAGATTAATTATCAACGAAAATGTAATATTTGATATTTCAACTGCGACAGATTTTAATTTTAAATCAACAACTTTTATATTTACTTTGAACCAAATAGTAGAATTATAATCAAGAAGATTAATTCTCTATTAAAAGAAATTTTTTTAACAAAATACATGAATTTACAACCAAATGGTTATATTCTTAACAAATAGTTGAGCTTTTAACCAAGAAGATGAACTTTTAAACAAAAATCTTAATTTTCTAGTAAAAAACGATTTTTTAAGAAAATAGTTAAATTTTCAACCAAACTATTTTCAACTAAAATCAAGAATCTTCAACCAGAAATGAAATGGTTAACTTTTCAGTTATGGAAACTAATTTTCAACAAAAAAAAGACGAGTTTTAATCAATAAAGTAAAATTTTAGAACAAAAAAATTAATTTTATACCAAAATAGTTGAATTTTCAACCTAAAAATACAACTTTTAAATCAAACAGTAGACTTTATAAACAAAATAATTTTCTAGTGAAAAAGAAGAATATTTGACAAAATACATAGATATAAATTTGCAAACAGATATTTGAATTTTTAAATAAAAAAGAAATAAACGGAAGAATTAAATTTTTATGTAAAAAAAATTTTTTAACGAGTTAGTTAGATTTTCAACCAGAGATGAATTTTCGAAAAAAATTATAAATTATTAACTGAAACAGGTAAATTTTCAGGTGAAAAATAAATTATCAACAAAAAAACAACTTTTAAACAAAGTAATTCAGTTTTAAGCTAAAGAGAAGAATTTTAAACTAAAAGAAAGAATGAATTTAAATTTGAATTTTCTACAAAGGTGAATAATTTTTAACCTACAGACATTAATTCTCGACGATAAATGTAATACTTAAAATTTCAAACTAAACAGATTTTAATTTTAAATCAAGAACTTTTTGATTTTTAAACAAGAAAGATATTTTTCAACAAAATTAGTTCATTTTCAACAGAATAGATTAACTTTTAACCAAATAGTTGAATTTTTAATCCAAAAGATGATTAATTTTTTGGTAAAAGACGAATTTAAAAAAAAATAGATGAATTTCGAACGCAGTAGTTGTTTAGCTGAAAATTTAACTATTTCAGTTAGAGATACATAATTTTAGTTTAAAATTCATCTTTTTGGTTTAAAATGTAACTAGTTTCTTGGAAATTCGTTTTTTACTAAATATTAATTTTTTACCTGAAAATTTAGTTTTTCCATTTTTAATGGAAAATTTATATTTTTTACTTATAAATGTAACCATCCAATTAGAATTGGACATATTTTAGTTGGAAATTCCACTAATTCGTTGAAAATTAATATATTTTGTTCAAAATTCACTTTTTATTAGAAAATTAATCTTCTTGATTAAAAATTCATATTTGTTGATAAAATTTCAAATATTTAGTTTAAAATTAATCTACTTTTTAGTTGAAAATTAAACAATTTTGTTGGAGAGTAGCCTTTTACGTTAAAAACGAAAAAGTTCTGGATTTAAAATTAAAATCTATTTTCGTTGAAATATCAGATATTACATTTTTATATGAAAAAAAGAATTTTGAACAAATAGAAATAAATTTTCCACCAAAATAGTTGAATCTTCAAAAAAATATTTCCAATCAAATACTTCAGTTCCTAAACAAACAAACAAATAATTATGTACCTATAAAGATGAATTTTCAACAAAATACATCAATTTTCAAAGAATTAGTAGAAGTTTATACTAAAAAAAATTTGCAACAAAGCAGTTGAATTTTCAAACAGAAAATATAAATTTTGAACCAAAAACGGAACAGTTACATTTCCAGGTAAAAAATTAAGTTTCAATTTAAAAAAACAAATTTCCAAAAAATACTTAAATTTAAAACCAAAAACATGAATTTTCATCTAAAGTTATGAATCATTAACTTAAATGGTTCAGTTTTCAGTTAAAAACTAAAATTTAAATAAAAAAAGCAACTTTTCAACAAAATAGTTCAATTTTAAGCCAACGAGATTAATTTTGAACTAAAGATAAGAATGAATTTGAATTTTTGACAGAGTTGCTGAATCTTCTACAAAGGTGATTCATTTTTAACCTGAAGAGATTAATTCAGTTAAAATAATTATTTTTCAACGAAAGAAAAAAAATTTTTCACAAAAGGAAAACAATTTTCAACCAAATAAGACAAATTTTTATCTTAAATTGTTTAAATAACAAATTTTCACATGAAATTAAATACCTGCAGCTCTATAAAAAATTAACTGAGAGGGAATCTAAATGGAGCGATTTTCAGTGAGATTTTCTCTAGCTTGAAAACACAATAGCCCCAACGGCAAATCGGACAATTCGAGGGTGAATAAGCCTCGTTTTGAAACCAATTTTCTCTCTGCAAACACGAACATTCTCAACCCAATTCCAATATAGCCCGAGGCTCTCTCGCGATTTTAGTCTCAGCGGAATATAAAAATATAAAAAATTGCAACATATCAGGTTCTGTTCCTTCTACAAGCACTGTTTCTGATAAGAATCAGTCGTACCAATTTCGGGTCTATAATTTATTTTTTGATTTATTGTATTGTATTGTATTGTATTGTATTGTATTTATTCTTAGCCAACCTGAAAAATAAATATCATTTCAATAAATTTATATTATTACCATTCATAATATGCATTAGTATTGGATCAAAAGTATTTTTATTGTCTTACTTTTATAATCTAAAGAATGCGCATTCTATTAAAATGAAAACTTATATTAAAACATTTTACTGTCGCTTGTGTCGTTTTTCCATAAATTTAATTTTTTTATATTAAATGTA
>JAWWLR010000004.1:23172725-23188632 GCA_035041075.1 Acraspis erinacei | reverse complement strand
ATGGTTTTTTGACTCAATTTTATTTTAATTTATGTGGAACGTAAGACATAAGAAAGAATCCAGGATTCAACATTCATTGTACTATATTGTTGAAAATTAATTTTGTTTTGAAGATTTATCATTTAAGTAAAAAATTCATCTCTTTAGTTAAGAATTAGTTGTTTTAACTGAAAATTTAACTAAAGCAAATGAAGATTCACCATTTTAGTTAAGAATTCATCTTGTTTAGTGGAAATTTAATCTTTTAGTGAAAATTCAACTGTTTGGTAAAAAGTAATTCTTTTTTGTTTATTTTTTTGTTGTTGAAAATTTTTTTTAGAAAATACGTTTGCTCAAATGAAAAATTAAGTATTCAATTTTTTGATGAAAGTTTATCGTTTTGGTTGAAAATTTATCGTTTTTGTTGAAAATTCAACTATTTGGTAGAAAATTCATGTATTATGTAGAAAATCGATCTTTTTTTTTGAAGATCAATATTTTGGTTTCATAATTAACCTTTTTGGTATTAAATTCAACTACTTTGTTAAAAGCTCCACTCTGTTGTTGAAAATTCATTTTTCTGGTTGACGATTCATCATTTGAGTTAAAAATGTATGATTTTCGTTAAAAATTAAATTTTTTGTTGAAAATTAATTACCTAAACTAAAATTTCAACTATTCCAATTGAATATTCGTAATTTTAATTAAAAAATCATCTCTTTTGGTAGACATTTTATCTCTGGGTTAAAATTCAACTATTTTGGCTTGAAAGCAATTTCGTTTTAAAGTCTTCTATTATGTTTTTGGTTAAGAAATCATCTGTTTTGTTAGAAATTTTTATTATTTAGTTGAAAATTTAATTATTTTGTTAGAAAATTACCCTATTTGGTTAAAAATGAAATTTGAAAATTCATATTTGCGGGGGTACATTCAACTGTTTTAAAGAAAATGTTCTTTTTTGACTTAAAAATTTAACACTTTCGTTGAAATTGTTTTTCTCTCTTGACTGGAATGGAATGGAAGCTTCTAATATGTCCCCTAAGGGTTTACATTTTTCTTGAACCTTCTTTCCTATTTCTTTACACCCCCCCCCCCCCACACACACACACTTACTTGGTGGTGGGAGGGGGACCTACAGTTTAAGGTGGGTTCCGAACCATCTTAAGTACTTCTCTCTTGACTGAAGAATCGCTTTTGTTTGAAAATTCAAATATTTTCTTAAATAATCATTATTTTAGTTAAAAAATCATCTCTTTAGTTAGAGGGGGGCCTTCAGTTTAAGGTGGGTTCCGAACCACCAAGAGCATCAGCCTTAAGTACTTCTCTCTTGACTGAAGAATCGCCTTTGTTTGAAAATTCAAATATTTTGTCAAAAAATCAGTATTTTAGTTAAAAGTTCATCTCTTTAGTTGAACAATGAACCATTTTGCTAGAATATCGTTTCCTTTTATGCTGAAAATTAGTTTTTCTAACTGAGAATTTAACTATTCCTCTTTAAGTTAAAACTGTTTTTATAAATGAAAATTCACGTATTTTGTTTAAAATTCGTCTTTTTCGGTAGAAAATTGATCTCTGTTGTTGAAAATTTAACTATTTTTTAGATAATTCGAATTTTCTAAAATATTTTTTTTGTTTTATAAATATTAGGTCGGTCATCACTAACCTACGACTTTCAATAAAAGGAATTTAAAATCTAAGAGACAAATTTTTAAATAAATATAACGTCCAGGTAATGCAAAATTAAATATTAAATTATCAGTTTAATTAACGATCCCTAAGACTGGACCTCAGGAGAGAGGTGAAACTAAAAATGTTTTGCAACTCAATCATAATTCTTTTAAAACCTAAATTAACTTCTGTGATCTGCCACTCTTCTCGGTTATTTTACAACGATGAAAATAAGTCGCCTCGAGCGAATAAAAAGAGGATTGAAATACACAAATAAACTCAACGCCTCCAAGGGCATTGGATATGCAAATTGACTGCAATTTAACGCTATCAAAATTGTAATTACTAAGAAAAGGAAGAAATTAGAAGAAAATGAGGTCACCGCTTCACAAAAACATTTAATAACAGAACAATTTTTGAGCGATGCCACTATTTTCTAGTGATTGGCTGCTGATAACATTGTTCACTTTGAATTTAAACATATCTTTAAAACGTTAATTAAGTCGTTCAAATTTCACACTTTTGAACTTTCCTCCTCTATCCCCTTCTCAATTTCCCCTCTCCACCCCTAATTCCCCTCCAATCATTTTCCCCTACTACCCCTCCCTATTTCCTCCTACTTCCTCTACTTATCTTCTCTTCATTTTCCCTTCATTCCTATACTTTTCTCTTTCCTCATTTCTCCTCTTTTGCACCCACTTTCCTTACTTCTCCATCCCATACCAGACTTCAAAGGATAGGATTTGAAAGATTTGAAGAGATTTCAAAAGGTTTCAAAGGATTTTAAGTTATTTTAAGAGATTTAAAGAGATGTCGATGATTTCACGGGATTTCAATGAATATAAGGGATTTTATGGTATCTTAATATTTATATTTAAAGGGGCTTTAAAGATTCGAATGGATTTTTAAAAGTTTTAAGAGATTTCAAAAGATTCCAAAATATATCAAAGGATTTAAGAGGATTTTGTATGATTTCAATAAATTGAACGGAATCTCAAAGGATTTTGAGAGGTTTCGAGCACTTTTGACGGATTTTAAGAGATTTCATTACATTTTACTAATATAATGTAAGGGATTTCAAAAGATGCGGAAATCCCCATTGATTAAAAAATTTCAATAATTTTGAAAGGGATTTAAAAGATTTGAAGGGGTCTCGTAAGATTTTAAAATATTTTACGAATTTTCAAGAATCTCCACACACTTTGAAAGATTTTAAGAGGTTTCTATTTATTTAAAATTATTATAAGGATTTTTTATGAGATTTCAATAATTTCAAGCGATCTCAAGAATTTGTAACGATTTTAATTAATTTTAAAGGCACTGTCTTAGTTTACGGAATTTTACATAACGTTTGCCCTGAACAAGCTGGAAAAGGGTTTAGAATTTATGGAAAATCCTGTAAAGTTAGCCCTAAACGAGCTGGAAAAGGGGTTAAAGATACGGAACATTCCGTAATCATAGAAAGTGCGCATCTTAAATTCAAACAATAATTTCAGAAACTTTAAAAAATGCAAATATTTTTTGTTAGAAAACTATTTGTCTATATTTTTAATAAATAATTAATATTTATCAAATTTCTTTAATTGTTTAAATTCGGGAATTTTATAGTTTGGAAATTTTATAATTGGTCAATTTTCTGTCTGGAAATTTGTTATTCGAGAAATTTCCAATTTGGGAATTTTATTATTCGGGAATTTTACTATTCGGCATTTTACTATTAGAAAATTTAATTATTTGAAATTTTCCGGTTAATAAAATTCCCGAATTGGAAAATTCTCCAATAGTTTATGATGTTACTAAATTGTAAAATTGCTGAATAATAAAATCCCCGAATAATTATATTTCCGATAGAAAATTGACTAATTATAAATTAAACAAACTCGAGAATTTCCGAATTAAAATAATTAGATTTCTTGTTAACGAATATTATTTATTTATTAAAAATTCAATAATCAAATATTTTTAATGTTTAAAATTTCTAGAATTATTGTTTAAAATTAAAATAACAATCGTTGAAAAAAGTTTCATCCAGAAATTTATTTTTTTTTTCAATTATTTTTATTTTAAATTCAAGCAAAAATTTTAGAAACATTAACAAAAATTTTTTAATACAAAATATGCAATTATATTTTTAATAAATCAATAATATTAATAAACAAAAATTAATCGTTTAAATTTGGTAATTTTCTAGTTTGGACATTTTATAATTTGTCAATTTTCTGTCAGGAATTTTATTATTTGGGAATTTTACTATTCGGGAAATTTATTAGCAGGAAATTTCATTATTTGGGAATCTTCCAATTCGAAAAAATATTCACCGTCGGGAACTGGAAATTTTCCGATAAAAAAATTCCCTGAATAATTATATTTCCGGCAGAAAACTGCCTGATTATAAAATTTCCGAACTAGAAAGTTCCCGAATGTAGACAATTATATTGTTTGTTCATAAATATTATTTATTTATTAAAAATGCTATAATCAAATATTTTTATTTAAAAAAATTATTTTTAACGTTTAAAGTTTCAAAAAATATTTTTTGAACTTAAAATAATAATCAATGCAAAAAAATTAATCCAGAAATATATATATTTTTCAATTATTGTCATTTTAAGGTACCTTAAAATATTTCAAAACATGCTACGGGATTGCAACGGTTTTTTTTAGGATTTCCTGTAATATTGAAGTACTTTCACGATTTTTTAAGGATTCCGGGGGATATTAATGAGATTTCGTAGAGTTTAAGGGATTTAAAGAGATTTCAGGAGGTTTAAGGAGATTTATAAATATCTCAAAGAATTTTAAAGGATTTTAACGAATTTTAAGAGATTTAAGGAGGTTTCGATGATTCCACGAAATTCCAAAGGATTTTGAGGGATTTTAATTAATTTTAAGAGATTATAATGGATTTCAAAGATTTCAAGGGAATTCGAAGGCTTTCAAGAGATTTTAAAAGATTCAAAAATATGTCCAAGAATTTTAAAGGACATAGTAAGATTTCAACAAATTTAACGGAATTTCAAAGGATTTCCAAATAACATAAAGGATTTTAAGAGGTTTCGAGAAATTTGAATGGGTTTTAAAAGGATTTCATGGGATTTTAATATATTGTATGGGATTTCAAAAGATTTGGAAAAATTTCAACTGATTTTAAAAATTTAATTAATTTTAGAATTATTTCAACGATTTGAAGGGATCAGGTAAGATTTCAAAACAGTTTTTAAGGATTTTAAAATATTACATGTAAGGCCGAAGTATTTTTACGAAATTTTAAAGGATATCGGGGTGTTTCAATGAGATTTTGAAGACTTGAAGGAACTAAAAAAATTTTAAAAGATATCGGGGGGTTTCAAAAGATTTGCAAAGATTTAACAGAATTTGAAGGGATTTTAACGGATTTAAAGGGATATCGGTGATTTCATAGGATGTCAACGGATTTAAATTTTTTTTAAAGATTTGAAATTTATATATACGGATTTTTAAATATTTTGTAAGATTTGAAAAGATTTCACCGAGTTTCAAGGATCTGAACCGATTTTTCGAAATTGTATGGGATTTCGATGGGTTTTGAAGAAAGATGAGGAAGTTTGAAGAAAGATGAGGAAGTTTGAAGAAATTTTCAAGAATTTAAGTGATTTTAAGGAGTGGCTGAAAATTTCATTATTTTGTTGAAAATGCAAAATTTTTGATAGTCATATTTTTTCGAATAAAAATTTATCTTCTTGTTTTAAAGTTGAAACTCTTTGTTGAAAAATTTTGTATTGAAAATTCATCCCTTTGTTTGAAAATTTAACTTTTTTGGTTAAAAATCATCTTTTTTTGGTTGAAAATTCAAGTATTTGTTTCCAAATTCATGTATTCTGTTTATCATTTATCTTTTTGTAAAAAATTAGTCTTCTTGGTTAAAAAGAAAAATTTCGGTTAAAAAAACAACTCTTTGAATGAATGTTGAACTCTTTTCTTGAAAACTATTTTTTTCGAGATTTATCATTTTAATTGAAAATTCATCTCTTCTGTTAAAAATTTAGATATTTTGCTAAAAATTCTTTTTTTGTTTGTTTAGAAATACTTTTCTTAGCTGAAAGTGTTATTGTAGCTATTTCATTTTTGAAGAAAATTGATATTTGAATATTTCTTTTTTTGTTGTTAAAAATACAAAAAAGTCATATTTTTGACTGTATTCGACTGCTTTTGATTTCAAATTAAAATATTTTTATCTTGCAATAATAATTAATACATGTTTCGTCATAAATTCATTTGGTTTTGGTTTAAAAATCAACAAATTGGTTTAAAGTTGAATTGCTTTGAAAAAAATTCATTTTTTGTTTGTTTTTTAAGACTCGACATTTTATTTGTAAATTGAAATATTTGGTCAAAAAATTAATTTTTCGTTGAAAAATCAAATTTTCGGAAGAAAATTTTAAGAATTTGGTAGAAAATTAACTTTTTCGTTGGAAATTCATATTTTTTATTGAAAATTAATTTCCTTGTTAAAATTCTTTTTTTCCGATATAAAAATCAACTATTTTCAAAAACATTCGAATTTTTTAGCTTGAAAATGAAACTATTTTTTGAAAAAATCTATTTAGGAGTCAAATTCATCTTTTTAGTTGACAATTTATCTATTTGGTTGAGGATCACCGATTTTCTTGCAAATTCGTCTTTTTTTCATGTAAAAGGTTAATAATTTTCTTAAATTAGCTATTTTAACTTTGGTTAAAAATGCAACTATTCGGATAAAAATTATTCCGTTTTGGTTCAGGACTCAACTATTTTGTTGAAAATCTGTCTTTTCTTGGTTGAATTCAACTACATTTAATTTTTAATTCAGTATTTTTTTGTTGAAATATATATTATTAAATGTTTCGTTGAGTATTCATTTTTTTAACCAATTATTTGGTTTAAAGTTGAAATACTTGATAAATAATGTTGTGTGGAAAAATCGTCCTTTTGGCTTGAAAATTGAACAACTGTGTAGAAAATTAAACTATTTATTGAGAATTATATTTTTTGTTGAAAATTCGTCCTTCTTATTTTGTCCTAAATACTTTTCTATTTTCTTTTCTTTTTTAGTTATTTTTGGTCTGACAATGTAGTTATTACATTTTTTGTTAAAAAGTTTAATAACTTTCATGATCGAAAATAAAATTTCTTGTTGAAAATTCTTCTTTTCCGGTTTAAAAGTCAACTGCTTTTTAAAATATTTGAATTTTTGAGTGAACAAGTTAACTATTTCATTGCAAGTTCGTCTATTTGGGTAGAAAATTCAAGAGAAAAATAATCTTGTTTGTTGAAGATCTATTTATTTGGTTGAGAATTCAACTATTTTGTTAACAAATCTTCTTTATCATTGAATTTATCGGGTTAATCATTCGTTTTTTTTAATAAAGTTTGTTGGTTAACTAAAAAATGTAACTATTTCATTTGTGGTGGTAAACTCATATTTTTTAAGCTGAAAATTGGTTAAGAACTCATGTATTTTGTTGAAATTTCGTCTTTTGGTAGAAGATTAATATTCTTAGTTGAAAATTCATCTTTGTATGTTACAAATGCTACTATTTGTTAAAAGGATCAACTATTTCGTTAAAAGTTTAATTATTTTGTTGAAAATTCAAATTTTTTTGAAATTTCGTCCTTTTGAATTGAAAATTCGTCATTCATGATAGAAAATTCATCTTAATTTGTTTAAAATTCATTCCTTTTCACACCAAAATGAACTTTTATTGAGAAACCGTAACCCTTGAATTTAAAATTTGAAAAATTGAATGGCCCTATTTTGCTACTGATTTTTAAATTTTATACTGCCATTGACACAATTTTGAATTTTTCAAATGAGACAATATCTGTAGGTTTTTAAAAAAAAGGATTTATTCTTTTATAATCTTCCAGGTTACCTATAGTCTAAATACGAGAAGAACCACTGAATACGAAGAATCCATTACAACCTTGTCTCTAACGAGACTTTAATTTGAGCCTCAGTAAAACATCCTTTCTTAATGGTTAATGCTCTCAGCGCCAGTATTTACGTGAAGAGAATAGGGCTTCTTTGAAAACTTGTTTTAAACCCGATAAAGGGTTCCTTATTCGTTTCTTTTTTTAAATGTGGATATGATCCTCCAGGAATGTTCCCTTAGAATGCAACTTGGCACGCGGATGCCTCGGGCCGATCTGAAGCAAAATTTCGAAATTGCAAAATTACTTGATTACGGGTTACTCTGGTCGCTCAAGTCGAGTAATTACGCACCTTGTCGGTGCCAATCAGTAGCTCACCATCCCTCATTACAACAACCACTTTTTTCTCTTTTTTTTCTTACACAAAATTTTTTCAATAAGCATATTCAAGGAGGTGAATTACTCCGAGTTCTCTCGGATTACTCTGGATTACTTCTATATACACAATTACTCAGGGTGTCCTAAGATTATTCCGGATTGCATAGGTTTATTTTGGATTAAACAAATTTAGGACAAATTACTCAAATATAGGACAAATTACTCAAATATCTAAAGTAGAATCACGTATCTTTTCAAACAAAAAGGAATAATTTAAACGAAATTATTAAATTTTCAATAAAATAGATGAACTTTTAACTACATAGTTAAATTTGAAAACAAAAACATTAATTTTCAATCGATGAGATTCATTTTTTACAGTAAAATACGAATTTTCCAAAAATACTTGAACGTTCAACCGAGTAGTTGAACTTTTAACTAAAAACGATAAGTTTTGAACCAAAAATGGAATGGTTACATTTACAGTTCAATTTTTAACCAAAGAGATAGATTTTCTACCAAAGAGATGAAATTTTTACATAATATATTAATTTTTAATGAAATAGATTAATTTTCACCAAAACAATACACTTTCATTAAAAAATGGAATAGTTAAATTTTCATTTAAACAAACCAATTTTCAATAACTAAAATTTAGAAGAAAAAAATTAACAAAAAATAATTTGCTTTCAACGAAAGAGATTAAATTTCCACCAGAAAAGACGAATTTTCAATTAAAATTATGAATCTTCAACTGGAATGGTTCAATTTTTAGTTTAAAAAATTAATTTTCATCAAAATAGTTACAATTTTTACTATAAAGATAAATTTTAAATTTAAATGATAAGTCTTAAACGAAAAAAATGCATTTTCAACAATCTAATTCAACTTTCAACTAATTTGTCAAATTTGCAACTAGAAATATTAATTTTCTACCAAAATGATGAGTTTTCTTACAAAATACATGTATTTTCAACCAAATAGTTGAATTTTAAGTTAAAAATGATACATTTTCAATAAAAAATGGAATAAATACCTCAATTTTTATTTGAAAAAGTGAATTTCCAACCAAGAAAATGTATTTTTTTGAAATTAGTTCAACTTTTGACTACTTAGTTTAATTTTTCACCGAAAGGATTACTTTTTAACCAAAAAGATGAAATTTATATATGATACATGCATTTTTAAGCGAATAGTTAAATTTGCAAGCAAAACGACAAATAACAAATACAATAAATAACAACATACAAAACGACTACTTTTCATCAAAAAATGGAATAGTTAAACTTTCATTAAAAAAGCGATTTAAAAAAAGAAAAAAATTTCAGTGAAAAAAATTAGCAAAAAAATTATCTTTCAATTAACCATAGCTGGATTTTCCGAAAGAGATTAAATTTCAGCCCGAAGAGATGAATTTTTAACTGAAATGATGAATCTTCAACTGGAATAGTTAACTTTTCAGTTTAAAAAAAAATAATTTTCAACAAATAAGTTACATGTTCAACCACCAAGATTAATTTTCTACCGAAAGGATGAAGTTTCTGGAAAATACTTACATGTATTTTCAAACAAATAATTGAAATTAAAGTTAAAACTGAAAAATTGTTAATCCAAAATGAAATAAGTACCTATATTTTCAAATTAAAAAGTGAGGGTTCAAAAAGAAAAAAATTCATTACATTTTTCACCGAAAGGATTACTTTTTAACAAAAAGATCAATTTATCTACCAAAAAGATTAATTTTGTACATGATACATGAATTTTCAACTAAAACGATACACTTTCATCTAAACATTGAACAGTTAAATTTTCAGTAAAAAAACAGTTTTCAACACAAGAAAAACGCTTAAAGGAAAAAAATAAAAAAAATAAGGATTAGCTTTGAACCAAACAAAGTTGGATTTTTCCAAAGAGATTAAATTTCCTCCAGAAAAGATGATTTTTCAACTAAAATGATGAATGAAACTTTGTCTTTTTGGGTAGAAAATTAATTTTATTGTTCGTAAATTCATCTTTTTGATTGAAAATTAATCTTTTTGGTTGAAAATTCAATTATTTGGTCCAAACTTTTTTTTTGAAGATGCATCACATTTGTTAAAAACTATCTTCCTGGGGTGAAAAAATAGTTCCATTTTTTTAAATTTTTACTTTAAATTTCGACTATTTACTTTCAGGACTTGCGTATTTTGTTGAAAATTCGTCTGTATAGGTTTAAATTAATCTTTATGTTGAGAATTCATCTTTTTTATTAAAAATTCCACAATATGGTTAAAAGTAATCTTTTTTGTAAAAATACGACTGCTATTTTAAAACTCTATTTGGCTTGAAAATTCAACGTTTCTGGTGAGATTTTTTTAATTCTTTGTTTTTCAGCTCTTTTTAGTAAAGAATTCTACTATTTTGTTGAAATTTCCTTTTTTTGGTTTTAATTAAACTGTTTGAATTGAAATATCAACTATTAAATTTATTGTAGAAAATTCATATTTTTTGGCTGAAAATTTAAGTAATTTATTGAAAATTATTATTTTGTTTAAGATTCATTATTTTAGTTGGAAATTTATCTCTCTAATTCTGCATTGAACTATTTTATGAAAATTTATTTTTTAAACTGTGAAGTTAATTTCCATTTTTTGTTGAAAATTTATATTTTCAATTGATAACCATTAACTATTGATATAACTATTAACTATCTTGTTTAAATTTTGCTTTGTCCTTTTGGTTGAAAATTAACTTGCTAACTGAAAATTCATCTATTTGGTTCAAAATTTATATTTTTGGATGAAGATTCATTTCAGTTGAATTTCATTTGAAACCTTTTTTGTTTTAAACAACTCTTTTGTTAAATTTTATTAACATAATAAAAAAAACTTATAATGCAATAAATGACGCAGTTTGTTTAAAAGAAAAGAAACTTTTGGTCTAAAAGATTGAATTTCTGTTGGATTTTACTCCAAGTTGCAATATTTTTTTATTTTTTTAGTAATAATTTTTCTTTCGTAAGATAAGATACAGTAAGATTTTCAAATACCCCTCTCCTCAATCATCCGCAGTAATTTGTGGAAGACCCTAATTAATTTTTCTATATCAGTTTGTGAGGACGTATTGCCAATTTTTCAACGGGAAAGAAAATTAAAAGAACTCTTTCTAGTTTGATCAGATTTTCTGGATATCGTTATTCCTAAGTGAGGTCAGTAAAGATATCAGCGATCTAACCACCCACGCAACTATAACCGAAAACAACTGACATATAAATCTGAAAAAATTCCCAAGAATTCCAATTACAAAGTGAAGGAATCTCTCTTCCCTATCCTAAGAATGCTTGTAATCACATAATTCAACATCGAAGCATTCCAAATAAGGAGATTCTAAATTTTCTTTCATGAAAGAACCACCTTTTCAGAAGAGATAAAAAATGAGATGTCAGAATTTGCAATTCCGTAAGCCATTCATCGACTTTAAAAGGAACTAAGTAGCTGAACAGAGTGTCACTCATCGCCCAACTTTAATAAGGAAATTGTCTGTCGTGAACAAGCAGCTCTTCATCAGTCAGATTTTTTTTCATTCTCCATTTTACCGATAAGCAGGTTTTAAGATTTTAAGAGTCTTACTCATTGAGACTCAAGAACGTATTGCGAAATCGAAAATCTTGTTCCCTTGATGAGTTATTTAATCTTTCTTTTCTCAGGAGCCGTCCATAAATTACGTTACCAATTTTTGGTTATTTATTGAATAAAAGAGGAAAAGATTTTTATTCCTACTCTTTCAAGTCGAAATATATTTCATTTGTCACAGCAAAAGTTGCATTTTCAAAAAAAAAATAAATTTCTGCCACAAAAGACAAATTTTGAAACCCAAAGGACAAATTTAGAAAAAATTAAAATTATTAATAATTATAAATTTGTATTATTAACCAAATAGTTAAATTAATAAAGAAAGATGACTTTCCTACCATAAACAGGGTGGCTGAAAAACTTAATTTTCAAAATTCCCCGACTATTCGTTGATCAATTTTTCATTTTCCCTGATAATTAATAGTAAAAAACCAGCGGAAATAAAACAATTTCAGATTAAACTCAAGAATTTATTTATTTATTTTACCCACAAAAGATGAATTTTCAATCCGCAAGGAAGAATTTTCAACAAAATAGATGAATTATTAACCAAAAGAGATGACTAACAAAATAGTTGAATTTTCAAACAGAACTAAACAAGCATTAATAAAAAACAGTTGCATTGTTGAATTATCAATAAAAAATATGAATTTGCAATCCAAAAGGACAAATTTTCTGTTGAAATAGACGAGTTTTCAACAAATATTTGTATTTTCAATAAAGTAATTAAATTTTCAACAGAACTGTTGAATTTTTTACCAAATGCTTGCATTTTGTACCTAAAAAATATAAATTTTCAGCAAAAAGTTAACTTTGAACCGAACAGCTGCATTTTTAGCCAAAAAGAAGAAATTTTAATCGAAGAAGATTAGCTTTCTACCAAAAAGACGAATTTTCGACTAAAAAACTTCAATTCTTAATCAAAAATAAAAAAGTTAAATTTTCAGTTTAAAAAGTTTCTTTTTAACAAAATAGTTTAAGTTTGCAAACAAAGAGATGAGTTTTAAACGAAGTAATAGAGTTTTAAAACAAATAATTTAATTTTTTAGCGAAAATGATGAATTCTGAACGAAAAATGTTATATTTATTATTTTAACAAAAAAATATTTTGTTTTTAAATAAAAAACTGTTAAATTCAATCAGATTAACAAATCAATTTTCAACAAAAAATGGAATAGTTCAGTTTCAGATTAAAAGAATTATTTCTAAGCAAAAAATTGAGTTTTCTCCCAAAAAGTGTAGTTTTATACCGAAATAATACAAGTTTTAATTAAAAAAGACGCATTTTTATATTTCAGCTGAATTTGCAAACCTAAAAAAGATCAATTTTCTACCAACATACATTTTCAACCAAAAATGGGATAATTCAATTTTCAGTTTAAAAACTTAATTTTTATCCGAAGACTAAACGAATTTTCAACTACAATTTTTATTCTTGAACCGAAAAGATTATTTCTTAACCAAGAAGATTAATTTTCTACCAAATATTGCAATTTCTTCCCAAAATAATAGAATTTCCAACTGATTTTTTTTTAATTTCAGATAAATTTTTAATTCTACGAAAGATCAATTTTCAGTCAAATACTCAAAATTTAAAATATAAGTTTTCAACCAAAAATGGAAAAGTAGAATTTTCAGTTTAAAAATTTATTTTAAGCCGAAAATAAAACGAATTTTAGACTAAATATTTAATTTTTCAACCCAAAAGTTTATTTTTTAACGAAGAAGATTCATTGTTTACCAAATAGTGAAATTTTCAACCAGATATTAAAATTTCTAACTAAAACAGGTCAAATTTGCACAAACAAAAAAAAAGAAATAGTTCAAATACCAGTATAAAATATTAATTTTCATTAGAAAAATGAAACGAATTTTCTACCAAATAATTTAATTTTCAACCAGAAAGATTATTTTTTTTACCACGAAGATTAATTTTCAGCCAAACAGTGTAATTTTCTACCGAAATAATAGAATTTTCATATGAAGACGAATTTTTAAATTTCAGTTTAATTTTCATTCCTTAAAAAGATAAATAGAATAGTTTAATTTTCAGTTTAAAAAAATAATTTAAAAAAAAATGGAACGTATTATCAACTAAATAGTTCGTTTTTCAAACAAAAAGATTAATTTTTAACCAAGAAGATTAATTTTCTACCAAAAATAACACAATTTCCAACTCAAAAAGATGAATTTTTGAATTTCAGTTTCATTTAACTTTGAACCAAACAGTTGCATTTTTAGTCAAAAAGAAGAAATTTTAATCCAAGAAGATTAGCTTTCTACCAAAAAGATGAATTTTCGACTAAAAATCTTCAATTATTAATAAAAAATAAAAAAGTTACATTTTCAGTTTTAAAAACTTATTTTTAACAAAATAGTTTAAGTTTGCAAAGAAAGAAATGAATTTTAAACGAAGTAGTAGAATTTTAAACTAAAAATATCAATTTTTAATCTACACCGAATTATCTGTAAAACAGTTAAATTTTTAACCAAAAAATATGATTTTCCAACAAAAAAGTTTTTTTTACACGAAGCAGTTGATTTTGAAAATAAATAATTCAATTTTTTAGCGAAAATGATGAATTCTTAACGAAAAATGTTATACTTATTATTTTAACACAAAATATTTTGTTTTTAAATTTTAAAAAACTGTTAAATTCAATCAGATCAACAGATAAATTTTCAACAAAAAATGGAATAGTTAAATTTCAAAATAAAAGAATTATTTCTGATCTAAAAAAATGGAATAATTCAATTTTCAGTTCAAAAATTAATTTTGTATCCAAAAACTAAACGAATTATCAACTAAATAGTTAATTTTTCAAACAAAATGATTAATTTTTAACCAAGAAGATTAATTTTATACCAAAAATAACACAATTTCCAACTCAAAAAGACGAAATTTTGAATTTCAGTGTCATTTTCAATCCTAAAAAAAATCAATTTTTAATCAAAAAAATTAAAATTTCAAAGACAAAATAAATTTTCAGCCAAAAATAGAATAGTTTAATTTTCAGTTAGAAAAATAATAAAAGTAGAACATATTGCCAACTAAATAATTCATTTCTTAACCAAAATGATTATTTTTAGACCAAGAAGATTATTTTTCCAACAATAGTACAATTTTTTACAAAAATAATAGAATTCGCAACTCAGAAAGACAAATTTTTTAATTTCAGTCGAGCGAATAGTCAAATTTTTATCTAAAAAAAAATTTGAACCAAAAATGAAATAGTTCAAATTTGAGTTAAAAAATTTAATTTTCAGCAACAAATTAAACGAATTTTATACTAAAAACTTAATTTTGCAACCAAAAACATTTTTTTTACCACGAAGATTAATTTTCAGCCAAATAGTGTAATTTTCTACCAAAATAATAGAATTTTCATATGAAGACGAATTTTTAAATTTCAGTTTAATTTTCAATCCTTAAAAATATCAATCGAATAGTTTAATTTTCAGTAAAAAATAAGAATTTAAAAAAAAATGAAACTTATTGTCAACTAAATAGTTCATTTTTCAAACAAAAAGATTATTTTTTGACCAAGAAGATTAATTTTCTACCAAAAATAACACAATTTCCTACTGAAAAAGACGAATTTTTGAATTTCAGTTTCATTTTCGATCCTAAAAAATCAATTTTTAATCAAATAATCAAATTTTTAGACAAAATAAAAATTTTCAACCAAAAATAGAATAGTTTAATTTTCAGTTAGAAGAATTAATTATCAACCTAAAGTAAAACATACTGCCAACTACTTAATTCATTTCTTAACCAAAATGATTATTTTTACACCAAGAAGATTATTTTTCCACCAAATAGTATAATTTTCTACAAAAATGGAATTGTTCAAATTTGATTTAAAAAATTTAATTTTCAGCAAAATATTAAACGAATTTTAAACAAAAAAATCTAATTTTTAACCACACATAAATTTTCAACAAAAAAATAAATTGTTAGCAAAGTATAATTCAACTCTCAACCAAGTAGTGGAATTCTTGACCAAAAAATATGACTCGTTAACGAAAAAGTTGCATTCAAGCAAAAAAAAAACAGAAGGTAAAAGAAGAATTCTTTAAAAAGGGGGAAGAGTGAGACAATCAGGGGAAAGGAAGTGAAATGTGAAATATGATGTCTTTGGCAAATTTCGCCAACTTTGCTCACATTTATAAACAGAAAACCTATATTTTAAGGAGCATTCACATATTGCGTAACGTTTTTTTTCTAACAATCCTCCCCTCCCACCCTACGTAACTCTGTAAACTTTGTCTAATTTCGTAACTTAACTTTCACTGCCCCCCCCACCGATTATATGCAACACTTCGAAATAAATCAACGGAATTGAGAGGTGGCAATATAAAAACACGAAAAGTGATAAACC
>JAWWLR010000004.1:23161201-23172625 GCA_035041075.1 Acraspis erinacei | reverse complement strand
CGAAAAGTGATAAACCTTGCGAAAATTTAAATGATGGATGGTGCCCTGCCCAGTGCGTCAAAGTAAGATTTAAGATTCCCTTTACGGCACTCGCGTCTCTTTTAATTCCCGTAGGCGTTCGTTACACTTTGCCTCTATTAAACAATTGATTTATGGACCCTCGAGATCATGAAAAGAAGAAATGCGTATTTTCGAGTGGCGCTTGGAATTAAGAAGAATTCTTCTTGAACAAGAATAAAACTTAAATTCAAGGAAAAAATTACTCTGACATCTAGAATTAAAAAAAAATGAGCAGCCTATTAAGAAGTTAATTAGGTCGCTCACACCTCCCCTTCTTATTCTCTTTTCTTCCCCTGATTACCTTATGTTCCCCTCTCCTCCCTGCCCTACTGTTCTTCTCTCCATGTACCCATAATTCCCCCTCCATGTCACACCTACTTTCTCTTTCGACATGTCACCAAGTCCCCTCCCTTATTTCCCCCACTTCCTCTTCCCTCAATTTCTCTTATTCCCATCATTTCCCTTCCTTACCCTTCCCCTCATTTCCTCTACTTCTGCACCTTATTTACCTTCACCATTTCCCCTACTCCCTAACCCCAATCCCCATGTCCCCTCACTTCCCCTACTTCCAATTCCCTCATTGCCCATCATTTGTCCTACTAACCCACCCATAATTTCCTCTCACTTTTTCTGCTTCCCCACCGTTCATTTCACCCACTTTCCTTACCTTAATTTCTTCTTACTCCACCGACTTGAAAATTTAACGCCTTGGTTTAAAATGTAGTTATTTTGTTCAAAATTATGTTTTTTTGTTTAAATTTTTTTTCGAACTAAACATGTGCCATTTTTGTTGAAAACTCGTCTTTAATTGTTATTCATGTATTTTCTGAGAAATTACATATTTTTTGGAAGCAAATTAATCTTATTGGTTAAAAATTAATTCTTTTGGTTGACTTAAAGTTTTTTTAATTTAAAATAAAAATATTTTTTGGTTGAAATATCATCTATTACATGCTTAGTTGTGAATTCATCAAGTTTTTTAACAAAATTAACTACTTGGTAGAAAAAATATATGGTAGAAAATTAACTTTTTTATTGTGATATTATATTTTGGGATTACAAAATTCAAATGCTTTATAGATATAAATCGCTTGTTACGTGCGAAAATTAACGTGGTTCGTTTGAAAATTCATTTTCTTGGTTGACAATTTAACTATTTAATTAAAATTTCGATCTTTTTAGTTAAATTTAACTGAATAAAAATTCTTTTTTCTTATTTCTTTGTTTATAAACAAGGTTTTCAACTGAAAATCTGACGACTCCATTTCTGGTTTAAAAAATATCCCTTTTAGTTGAAAATTTAGCGATTTGGTTTAAACTTTATGTTCGTTAATTAAAAGTTCATCTAATTGGTTGCGGATTCAACCATTTTGTTAGAAATTCATCTTTTATTCGCTTAATGGTTCAAAAAATTCGCCTTTTTGACTTGAAAAATCAACTTTTTCTGGTTAAATTTTAATCTTTTTTTATTGAAAACACATGGAAAATATAAATTTGAATTGTAATTTTGTGTAATGCTCGAAAAAATGAATAATTATCAATTTTCTTTTATCAGTAAAAGAATCTGAATACAAAATGAATTAATAGATCCTGATACAAAAATCTAGCTATTTTTCATTTAAAATTAATTTTTTTCAATTGAAAAGTGTAGTATTATATTTTTGGTTTGTAGTTGATCTCGTTTTGTTGAACGATTTACCATTTGGTTGAAGATTAAACTATTTTGTTCAAAATTCTTTTTTTCAGTTGGAAATTCATTTTTTACAAATTAATTTTTTTTCGTCAAAAATTAATCTTTTAGGTGCAATTTTAGGCTTGAAAACACAGCTATTTAGTAAAGACTTCAATTATTTGGTCGTCAGTTAAACCATTTTGTTAATCATTTATATTTTTAATTGAAGATTCATTATTTTATTTTTTTTATTTATTTCTTAAAGTTTCTTTTTTTTAATATCTGTTTTTAAGTTGAATTCACTTATTCTTGATTGAAAAATAATTTTTTTAGCTAAAATATCTAATTTTACATTTTTTGTTGAGAACTCATAATATTTAGTTTAAAACCTTTTTTTATCAAGAATTCATTTTTTTAACTTAAAATATAACTATTAAATTTTTTGTAAAAATTAACTGTTTGAAATTGAAAATGTAACTTTTGGTAACTGTTTGCTTGAAATTGAACTATTACATTTTTTGTTATGAATTCATTCCTTTGGTTAAATTGGAAATTTTTAAATTCCAATTAATATCTTTTTTTGGTTGAAATATTCACTAATATATTTTTCGTTAAAAATTATTGTTTTTCTTAAAAATGCAACTTCTTAGTTGAAAGTTGAAGTAATTTGTTTGAAATTCATTTTATTATTTGAAGATCTATCTTAGAAATGGAAATTTGTCTTTTTTCTGTTAAAAATTAATTTTTTACTTCAAATTTAACTATTCCTTTTTTTGTTGAAACATTGTCTTTTTGGTTTGACAATTCTTATGTTAAGTTGAAAATGAATTATTTTTTATCAAAAGTTTATTTTTTTAACTAAAAATGTAAATAGTTCAGTTGAAGATAAATCATTTTACTTGAAAATTCATCTCTTTAGTTAAAATTTTTTTTTAATCTATTTTTTTAACTAAATTTGTAACTTCCTTTTTTATTTAAAACCTGAATTTTCGAAATTGAACATTCAACTACTTGTTAAACAGCTGAACTATTTGTTAAAATCTATTTTTGTATGTAGGTTCATCTCTTTGTTTAAAAATTTAACTAATTTGTGGGAAACATATTTTTCTTTTTGGTATAAATTTGATTAAGTTCGAAAGTTTTAATTTAAAATTAAAATAATTTTGTTTATTCAAAATTGAACTATTTGGTTAAAAGTTTAACTTTTTTGTTAAAAAAACATTTTTTTTAGATTTATAATGTTAGCAGAAAATGTAACTAATTTGTTGAAAAATTTATTATTTTGTTGAAAATTCAACTATTTTGTCAAGACTTGACATTAATGGAATTTTGATATTTAATCTTTTTATTGTTATCTTTGGTAACATCTCCATCATCCAGTTTCTCTCCTAAGTCCTTCAGTGAATTATTTTCTTCCTTTTTACATTTTTTATTCACATTCCTCATTTTTCCTTTACGCATCATATTTTATTCGACTTTGAAATACATTTACTTTATTCAAATAAAAAATATAAAATTAGTTTTTCAATTTGTAGAGAAAATTGGAATTATTATTCGCAATATTAAATCTTTAACACCAGCTGATTTATATTTCCCATCAGGTTCTACTCTAAGAGAATAATATATTTTCTGAAGTTGGCAGGAGGCTATAAACGCAACATTTGAATTATGCAAATCCTCCGTTCGTTTCATTAAATATAAGAAATCCAAGTGAGTTATAGGTTCTCTTTGTTTTTTATAATGGATCAGAATATATATTGCAACCTTAATTTATTAGAATTTCGATCTAATTATGCAATTAATTAAATAAATAATAATTAATAAATAATAATAAAAATTAAATAAATAAACTTAATATAATAATTAATGCAATAAATAATTATTCCATTTAATTTAATTTAAATTTTGTGCTCCCTATTTTATAATGTATAAAGAACTCATTAAATTTGATTACCAAGTTTCTTGCAAAATTTCCATTAATAACAAGTTGCTACTTTTATTATTCCTCTTGATTAACAATTACGATTTCTATTATAAAAAGTTTTATAGTGATTACCATTGATAGAAAAACACAATGAAAATTATTTTTATAAACCGAAGAGAATGGAGAATCAGTCGCGTGATTTACAATTAACATTTACAAGAATCCTTCACATGAACATTTTTGTTTAAGGAAAAAAACATTCTAATCGAGATTTAATTGATTTTCGAAGGATAGAGTATTCAAGACCTTCAGCCTATTGTTTCTCATTTTCTGTCCTTTTCTATCATTGCTATTCTATTCTTTCCTATCATTTTTTATCCCCCTTTATCCTGTCCTTAATTTCATTAATGATAATAAATAATAAATAATTGTTTCTATTTTTTTTCATTTTGTACCACTTTGTGACAATTTTCTTATTCCCTATCCCCTTTAATGCAGTAGATTTATTTTTCGATTATTTTTCATCAGTTTTTCTAAATCCATTGTTCAACATTTAGATACTTTTTTCCTTTTCCTCTTCTCCAGGATTTCCAGGGTTTAAAAATTCCCTAACTTTCCCGGAATTTTCTCTTACCAATTTTGCATTTAGCCTGACCATAAGAAATGTTGTTAATTAATAATAATGTTAACGCTGCAAACAGTTGTTTGTAAATTCATCTTTGAAACTTTCATCGAAAATTTCCTAACTCTTTCAACTTTTTCTTAACAATCTCTGACTTTCTCTCAATAGTTTTGATTTCCCTAAATTGCCCTAAGTTCCCAGAATTCCCTGAACTATAGCAAATCCCATACAAATTGTTATCCTTTTATATCATAGTTTTTCATTAATATAGTAGGGATATCTAAAGAATATCTATTATAATTTTTTATTATTATAATAATTATAATTATTTTGATAGATATTAAATTATTAGTCATTATTATATAATAATTATATTATTTATTTATTATATTTAAAAGGTTTGAATATCCCCAAAGTATCCAGGATACTGTTTTTTTCATCAATTTATAGCAGCAAAAATTTCGATATCCTTAGGATATCCCAATGGATATTCAGTCCCACATCAGATATTACACATTTTTTCGATATCTGAAGTGGGGCCTCTAAAAATTCCAAAAATGTCCTAAAACATCCTACAATATCATATGCATCTGAAAATTACCACTTTGATGGGATATCCATTAGATATTCCTAGGATATCCTCAGGATATTTTAAAAAATTGGATATCCCACAACATCCTGTTCCTATATTTTATACGTTTGAATATCTCTAAGATATCCCATGATACTATTTTTTATCACTTTAAAGCAGCAGAAATTTCGATAATCCTAGGATATGCACAAAGGTTCTTTCGGTATATCCAGGAATATGAGACATTACAATTTTTTTTATATCTCAAGTGGGGCTTTTCAAAATCCCAAAAATGTCCTAAAGCTTCTCAGGATATTGTGTACAGGGTGGGCCAAATTTTTCAGACAAAATTTTCTCAGGACAATGGGGGCCATCTTTCTGCAAAATTGCTTTTGACCTTGAGATCAATTTTCAAGGTTATTTGAAGGTCACATTGATTTTTTAAACAGAACCCTCTATTTTTTGCATTAGATTCTGGAAGAACGGGACATTTTACGTCCGAAATGATAGTTGAGTCTATTTTCACGAGGTCAAATAAAGGTTAAATCGCGGTCAAATTTCAAAAATCATGCAGAACATGATTTTTTGTTTTATTTTTTAACACGTTTGAGCAACACAAAGCTGGGGTGAATTTGGGACCAACGGTCTTGATCACCTTGACCTTGAGGCCAACTTGGAAGGTCATTCGAAGGTCAAAGTGTGGAATTTGTTGGGTTGGAGCTTGTGAGTATGTGGGTTTGGTTTGTGTGTTGCCTTAACGTATTAAAAAATAAAACAATAAAATCATGTTCTGCATGATTTTTGAAATTTGACCGCGATTCAACCTTTATTTGACCTCGTGAAAATAGACTCTCACTATCATTTCGCACGTAAAATTTCCCGTTCTTCCAGAATCTAATGCAAAAAATAGAGGCTTCCGTTTAAAAAATCAATGTGACCTTCAAATAACCTTGAAAATTGATCTCGAGGTTAAAACCGATTTTGCAGAAAGATGGCCTGAGCAACTATTATCTGAACCATTTTTTTTTTGTATACCGCTTATTTCCGGCTTCTGAAAATCTCAAAAATGTCATAAAGCACCCTAGGATATCCTATAGATATCAAAATTTCCACCTTGATGATATATCACGTAGGATATCTCGGAAAATAAATGGAATGTTCTGCAATATCCTGTCGCTATTAAAAGAATATCCTCTGAATAAAATTTGAAAACTCCCTCACTGCAAAACGATATAGTGGTATATCTCAGTAATGTCCCAAGATATCTTTATAGAATACTAGAGATATCAATGGAAACTCACAGAATACCTTACCAATTTGGAAATTTAGATATCTCCGGGATATCCTGCGACGGTTTTGGGATATATAAATAACCCGTGTGAGATATATCTATAAATTTCAAAAACTTGATATTATGGACGTTTGAATATCCCAAAAGGGTCCTAAAAACATTCCATGATATTCTATGGATATCTTAGGGATATAAAAAATTTCCGCCTTAATAGGATATCCCGCAACTATTTCTAGGATGTTCCTAGGGTATATCGGGAAATAAATTAGATATCCCACAATATATTTTTGCTATGAAATTTGTAAAATTAAATAGTTAGGTGTATGTTATTGATATGGATAAAATAGCATATCTCCCACAATGCAAAATGATATTGCGGATTATCCCATGTATGTACCAAGATATCTTGCGATGTGAACAGCAAATTTACAGAATATTCCACCAAAGCGTAAATTTTGATATCCGTGAGATATCATGCGATATTTTTGGGACATTCAGACGACTTGTGTGAGATATGCCTATAATCTTACGAAATTTTTTTTTATCTTAACCATTTTAATATCCACAAAGTGTCCCAGGATAACATTTTCTATCACATTATATAATTTTTTCTCTTTTATAGTAAAAAAGATAGTAGGGATATTTGCGACAAATACTATCAAAGTAAAAGTTTATATATCCCTAGGATATTCATATGGATATTTTCGAGATATTCAGTCCCATTCAGTCCTAAAACGTCCCAGGATATTCTGTGGTTATCCCAGGAATCACAAAATTGTCACCTTGATGGGATATCCCGTAGATACTCCCAGGATGTTCCAAGGATATCTCGGGAAATAAATCAGATATCCAAGAAGAAAATAATAAGATAGAATAAGTCCTTCACTGAAAAATAATATTGCGAAACATTTATTTAAATGCCAAGCTATGTTGAGGACTTCCTAGAGATATGAATGTCAAATTTACAGGATATCCTACCAACGGGAAAATTCAATATCCTTGCTATTGGGGTATTTCAATCATTTAGATATTCCCAAAATATCCCAGGATATCTTGTGGATCCCAGGGATATCGAAATTTCCACCTTGGCAGGATATCCTGAAAATCTCTTTAAAAAATATTTAGGATGTCCTCTATCTTGGGATATAAATCAGATATCTCAGTACGCCCTTTTAGTGTAGGCAAGTAAATCGTGAGGGCTTTGGAAATAGAATTAATTAAAATACAAGAAAAAAATACTTTTTCAGTTGTATAGTTATAATTCCTATATTTTCTAGTCTTGAAGGGCTTCAATGGAAAATTGGATTAAATTTTAATCTTTTCCAATTTCTTTTTTTTCAATTTCCAAATTATAATTTGTATTGAAAATTCATATTTTTGGGTTAAAGTTTCAATTTTTTGTTAAAAATGTAACTATTAAGTTCAAAATTAACTTTCTCGTTAAAAATTCATATTTTTGGGTTGAAAAATCAAATTCGTCTTTTTGCCTGAAAATTTAACAATTCGGTCGTAAGTTCAACTTTTTTGTTGATAATTCGTCTTTTTTTGAGTTTCAGACTCAACTATTTGGTTGGAATTTTTGTTTGTTTTTAATTCATATTTTAAGGTTCAAAATTCAACTAGTTTTTACATAAATCGTTTGCTTTTCTTGGGCTGAACAAATACAACTACGTATTATGGTAGAAAATTCAGTTATTTGATTCGAAATTAACTTTTTATTGAAAATTTATATATTTTGGTCAAAAATTCAACTATTTGGTTAAAAAATCTATTTTTGTTGAAAATTCAACTTTTTTTGTAGAAAATTCATCTTCTTGCCCTCTAAATTTAACAATTTGGTATAAAATTAACCCATTAACGACCAAAGCTATCAATTTTATAACATGAGTTTACCGCAAAATTTATGGGTATAACAAAACAATAAATTGATCAAAAGTAGTGTACCTAATGTTTTTGGTTGAGCTAAATTCGAATCCGTGGTCAAAATTTGAACATTTTGACTTCAAAATTAAATATGGCGGTTTTTGCATACAAAAATAGTGAAAAATGTTTGATTTTTTATTTTTATAATTTTTTTCAGACATAAAACGCGTTAACATCTTAAAATTTCTTCAGCAATCGGTGCACAAAATTCTTAAACTTTAACAGAAAATTTTTATATATGTGCTTTTTGTTTCAAAATGGCGGAAAAAATCCAAAAATGTCCCAAAAACTGTTTTTTCCCATCATCGTTATTTTTTTCAAAAAGTTCAAAGTTTAAAAAAAAGTTCAATAGATTAAAAATGTCTTGAAATTAACCATAGAACAATATGAAATTTTTTTCAGATTTTTTAGAAAAACTGATTTTTCAAACAATCAAAAATTTGCAAAAAGGTTTTTCAAAAAATCTGAAAAATTCAAGAATATTCTTTGACTAATTCTAAGATATTTTTATTCTTGAAAAATTGGTACCAGAGCCTATAGATTTCGAGAAATGAATTCTCAAACTTTTACATAACGGTTACATCACGAAAAACAGTTGAAGTTCTTTGATCAATTGTTTCCCAAAAACTATAGGCTCTGTTACCAATTTTCCTAGAATAAAAATTTCTTAGAATTAGTCAAAGAATATTCTTGAATTTCTTCAGATTTTTTGAAAATTTTTTTGCAGATTTCAAACTTGATTTGTTGAAAAATCAAAAAAAAATTCTAAAAAATCTGAAAAAATGTCATAGTGTTCTATGGTTAATTTCAAGACATTTTATATATAAAAATTTTCTGTTAACCCATAAATTTTGCGGTCAAACTCATGTTATAAAATTGATAGCTTTGGTCGTTATGGGTTAGTGTTTCATGGAAAATTGACTTTTTTTTATTAAAATTCATTTAATCCAGGTAGAAAGTTTAATTGCTTTGTAGAAAATGCTCATTATTGGGTTGAAAGTTCACCTTCTTTGCAGACAATTCATCTTTTTGTCATGAATGTTTAAGAATTTTGTAAAAATTCAACTATTTGGATGGGAATGACCTTTTTAGATGAAAATTCATACATTTTGGTACAAAATTGAGTTATTTGGTTTTAAATTAACTTTTTTGCTTGAAATTCATATTTTTCGAAATTAAAAATTCCACTATTTGATTTACATCATATATTTGGTTAATAAATAACTTTTTTACTAAAAATTTAAATTTACGGTTTGAAAAAATTAATTTTATTTAAAAATTTCAACTTTTTGTTATAAAATAACTTTTCTTATTCAGATTCATATTTTTAAATAAAAAATTTAATTATTTGGTTTAAAATTAACTTTTTTATTTAAAATTCACATCTTTTGGTGGAAAATTTAACCAAAAAATTTCATTTTTGTCTTTTTGCATTGAAAATTTCTATATATGGTTGGAAATCAACTATTTAGTTGCGAATTAACTTTTTGGATGAGATTCATATTTTAAAATGACATTTTGCAGAAAAAAGATCTTCTAATAATCGCTCCACTGGAAATCGAACCACAGAACTTCTTATTTCCGGTCGAGTGCTTTCCCAATTAAGCTATCAGATAAATTATTATTATATTATATTATAATATATAATTCATATTTTTATGATTTTTTATTTTCCATCTTTTCATCAAATGACGTTAATTATTTTCTGTTATTACAGATATCCTGTAAGAGATTAATATTTTTGGATCCAAAATGTAACCATTTGGTATAAAGTTCAATAATTATTTGGTTAAAAATCAACTGTTTTTTAAAAAATTCAACTTTTTGGCTTCAAATAAACTTTTTGTTTAAAATGCATACTTCCGAGTCAAAAAATTCAATTAATTATTATGAAAGTTGTTTGTAGAAGAGTTGTTTTTACTTTCATTGAAAAATCATCTGCGAAATCTGCATATCGGATCCCATGACGATTATTTTGGTCGAAAAATAATTCCCAAATGGGAATTCTGTCGAGCCCCTATTATACCCTTATACATATCCTCACTTGAGTTAAGGAAACCAGGAGTACCCACGTGGGATTCGTTGTTGCGACAGTTAACGTCGTGCCGTGTTCTGCAAACGTGACAGCGACAAGGCGAAACGCAATATTCTATACTCTGACGATGACGAAGTGGTTCTGTCGGCTGAAACCTCCTTATTTCCTTCTATGCCGTTTCTTGCTTAGTTTGCTTCTTGCACGGTTCGCCGCTCCACCCATCCCTTTTTTATTCTCCTTACAAGTTTCCACTCAATTCCGATCACTCAGATACGTTTCTTTGATAATTTCAAGTTGTCGGACCTTCTTGTCGTCGTTAATTACGTCGTTCAAATCTCCATCTCCCATACTTTCTCTTCCTACACCCCTCCTTTCGCCTGCTTCCCTTTCCCATCGATAATTCTCCTACTATTACTTCCTCTACTTCACAAAACTTCCTTTACTATCCCTCCCCTTACTACCCCCACACTTTCTGACCAAACCCTACTTCCCTTCCTTTACTTCCCCTACTTCTCTACCTAAATTCCTCTTCCATAATTTCCCCTGCCCAACATATCAATTATGTTGTATAGATCACCCCCTCTCTATCACTTTTTAATTTTACTTCTCTCTCACACTCATATATCCTTTCTTACCCTATCCGATTCTATCTTTTCATAGCCTCCCCTCTCCTATACTCTATTTCCTTACTTCCCCTCCAATCTCTCCCCTCTTGAATGGTGTGTTAGAAAAATCAAGAGGGGAGAGATTGGAGGGGAAGTATGGAAATAGAGTATAGGAGAGGTGCGGCTATGCAAAGATAGGATTGGATAGGGTAAAAAAGGATCTATAAGCGAGAGAGGCGAAAAATCAAAAAGTGATAGAGAGCGGGTATGATTTGTACAACTTAATCGACATGGTGGGAAGGGGAAGTGATGGTGGAAGAACTGCGGGGGATGGAAGTAGAAAGAGTAGGAGAAAAGAAGTAGGGGAAGTTCAGAAAGTGAGGTGGTAGGATGGGAAGGGGGCGAGATATGAGGGGAAGTGGTGTGTGAGGAAAGATAGGAGAGGAGATATTGTAGTGGAATAATGGAAATAGAGTTTAGGAGAGTGGAGGCTATGAAAAGATAGAATCAGGTAGGGTAAGAAAGGATATATGAGTGAGAGAGAGGAGTAAAATCAAAAAGTGATAGAGAGGGGGTGATTTGTGCAACTTAATTGATATGGAGGGCAGGGGAAATGATGGAGGAGGAAATTAGGTAGAGAAGTAGGGGAAGTAAAGGAAGGGAAGTAGGGTGTGGTCAGAAGGTGAGGGGGTAGTAAGGGGAGGGATAGTAAAGGAAGTTT
>JAWWLR010000004.1:23134661-23147091 GCA_035041075.1 Acraspis erinacei | reverse complement strand
TCTACATTTAAATTCAGCTTTTTCCCATCTAAGTATTTCTCTAATCCTGTAATTAAGCCCGCCATCCCTTCTTCATCATCTGCCATCAAAACTATGTCATCTGCGTATGCCAGTGTATAATATAAAATTAATCTTTAACCAAATAATTTAATTTTCAAACAACAAAAAACGATTTTTCAACAAAATAGCTAAATTCTTATCCAAGTAGTTTAATTTTCAAACAAAATTAGAATTGTTAATTTAATTTTTAAATTTAATTAAAGAGAAAAATTATAGGGAAAGAGATTTTTTAAAATAGAATTAATATGGGTATCACGTTTGATTTAATTTGAAACTTTTTTAATTCCTCAGATTTAAAATAAAAAACTCCTGTATTTTCTACAAAATAAATCTATTTTTAACCAAATAGTTTGATTTTCCAGCAAAAAGATGCATTTTCAATCAAGAAGAGTCATTTTCTACCACAAAAGAAGAATTTTCACCCAGTTATTTGGATTTTGAATTTTAAAAAATATAAATTTTCAAGCAGAAATGGAATTATTCAATTTTCAGTGGAAAAAAAAAATTTTTTAACAAAATACGTCAATTTTCAATCAAGCAGGTGAATTTTCAAGTAAGATTATGAATAAAAAATTAATCTTTACCCAATAAATTTAATTTTCAAACAAGAAGATTTCTTTTCAAACAACAAAATACCATTTTTCAACAAAATAGCTGAATTCTTACCCAGATAGTTCAATTTTCAACTAACTCAGATAAATTTTCAAACAAAATTAGAATGGTTAAATTTAATTAAATAGGAAAATAGTAGAGGAAGAGATTTTTTTAAATAAAATAAATGAGGGCATCACGTTTGATTTATTTTGAAACTTTTGAAATTCCTCAGATTTAAAATCAAAATTTCTTGCATTTTCTACAAAATAAATATATTCTTAACCAAATAATTGGATTTTCCAGCATAAATATGAATTTTCAAGCAAGAAGAGTAATTTTCTACAACAAAAGATGAATTTTCAATAAAATAGATAAATTTTCACCCAGTTATTTGGATTTTGAACAAAAAGAAAAAATTTTCAAACAGAAATGGAATTAATATATTTCTAGTGAAAAAAATCTAATTTTTAACAAGATACATCAATTTTAAATCAAGCACGTGAATTTTCAAGTGAAATTATGAATTTACAAAATTCATATTTAAAAAAAAATTAATTTTCAAAAAAAAAGATGAATTTTTAAACAAGAAGATTAATTTTCCAAAAACAAAAAATGATTTTTCAACAAAATAGCTGAATTGTTATGTAGGTAGTTCAATTTTCAACTACGTCAGATAAATTTTCAAACAAAATTAGAATTGTCAAATTTATTGTCAAATTTAATTAAATAGAAAAATAATAGGGGGAAGAGATTTTTTTTCAATCAAATTAACGAGGGCATCACGTTTGATTTATTTTGAAACATTTCAAATTCCTCAGATTTAAAATAAAAAATTCTTGCATTTTCTACAAAATAAATATATTTTTAAGCAAATAGTTAGATTTTCAAGCAAGAAGAGTTATTTTCTGCGACGAAAGAAAAATTTTCAATAAAATAGATGAATTTTCACCCAGTTATTTAGATTTTGAACTCAAGAATATATCAATTTTAAACCAGTAATGGAATTATTAAATTTTCAGTTGAAAAAAATACAATTTTTAACAAAATACATCAATTTTCCGTCAAGCTCATGAATTTTCAAATGAAATTATGAATAAAAAAATCCTATTTAAACAAAAAATGTAATTTTCAACCAAAAAGACGAATTTTCAAACAACAAAAAACTACTTTTCAACAAGATAGCTGAATTATTACCCAGGTAGTTCAATTTTTAACTAAGTCAGATAAATTTTCGAACAAAATTAGAATTGTTACATTTAATTAAATAGGAAAATAATAGGGGAAGAGATTTATTTAAATAAAATAATATGGATATCGCATTTGATTTAATTTAAAACTTTTTTAATTCCTCAGATTTAAAATAAAAAATTCCTGCATTTTCTACAAAATAAATATATTTTTAACCAAATAGTTGGATTTTCCAGCAAAAAAAAGATGCATTTTCAAGCAAGAAGATTAAATTTCTACCACAAAAGAATAATTTTCAATAAAATAGATAATTTTTCTGCAAAAACAATTTAATCTACAACCCAAAAATATGAATTTCTAAAAAGAGAAGTTAATTTTCAGCCAAATATTTTAATTTTTCGCCGAATAGATAAATAAGAAACGAAAAAATTGAATTTTCTACTAACAGAAATCAATTTCAAACCAAACTCTACAACACATTTCATGTTTAAAGTCAAAAATTTGAATTAAAAAAAAGTTAATTTTTATTAAATTGTTTCAATTTTAAAACCAAAAGATAATCATTTCGATGAAACAGTTATTTTTCGAACCAAAAAAGTACATTTCTATCCCAAAAAATTGAATTTTTAAGGAAAAAGGTGAATTTTCAAGCGAGGAGAGTAAGTTTCTACCAAAAAGACGAATTTTTAACAAAATAGATTAATTTTAAACTAAAGAGATATATATTGTCCATTAAATTTGGTAAGTGAATTTTCAACCAAAAAATTTTAAAAAATTTAATCAGAAACAATTAAATTCAATCATAAACGAAAAATTAAAAAAAAAACAATTAAACGATTTTACAATAAAAAATATGAGTTTAAAAAAAATATAATTTTTTATCAAATAGTTAAATTTTATAAGAACCAGTTGAAAGTCCAACCAAAATTTTTTAACTACAAAAAACTACAAAATATAAATTTTCAAATAGAAATGGAATTATTAAATTGTCAGTTAATGAAACAAAAATTGAACAAAATACTCGAATTTAAAAGCAAGTAGGTGAATTTTCAAGTAATATGATACATTTGCAACAAAAAAATTAATTTTTAACAAATGATTCTTAATAAAAAATATAATAATTTATATTTCAACAAAAAAATACTTTTTTTACAAAAAAATTAAATTGACAACGCGAAAATATGAGATTTCAACAAAAAAGTTAATTTTCCACCAAATAGTTCATCTTGTCACCAAATTATTAAATTTTCAAATCAAAAGAACGATTTTTCAATACAAAATAGTTAAATTTTCAGCAAAATAGTTCAATTTTCAACAACAAAAATTATAATTCCCTATCAAGTAATTAAGATTTTAACCCTTTCTTTCTTTTAAGTAATAAACAAACTAAAGTTTTCATGTTTGTTAATTTATAAATAGAAATTTACAAAAAAAATTCAAAATAATACAAAATTTTTTTAATATATTTTAATATATTTATATATTTTATATATTTTTATTTTATATATTATTTATTTTTTTATACATTTTAATATATTTTTTACCAAAATTGTCAGAATTATTTTTCTTGACAGTTTATGTTAAAAAAAAAAACTTTTCTATTCTCGCATCCATTTTAAATTATGAGAATGAGGAATTTTTTACCTTTAAAATCGATTTTTAATATAAGATAAATGACCATAACTTCCTTACTCTTTTATAAAATTTATTAATATAAATATAAATGTATTACACTTCTACAACTGAAGTTCAAACATTTTTAATTTAAGAATTTTATATTCAAATCCTCAAAATTAATGAATCAATCAATGAATAAAAAAATTTTCAAATGATATAATTTTAAGCAATTTTAAGCTAGTAACATTAAAAATGGAACGATAACATTTTTTATAAACTGAAAATTTCTCAAATTAAAAGTTAAATTATTTAATAAATTAATAAATTTAAATATTTTTTCAAATTTTAAATTATTTTTTTTATTTTTTCAGAACTTCTAAAGATCTTTTAAATTGATTCGAATGTTTCCTAAAAAATTTTTTAATATCCTTTGAACTTAAACAAATTTACTTATTCCACATTAATTTTCGATAATTTTGTAAATCTTTCGAAATTTTTAAAAATATTCTCTGGAAATGAATTTTTCAAAATAAAAAATCATCTTCAATTTTCCTAGGAAACTTTTTATATTTTTCTGAAGCCTTTCCAAATTCTTAAAAAGCTTCCACATTTTTTGTTCGAAATCTGTCAAAATCTATATTTGGTTTTGAATGAATCATTTCAAATTGTTAATTAATTTTGAATTTGTTTCAACAGTTTTAAACATCTCTTCAACTTACTCGAATTTTTTCTAAGAATAATCTGTATTCTATTCTTATTTTTATATCAATATTCAACAATTTGATTTACAACTTTTTTTTTAAATATAACAATAAAAAATTTAACGTCTACAATTTATTTATTTTTTTGTTTATTTTTGAATATTTGATTTATAATTACTGATTTTAAAGGAACAGTCAGATTATCCTTAAAGTCTGTAAATTTTCTAAAATTCTAAAAAGATAAAAATTTAACTGATTATTAAAAAAACAGTTGAAATCAAAGTTGGACGTATTTTTTTCCTACGAATTTGTAAAATTCCACATAAAAAAATAAATTCACTGTCATTTCTCGGTCTCGTAAAATTCCCGGTTATTTTCCAGTTTTTCCCAGAATTTTTGACCAAATGGTGGAATTTTAACACAAAAAAGACGAATTTTGAATGAAATTATCAATTACCAGCATTTATATCTTATAATATTTTTAAGCTTGGATCTTTTGTAATCGGGATAAAACAATACTTTATATACAAAATAAAAAACTTCAAATTTACTTATTTATTTTAAAGAAAAAATTACTTTTTTACCATAAAAAATACTTTTTTAACAAAATACTTGAATTTTTAATAAAATAAATAAGGCTTCAACCTAAAAAGATGAATTCTCAAAAAAATGTAAAAGTTGATATTGTAAGGAAAAAATATGAAATTAAATTTTTTTTAAATTAATTTTGCGAACCAAAAAGACCAAACAGTTGCATTTTCAACCAAGAAAGATGAAATTTCTACTAAAAAATATTAATTTCCAAATAAAACAAGAAAATTTTAAAACAGTTTAATTCTTACCTAAAAAATATTTCAGTTGACTTCACAACACCACAGTAAGAATTTTAAATAAGTAAATTTTCCAAAAATATTTGAAATTGCAACCGAAAACGAGGAACTTTTACAAACAAAATTTGAATTTTTAACGAAACAGTTGCATTTTTATTTTAAAACGATAATGTTTCTAATAAAATAGATGAATTTTTGAAAATATAACACAAATTTTCAACAACAAAAATAGATGAATTTTTATCCAAAAAAGATTTTAATTTGACTTTTTGACACCAACATATGAATTGTAAACAAGAAGTCAATTTTCTATGAAATAGTTGAATTTTCAACCACGAAGTTTCATTTTTATCAAAGACAGATAAAACTTCTACTAAAACAGATTAATTTTTAAATTAAAAAAATAAATAAATTTTAAATAATGTTGAATTTTTGCCTAAAAAAGATGCAGTTTCTACTAAAATATATGAATTTTTAAATTAAAAAGACAAATTTTCAAGCAAAAAAAAACTATTGAATTCTCATCAAAAAAAGGGTTTAGTTCACTTTTCAACACCAAAAAACGAATTTTAAGCAAGTTATACGAATTCCCTAATTTTTGCGATACTTTTTTCCAAGTCCCTCAATTTCGTAAATTCTCCAAAAAAAAGAAATTAAATTTTCACCCAAAATTAGTTCCATTTTTTATTGGGTTCTATAATTTCAGTTTGAATTTAAGCGAAAAAAAACGAGAAAAAGGGAAAAAATTTTAAACCAGGAAAAAAGAGTAATTAAAAAAAGAGAGAGAATAGGTAAAAAAATCTTATAAAAAAATAATTTTATTTCAGATATCGATGAATGCATAACTGAAAAACCGTGTGCCCAACTCTGCAGAAATCTACCCGGAAAATATGAATGCTACTGTAGATACGGTTTCCAATTACAACCCGACGGTCAATCCTGTCGAAAAAATGGTAAATAAAAAAAGTACTAACATGAAAAATAATGAAAAAACTACTAATAAAAGAAATTTTTTTAAAAAGGTGTCAATAAGGAAAATAATAAAAAAAATATGTACACATTTTTTTACTGGTATTTAAAAAAATGTATCTTCCGTTTTCAGATAGCGATGGAACAGCTTTTGAGGCTCACGATTTGGAAAACGACTTTGGGATCGAAACAACTGATTCCACCAACCGAGGTATTTTTTTTCAAATATTTTCAATACTTATCCGATTCCTGTTTTTACGAATTTTTCCTGAAAATTAATATTCCAGGACCTGATTTTTAACCTTGAAATATTTTTAACATAGTTTTTCATTAATAAAATACAGCAATTTTAAATTAAAATGTTTATTTATTTATTTGTTTAAACTAAAAAAAATTTAAAAAAAAAATGATTAAACTTGAACCAAAAACGTTTTCCACCAATTAGTTGAATTTTGAAGCTGAAAAGCGAACGTTTTTAGAAAATGCTTGATTTTCAAACCCAAAAAAAAAATTGTAGAAAAAGATGAATGATAAAAAAAATGTATTTCAACAACAAAAAACTTATTTCCAACTAAATAGTTGAATTTTCAACAGAATAATTAACTTTTAAATAAAATAGTTGAATTTTTAAATAAAGAGATGAAACAACCAAAAAGAAAAAATTATTTAAAGAAAAGAGTTTTCAACAAAGTAGTTAAACTTTCAAACAAGGAGATTAATTTTCTACTAAAATTATCAATCTTGAACTTAAAATTCTACAATTTTAGGCATAAAAAAATTAATTTTTAACAAGCAAAAAACGAATTTTTAACCATGGAGATTAATTTTCAGCTAAAATGATAAATCTTCGACAAAAAAAATATATTTTTTATTCCATAAGACGATTTTTTTGTAAAAAAAGGTTCAACTTTCAACCCGAAAAATGAATTTTTAACATAAAATTAATTTTCAACCAGTTTTATTTTTATCAAAAAAATAGAATAATTCAGCAAAGAAGATTAGTTTTCTACCAAAAAATACGAATTTTGAATTAGGAAAGATCAATTTTCATACAAAAGTAAAAATCTGAATTTTCAGTTTAAAAAAATTGATTTTCAACACACACGCACACACACAAACGAGTTTTTAATCAAAGGTGAATTTTTACTTAAAATTATGAATTTTCAAAAAAAAATATATATTTTTAACAAAGATTTGCAACCTTCAACCAATTGACTTTGTTAATTAAAAAAATTAATTCTGAACAAATCATATAATAGTAAATATTGCATCCAAAAAAGATTTTTATTTAAAGTAAAAAACAGTGGAATTTTACCTAAATTCGCAAAAACTTTCTCTTAAATAATATCGTTTTAGTTATGAATTTTCTTATTTGGTTGAGAATTTAACATTTTTCTTAAAAATCATTATTTTTGGTTGCAAATTCGACTATTTTGTTAAAAATGCAACTCTTTTTGTCTTTTTGGTTTAAGATTTCATCTTTTTTAGTGGAAATAATTCATATTTCTTGGATTTAATTTAATTTTGGATTGAAATTCCTATTTTTATGTTGAAAAGTCATTGGAAATATTTTACAATGAAAATTCAAATCTTTTTTTTTATTTATCTTTTTTATTTAAAAATGCACCTGTTATAGCAGAATTTTCATTTTTCTCGGACAAAAATGCAACTGTTTGATTGAAAATTTAACTGTCTTGTTAAAAAGTCATACTTTTTTAATTAAAAAATCGTCTAGTTAGCAAAAAATTAACTTATTGTTTACAAGTCTTATTTCAATTTTAGAAGAATTTTCATCTTTCTTGAATAGAATGCAACTTTAGGGTTGAAAATTCATTCTTAGATTTTTCAATGAAGAATTTATCTTTTTTTTTAAATTCATCCTTTTTGGTTGATAAAATTCCTTTTTTTGAATTAATTCAAGCATTTTTTTTAAAATAAAAAATTTATATTTTTTCAAATAAATTTCACCTTTTTTTTTTTGATAAAAATGCAACTATTTGGTAGAGAATTGAACACTTTTATAGAAAATTCATCCTTTTTGGCTAAAATATCGTATTTTTGTATTAGAAATTAAATTTTTTCGTAGAACATTATTATTCTTGATTCAAACTCAACTTTTTTTGTTGAAAATGTATTTTCATCATTCAAAAATTCACCTGTTTTAGTAGGACTTTTTTTTATAAAAATGCTATTTTTTTTTTTTAATTATTCTTCTTCGTGTGAGTATTCAACTATTTTGTTTAAAAAATGTTGTTGAATCAGTTTGTTAAGAGATTCATTTTTTGGTTGAAAATTTATATTTTTAGTTGAAAATCCATCTCTTTGGTTGAAAAAATTCGTCTTTTTAAATTCAAAATTCATTTTTTTCCTTTTTTTTATGAAAATTCAACGATTTTTTTCTGTAAATAAAAATGTATATGTTTTCATAAAAATTTCACCTTTTTTGGGCAAAAATTCAACTATTTGGTAGAGAATTTAACAATTTTGTGGAAAAGTCATCCTTTTTGGTTAAAAAATTGTATTTTTGTTTTAGAAATTAAAATTTTCCGTAGAACTTTATTATTCTTGTTAAACTACCTTGTTAAAAATTTATTTTTTGGTTGTAGGCTCATTTCTTTGGTTAAAAATTTAACTGCCTTTTCTATATCAAATTAATTTTTTAGCTGAAAATGTAAACTTTTCCATTTTTTAAGATTAATCTTTTTTAGTTTAAAATTCTCCTAGTTTTTGGTAAAAAAAACTAATTTTCTTGGTTTGAAATTTTATTTTTGTCGATTAAAAATACATCAGTTTCATGTGAAATTATTTTTTTTTCTGAAAATTCATTTTGTTGGTTTAAAAATCCAATTTTTTCGAGAAAATTCATCTTTTGGCTTGAAGGTTCAACAATTTAGAAAAAACTTTTATTTATTTCATGAGTAAAGAATCATTATTTGTTGAAAATTTATCTTTTTTTATTAAAATTCAAGTATTTTGTTTTAAAAAAACCACATTCTATAGTAGAAAAGGTATTTTTTGTTTAAAATAAATTAATCAATTTGAAAATTTTTCATTTGTATCTGAAATACTGTTTTATTCCGTTTATAAAAAAATCTGTGTTAAAATTATTACAAGATTAAAATGTATTTAAGTAATAATGATCAAGGAAATGAAAAATTAGACAAGGAAAAATTAAAATTTTAAATTTTACAGATACTGAAAATGAAGTAGGCGATGATAACGAAGATCGCGACTATGAAGTAATTCTCAAGAGACTCACTAAACTTGAAAAGGTAACTGTGAGCCCTGCCAATATAACAGAAATTAAAAAACAAATGAAGCAATAAAAATTAATATTTCCACAGCAATTCGCGCGTGGAAAGAAAAGGGAAATAGAATCAACAGACATGGACCTGAAATTGTCTTCAGCCGTCGAGAGTATCAACGAAATGAAACGAACAGTTGAAAATGTGGTATGAAAATCAAAAGAAAATTTTCTAAATCGGAATTTTAAATCTAAACATTTATTTCTAGAAGAGAAAGTTTTAATTATAAATGTTTTTTAATACATTTAATAAGATTTCAAATCATTTCCTAAAATTTCGGAACAGAATGTGGAAGAATTTAAAGCGGAATTTTAGAAAAAATTAGAATGACTTTAAAAAATATATAAAAGTTTTTGAAAGATAGAAGAATAATTTAAAACTTAGAAATATTTTAACAAATTTAGAAGGAAATATCGATTTTTGGACACTTTAGGAAAATTTCTTTAATTTTCCAGAATTGGTTCAAAATTTTAGGGAAAAGTCAAATGATTTTAAAAAATGTTCAGAGGCTTTTAAAAATTTTCAAAATTAATAAAAAATTTGATTAAGAGATATAAGAAAATATTTAAAAAGATATTTTGCAATTTTAGAAGTATTGAAGAGATTAAAAATATTTCCAAACCTTGATTTCCGAAAATATTTATAAATTTTTTTTACCCTCAAAAAGTCCTATATATCTTTTTCAATAAATACAGTTTTTTCTAAAATTTTGTCTAACACAATAAAAATTCTTAGATATTTTATACTTTTTTTCGAAATATCTTAAATCTTCAAAAATCTGTCCGAGTTTTCTCAAGAAACATCAAAGAAAATTAAAAAAATAGTTATTCGAAACTTTTCCTTTGTATTACAAATTTTTTTCTCTTCAAATTATAATTTGCCTCAAATTTTTTTTCGTTTATAACTTAAATATCTTTTTTGATTAAAAATTTAACAACTTTGTTCAAATTCTTTTTTTTTTAATATTATATTTTGGGTATAAATTTCTGCTTTTTTTATTGAAATTGCAACTGTTTCTTTAAATTTAAAAATGCAATTATTTCGGATTGAAAATCAACTTTTACATTTTTCTTTTAGAATTAATCTTTTTTTATTAAAAATTCAACAACTTGGTTAACTACTATGTTAGAAAATAATTTTTTATTCATTCCTTTAGTTGAAAATTCTAATTTATTGGTAGAAAATTAATCTTTTCAGTAGAAAATTCACGTATTTCATCCAAAACTCAATTATTTATATGGTGAAAAATATTACCAAATTTTCAAAAATGAATCTGAAAGATTTTAGGGCCTTTTATTTTTTTAATTATTTAAAAATCGAATATGCAATATTGTAAAAAATTTCGCAAAAATTTGGATTAAAATTTTTTTTATAAACAGCTTTAAGAATTTTTAAAGCTGTTCAAAATTTTACCCAAATAATAAAAAATATATCTCGAATATTCTAGGGTAATTTTCATATATTTTTTTTTAATTTGAAAAAATTCGAATAATTTTTTAAGGTATTTAGAAGTTTTGAAAAAATTAATTTCAAGATTTTCAAAATTTTGGCCAAAAATGTAGATTTTCGGAATTTTTTAAGAAAAACAACGCTTTTTTATAAGAATGTTGAAGGGTTTCAAGAAAATAAAAAAACTTTATCTATATTTCTAGGAAATTTCCAAGATTTCCGAAATTTTCATATGAGAATCTGACAGATTTTAAGGGAATATTTGTCAATTAAAAGAAAATTAAGTAAAAGTCCAATCATTTAAAAAAATATATATTTAGAAAGTTCTGAATTTTTTATAATATTTAAAGAAATTTTAAGACTTCAAACATTTTAAAAATAATTTTTTTTATTTTAACAAATTTATTTGAAGATAATATTTAAAATCATTTCAACACAGTTTATAAGATTGCCAAAATTTCAAAAAGGAATCTGGAAGGTTTTAAACCTTTTTTTAATTTTAGGAAAAAATCGAATAATTTTTTAAAACATTTAAAATTTGAAGAAAGAACAAATTTCGCAAGAAATGCAGTTTCTTCTTTAATGTTGGTAAAATAAACTTTTTTGAACTTTGAAGGGTTCAAGAGAATCAAATTTTTTCTCTACATTCCTAGGAAAATAAAAAAAAAATAATTTTAAACAATTGATTATTCAAAAAGATTGAATTTTAAGGCAATTTTTTACTTTATGAAACATTTGTTCCAATTTTTTGAGATATTTAGAAGGCTCAAGAGCTTCGAAAAGATTGAAAAAAGTTTAATTTCCAAATTTACAAAAATTTCTACAAAAAATGTAGATTTTTGAGATTCCAAGGAAAATGAAAAACATTTCAAAAGATTTCCAAAATTTTAAAATAAGAATTTGGAGGATTTTAAGACAATTCTGATAATTTTTCAGAATTTTAGGGAAAATTCCGAGTCAATTCAGGAGATATTTCACAATTTCAGAAGTTTTTAAGAAATTAAAAATATTTTTAATATTGAAAAGATTTCCGAAAAATGAATAAGAAATTTTTCAAATTCTTCCAAACATCTAAAACACTTCAATTTCGTCTCACATAACCAGAATTTCCCTAAAATTTTGTATAAATCCTTTAAAAAAATATATAAAGATTATTTTTCAAAATATCTGAAATCTTTGAAGAAAAAATTAATTTTTCTCAAGAATCTTAGGAAAATTATATTTATATAACTTTAAAAAAAATTAGGACTTTTTTTTGTTATTAAACATTATTTTTTCGTAGAAAATCCTCTTCAAAAATAAAAATTCGATTTTCTTTTTTTTCCAGCAACTCATGCAACAAGAAATCTACGAGATGCGGGGCAAACTGAAACAATTTGAGTTCGAGACGAGAAGAATACAACATCTGACGAATCGCGTGATTGATTTAGAAAACAGATTGAGGATACGTTGCAGATCCTGAAATTCTACTGCCAGCCATAATAATTTTACGAGGAAGAAGAACCAAAAGAAGAAAAAAATAATGTCAGAGTCACTGTCATTTTTGCATTTACTTTATGTATATTTAATAATTAAAGTCTACTTACATTAAACTTTGTAATAAAATACAAAAGTATTTAATGAACAACAAAACTGTGCTCACTTTGATTTCGAATCGGAAAAAGTATCTACAGAATATCGTGGAATAATTGTTGAATATTGTAATTATTTTTAACTA
>JAWWLR010000004.1:23116065-23128503 GCA_035041075.1 Acraspis erinacei | reverse complement strand
TAAAATAAATAAAATAAATAAAATAAATAAAATAAATAAAATAAATAAAATAAATAAAATAAATTAAATAAATAAAACAAATTTTTAAAAAATCAGGTAAGTTTAAGAGATATTTAGAAGTTTTGAAAAGATACAAAAAATCAATTTAAACTTGAAAAGATTTTGAAAATTTAAAAAAAAAAGCCAAGATTAATGAAGATTCCAGTCCAAAAATTTAGAAACATTAAGAATTTTGAAATTTTATATATTTTAAGGTTTTTTTAAAGAGAATATTTAAAACATTTTAGTTTTATTTTTAATTTTGGTAAAATAAGCTTTTTAAACTTTGATGGGTTTCAGAAGAATAAGATTTTTTCTCTACATTCCTAGGAAAATGTAAAAAAATAATTTTAAACAATTAATTATTTGTCAATATTTGCACAATTTCCAAAAAAAACAATCTGGTGAATTGTAAGGCAATTTTGAAATTTTATTTATTTTAGGATTTTAAGATTTTTATTTTGAGAGAATATAAAACATTTGAAAACATTCTATAAGATTCTTGAAATTGTAAAGAAAGAATCTGGAAGATTGTAAGGCCATTTTTTTAATTTTGCAGGATTTAAAAAAAAATTTAGAAATCAATTTAAAAATATTGAAAAAATTAAACAAAATGTATATCTTTGAAAATTTCGGAAAGAAATTTTGAAATCGTTTTTTATTTTGATAGTTTTCGAGATTTAGAAAATTCTTAAAAACAAATCCGGTAGATTTTTAGACAATTTCAGAAATAATTGAATTCATTCAAAAAAAGATATTTCGGAATTATAGAGGTTTTGGAGGATAAAAAATATTTAAAACTTTTGAATAATTCCCGAAAATGTATTAAATATTATTACATTCGGTTCAAGCGCCAAAAAATTTAAATATATTTTAACCTGACTCAAATTTGTCCTTAAACTTGATAAATTCCGAATTTTTAAATATTTTTTGGTTGAAAATTCAAATATTTTATTCAAAATGCATCTTTTTGGAGTAATTTAACTTTTTTTGCTATAAAATTAAAATCGTATTTACTTTTAATATCAAATATTTTATTTTTCATTAAGAATTCATCTTTTTGGTAGAAAAATAATTTTTTTTAGTTCAAGATTCATCATTTTACTTCAAAATTCATCCCTTTGTTTGAAAATGTAAATATTTCATTGAAAATCAGTTTTTTTAGCAGATATTTTTTTTTTGAAGATTCAACTATTTTGTTGAAATTGTTTTTTAATGAATTAAACTATTCTTGATATAAAATTATTAAGAATTAAATTATTATTTTTACAAAGAATATAAAAATAAAAGATCATTTAGAATAGAGGATAAAGATCATAAAATAATAAACTTAAATAATTGGATATTAGAAAAATAAAATATTACCAGTCGCAACTTCCGAGATTTCTTTCATGTCCGAATCGGCAGGAGCATTTTCGTCAATTCCGAGAGTTTTCTTAAGTCTTGCTAATTCCTTAACACCATAACGTTCCCGTTTAATCGCTTTGCATTTTCTCCTCCATTTGCTTCGCAGCGATTTTGCCATTTTTGTGGGTTCTTAAAAATATTGCGAAGCGAAATATTGAAATTATTTTTCTACGAACACGGTCATTCATAAATTTTTAATATTTTAAACTCTAAATCATAATTTTTAAGATTTTATATTATTAAAAAATAAATAATCTAAATACAAATATAAAATTAATAATTACCATAAAATTAAATTATTTAAATAAAATTTATCTATTCCTTTAGGTCGAATTTATAAAATTCATAATCTTAAGCCCAAAACACCTTCATAAACAATAATTATTTGTTTAACTTTATATTATTTGAGAAAGAATTGTTTCCTATCGACTAATATTATATAAATATCATTTTAATTCATTATTTGAATGAATAAATAATTTACTTCCAATAAATCCTGTTAAAATAAGGCAAGTTTAAACAAATTTAATTAAAAATAATTTGTTTTAGAAATATTAGTCATACTTATTTGATTTTTAAAATCATACATTAAATAATATAAATAACAGAATTTATACCCTCATTTTTTGTAATTCTCCGTGATAAATATTTACTAAATAAGGTCTAAAGTTGAGTGTAAAACAATGTAAAAAAAAAGAGCATTTGGAGTAAATTTTGTGTCTCACTTTACAGTGACTTTAAAAATAACGTTTTTAAACTTATTTCGACGCAAAACTGAATACTTTCGAAGTTTTTAATCACTAAAAAATTATCTATGCAAAATGAAATCTGCTGGATATTATTAAAAATAAATATCCCCTTTCTGACAAAACATAACCTCAAAAACAGAAATTGCCACATTCTTGTTCTTAAATAATGTCTATACGGATATATTAAGTTTAGAATATTCCTAGGAGTAAATCTTACCTGTTTAACTAATTAATATTAATTTTTAAATATTTTGTATAGTATATTTTTGCCAAATTGTTCACAGAAACTAAGAACTCCACGAACCCACGTGTTTATTAAAATTTCGGAATGCTGCACTAGCGCTCTCTGACGACCAAATGCAGAATTCAAGCAAAGAAGGAAACTTTAAATTTTCTGTAAAAAAATCAACTTTCAACAACAAAAATCGACTTTTGAATACTATTTTAATCAATGAGATGAATTTTCTACTAAAATTATGAATTTTTCAAGAAAGAGAAAATTGATTAATTTATTATAATTTGAAGCCAAAAGACGAATTTTCTTTAAAAGAGTTAAATTCCTACCCCGAAAATATGAATTTTCAGAAGATTGTTTTTCTACATTTTGTACCAAACAGACAAATTTTCAACGAAAAAAGAAAATTAATTTTATACAAAAAAAAATCTACTAAAAAAAGAACAATTTGCAACGAATCATAGGGAAAATACATTTTAAGTTTACGAAATTAATTCTAAACAAAAAAAGAACTTTTAACATAATAGTTAAATTTTTAAACGTAAATATGTACTTTCAACAACAAGAAAATATAAAGATTTTTAACAAAGTAGTTTAGCTTTTACCCAAGTAGTTTAATTTTTTATTAATTTTTTTTAAGTAGTTAAATTTTCAACTAAAGAGAGATAAGTTTTCAACTAAAATGATGAATTTTCCAATCAAAGAGTCGATGTGTTCACAAATACACATTTTTCTATAAAAAAAGAAAAAATAATCCAATTATTACATTTTTAAGCTAAAATTAGAATTATCTGTAAAACAGTTTAATATTTTAACCCGAAAATATGAATTTTCAGAAGATTAGTTTCCTAATTCCAACGTTTTCTACGAAAAATACAACTTTTCAAATAAAAAAAAAAGGAATTTGAAACCAAGAAAATTAGTCATCTACCAAAAAAAAGATCAAATTTTCAACTAAAAAACAAGAATATTCAACCACTAATGGGAAAAGTACTTTTGTAGTTTACAAAGTTAATTCTGAAAAGAAAACTTTTAACAAAATAGTTAAATTTTCGAATAAGAAGATGTACTGTTGTCAATAACAAAAAAATGTATAGAATTTTAACAAAGTAATTCAACTGTAACCCAGGTAATTAAATTTTTAAACAAAGAGATGAATTTTCAACTGAGATCGTGATTTTTTCAACAAATATATATTTTTTAGGCAAGAAAGAAAAAAAGTTCATCAAATTTTGTAAGTTGCAAGCCAAACGACGACTTTTTTTAAAAATAGTTCAATTTTTAACCAATTTCCGACTAAAAAAGAATAAATTTCAAACCAAGAAAATTATTTTCTACCAAAAAATACCAATTTTATCTAAAAAAGTACAATTTTGAACTAATAATGGCAAAAATAAATTTTCAGTTTACAAAATTAATTCTAAACCAAAAAAAAGAACTTCTATCAAAATAGTTAGGTTTTCAAACCAAAAGACCTACTTTCAACGACCAAAAAATACATAGCTTTTTAATAAAGTAGTTGAACTTTTACAAAGTACTTAAATTTCAGATTAAAAATAAATTTTTTTAAAAGAAGTTGAATTTTTAACCGAACAGATTACTTTTTAACTAAAATGATGAATTTTCCAATAAAAAAGATGTACTTTCAACAATAACAAAATATATAGATTTTTAATCAAAGTAGTTTAACTTTTACCCAAGTATTTAATTCAAAATTAAACAACAATATTTTTAAAATTTTAGATGAATAGCTTTCTTCCAAAAAAGAAACATTTTCAACTAAAATAAAAATTGTCATTCAGGAGAATAAAATTTTTTCTCTATATTCCTAGGAAAATTAAAAAAATAATTTTAAACAATTACTTATTTTAAAACATTTGCACAATTTGCAAAAAAACAATCTGGTGAATTTTAAGGCAATTTTTTATTTTATGAAAAACAAATAGATAAGTGTAAGAGATATTTAGAAGTTTTGAAAAGATACAAAAAATCAATTTAAACTTGAAAAGATTTTTAAAAGTTTGAAAAAAAAACCAAGATTAATGGAGATTCCAGTCCAAAAATTTAGAAATATTAAGAATTTTAAAATTTTATTTATTTTAGGATTTTAAGATTTTTATTTTAAGAGAATATTTAAAAACATTTGAAAACATTCTATAAGATTCTTGAAATTATAAAGAAAGGATCTGGAAGATTTTAGGGCCATTTTTTTAATTTTGCAGAATTTAAAAAAAATTTTAGAAATAAGTTTGAAAATATAAAAAAAATTAAAACAACAGGTATATCTTTGAAAATTTCGGAAAGAAATGTTGAAATCTTTTTAAGTTTGAAAGGTTTCGATATTTAGAAAAAGACCAATTTTTACTAAAAAAAAAGTACAATTTTCAACCAATAATGGCAAAAATACATTTTCAGTTTACAAAATTAATTCTAAACCAATAAAAAAAGAAATTCTATCAAAATAGTTAGTTTTTCAAACCAAAAGATGTACTTTCAATAGCCAAAATTACATAGCTTTTTAATAAAGTAGTTGAACTTTTACAAAGTACCTAAATTTCAAATTAAAAGGAAATTTTTAAAAAAGAAGTTGAATTTTTAAACAAACAGATTAATTTTTAACTAAAATCATTAATTTCGCAACCAAAAAGATGTCCTCTCAACAATAACAAAATATATAGATTTTTAATAAAAGTAGTTTAACTTTTACCCAAATACTTAATTTAAAATTAAAAAAATATATTTTTTAAATTTTAGATGAATAGCTTTCTACCAAAAAAGAAACATTTTTAACTAAAAAAAAAACAAATTTTTAATTATAAAAGAAGACCTTTCAAACCAAAAAAATTACATAGGTAGTTTTCAACCATAAAAGACAAACTTACAACTAAAAAAGATCAAATTTTTACCAATAATAGAAAAATTGCATTTTTAGTTTAAAACATTAATTTAAAAAAAAAAGAATTTTTAACAAAATAGTAAACTTTTCAAACAAAAAGATGCATTTCAACAACAAAAAAGAACAAAATATGTATTTAAACTTTTGTCTAAGTAGTTGACTTTTAATTTTAAAAAGATAGATTTAAAAAAAAGTAGCTGCATTTTCAACCAAAGAGACGAATTTTCAACTAACATAAAATTATTCTTTTTCAACTGGGATAGCTAAACTTCCAGTAATTAAAAACCACGGTTAAATTTGTAACAAAAAATATATATTTTAAACGAAAAATGTAATAGAGTTGATATTCAAACAGAAAAAAGACTATTGAATTTAATAAAAAAAATACGACTTTTAAACAAAATAGTTCAATCCTCCAACAAAACAGAATGATATTCATACGAATCAGTTAACATTTTTAACAATTTTAATCAGTGATTGAATTCTAGCTATAAATCAGTCATTCCACGGATAAATAAGTAAGTTTTACTGATTTTTATTTAATTGATTCAAATTTAGAGAGAACGAAACAGTTTGCAGTTTTAACAAAAAAAAAAAAAAAAATTTCTACCAAAAGAGAAGAATTTTAAAACCAAAAGTACTACTTTTATACAAACCAGTCGAATTTGCGACCCGAAAATATATATTTTTAACGATAATTTTTATTTTCAACCAAATAGCGAAATTTGAAATACTTGGTTAAAAACATATTTTATTGGTTGAAGAAACCTTGGTGGAAAATTGAACCATTTTATTGAAAAAACTTTTTTTCGTTTTAAAATAATTTTCTTATTTTTCTCAAAAAGTATTTAGGGTAATTACAATTGTTTGGTATATTTCCGTTCCGAAGATGATGAAGTAGAATTATAGAGAACGACTGATTTAAAAAAAATGCAATCTTTAAAAATATCTTGTGATCCCTGTTTACAAAAAAATATTATAGGAAATTCATTATAGGTTTTAAAATATTACATTATATGTTAAAATATTGAAAGAGTTGATGCAAACATTTTAAAGATTTCTAAATGTATCATGAGATTCCAAAGGTATTTAATAAATTTCTAGATATTTACACTGATTTTATGACTTTTCAAAGGATTTAAAGTGCATTCAAAATATTTTAATTTAATTAAAAAGATTTTATCGGTTTTCAAGAGATTTAAAAATAATTCTACGGATTTCAAAGAATTTTGAAACGTTTCGAGGTAGTTAATGGGACTTTAAAAAATTCCAAATAGTTCAGTTTTTTTTAAATATTGATTTTATAAATTTTCAAACATGTTACGAGGTTTTGGGGGTTCCAATAGATTTTAACAGATTGCGAGAGACTTCAGCGAAAAGATTTTATTACTTTTGAAGATACTAAAAATATTTCCAAGGATTTCAGGGAATTTCGAAACATTTAAAGGTTTTTTATTTTGTTTCAAAGATGAAAAGGGATTTCAAAAAATTTGGTAGAATTTCGAAATATTTCAAGATATTTCTAGTTAAAATTGGAAAATAAATGGAATTTTAAGGGATTTCTAGCGATTCTAAAGATTTTAAGGTATTTTAAGATATTTCAAGGAATTTCATAAGATTTAAGGATTTGATAAAGTCAAATTTAATTTAATACCGTTTTTTAAGATTAAATTTTGATTCAAACGGGAAAAATTAATTTTCAGTCAAAATAATTCATTTTCAACCAAGAAAAAGGGAATTTTCATCAAAATAGTTAAATTTTCAACGAAAGCGATAAATCTTCGATTAAAAAAGAGAATTCTCAACAAAAAGTGTAATATTTGATATTTCCAACAAAAATATTTTAATTTTCAATAAAAAACAGTCGAATTAAACTATAAAATACAAATTTTGAACAAAAGATAATTCATTTTCTAATTGATAGTAGTAAAAGATTTTTACGGATTACGAGAGACTTCGGCGAAAAGATTTCTTTGATTTCGAAGATATTTAAAATATTTCCAAGGATTTCGGGGAATTTCGAAACATTTCAAAGGATTTTTAACTTCTTTCAAAAGGTTCAACGTATTTCTAAGAATTTTGTAGAATTTCTAAATTTCTAATGAAAATTTGAAAATGAATAAAATGAAATACAATTTCAAGGGATTTCTATCGATTCCAACGATTTGAAGGCATTTTAAGATGTTTCACAAGATTTAAGAAAAAAAATATCATCCAAAATAAGTTTTAAAAAAGTCATTTTATACTAAAATGATTAAATTATTAATCTAAAAAAATTAGTTTACAAAAAGTCAATTTTCAACTAAAAAAGATCAATTTTCTAGCACAAATATATTTGCTACATTTTCAGTGAAAAAAATAATATTCAACAACAATAGAAGGATTATCAACAGAATAGTTACATTTTTGACCAAAGAAATAAATTTTTAACTAAAATGATTAATCATCAACCAAAAGAATTAATTTTTACCAAATAGATGATTTTTCAATGAAATAATTACATTTTCCGCAAAACAGGTGAATTTTTAACCAAGAAGAACAAAAATGTCTATCATAAAACATAACTTTTCTACAAAAAATGAAATAGTTAAACTTTCAGTTTAAAAAAAAGTTTTCAATAAAAAAATAAATTTTAACAAAAACTGAATTTTCAGTAAAATGTTTAATTTTTGAAAGAATTTTCAGCTAGATAATTAAATTTGCAGCCAAAGAAATAAATATTTGACTAAAAAGGTGGATTAATCACTAAGAAGGTTAATAATCTACCACAAAAGACAAAGCTTCAACAAAATAAAGAATTTTTCAACCAAATAATTGAACTTTCATCTAAAGGAGATAAATGTTCATAGAAAAATGAAATAGTTAAATTTTCCGTTAAAAAAATTAATTTACAACACAAAATTTCCATAAAATAGTTAAATTTTGAACAAAAAAAAAAGGTTTTTCTAATTAAAATTATGAATGATCCACCAAAAAATTAATTTTTAAGAAAACAGTTAGACTTTCAATTAAGAGGTCTTTTGGCAGCATGTCCTATAGGCGGGTATTTTCTCTGAAAGTATCGTAAAAAATAGAGCTTAGTTTTCTACGTTTTCTACCAAACAGGATAATTTTTAACTAAAAAAAGAAAAGAAATTTCAAACCAAGGAAATTAGTTTTCTACAAAAAAAAAAAAAATTTCCAACTAAAAAGGAAGAATTTTAAACCAATAGTGAAAAAGTACATTTTCAGTTGACAAAGTTAATTCTGAATAACAAAAAGAAAGAACTTTGAACAAAACAGTTAAATTTTCAAATAAGAAAATGTATGGCTTTCAAAAACTAAACAATATATGGATTTTTAACATAGTAGTTAAACTTTTACCCAAGTAGTTAAATTTTCAACTAAAGAGGTGAATTTTAAATTAAAATTATAAATTTTCTAACCAAAGAGGTTTTAAGCCAAAAGACGAATTTTCTGTAAAATAGTTAAATTGTTAACCCGAAAATATTAATTTTCAGAAGTTTACTTTTCTATAAAAAAATACCAATTTCCCACTAAAAAAGAATAAATTTCAAACCAAGAAAATTATTTTTCTACCAAAAAAGACAATTTTTCTTCTATAAAGTACACTTTTCAGCCAACAATGGCAAAAATACATTATCAGTTTACAAAAATAAATCTAAACTAAAACAGAACAACTTGTAACAAAATGTTTCTCGAACTAAAAAATTTACTTTCCACAACAAAATATATAGCTTATCAACAAAAAGTAGTTCAACTTTTTCAAAGTACTTGAATTTCAAATTAAAAAGAAATTTTCAAAAAAGAAGTTAAAATTTAAACTAAGCTTCTTTTCAGTCAAATTTGAAAAAAAATGTTTATTATAATTAAAACATTTTTTTATTAATTGAGCGTTTATAATCGCATCAACTGTCAGGGCCATTAGTCGCAAAGCTTACTGAAAACATAATCCAGCCTCCCTTCCTGCTTTGGGAATCGAACTCGCGCCGCCATGACTTCCTTCTAATAAAAATATGATTGGTCAAAGTAACCCTACTTTTTAAGGCTAATTTCTCTGTTTGTCATTATCATTTCAAACAATTAATAACTGATAAGTGTAAATTAATTCTTTATGAAAAAATGCATGCATATAAAAAATGATTGCATTTAAATAAATGTTAAAAGACACGCAAGAACCAAAAGCCTACTTGCGGTAAATTTAAGGCAAGAAAAACCGATCCTGACGGAACATGCGGTTCATTTCATGTTCGGTTCAGTAAAACTACTTTGGAATTTCGATGCATATTTTGTGACTTTCTTTCTTTTTACCATGTCTCCTAGGTATCGACGCAAAGTGGGTGCTAATTAGAAACTCCTTGAAAAAACCCCCAGAAATCAAAAGTTACCATAAGAGGCAAAGTGCTACGAAATTTCGTATAGATGGTGTTACTGTGCTCAAATCAGGAATAGCAGATGATTTGATCGAATATTCGAGGTAGGTGGATTTAATAGGTGGTATGCACGTGACGTCACAGCGCCCTCCGCCTATACCCCTCTGCTAAGGAACTGTCAAGTCGGCCATATTTGTACAGCAGCCGGTCTTGTTTTATATGGGGAGGTGACTGTGTTTCTCAATTTTGTCATATTAACTTTGCAATTTTTCGTTTCCACGATGGTTATTTGTGCCGTATTTGGCTGCTCTGAGCAATCAGCGAAGAATTCAGGAGTTCGTTTTTTTAGTATACCGGCTATTTTAAAAAAACAGTGCAGTAAAACTATAGAATTATCTACCCGGCGACGAGCGCTTTGGATTAAACGTATTAATCGCAAAAATTTGCAAGACAAAGACGTGAAGCATTATACTAGAGTTTGCAGTAAACATTTTCTTAGTGGTAAATAAAAATTATATCTCTTTCAAACTTAGAGCTAGTTAGTAGAACTAGTAGCCTTATGGCATTTTACAAACATTTTTCTAAAAACTTCGAGGTTATGATGCTCCAATTAAAAAAATTTTTAAACAAAAATTTTATTCTTGACAACTATCAACAATGCACAATTGAAACCGGAAAAGGCCTTCAATACATTATTATTTTTAAAATATTTTATTATAATATTCATTGAGTAAAATAAGTTGCTTGAATTTTGAGGTTAGAGTCTGAGCCCAACTTTGTTAAAAATAAATTTTCTCGTTTGAAATTGCGCCATTTTAGTTCAAAATTCATATTTTTTGTTGAAAATTTATATTTTTCGTTTGAATTCAAAATTTTCTATCAAAAATATGTTCCATTCGAATTTTTTGCAACCCTTTTGTTTTTGTCACTCTTATTTCGCAGGAAAGCCAGCGTATTTATTTAATGACACAGATCCGGATTGGGCCCCCTGCATGCAGTTACGCTTTCAAGTTCGCCAAGATAATTTTGGAAGAATCACATTATCCAATACGGAAAGTGATCATCCGTTAGAATTAATGAAAGAAGAAGAGGATTTAGGAAAAGTTTCATCATTGAATGAAAATATGCCGTCGGAATTAGTGAAAGAAGGAGCGGATTTAGAAATGGAGGGTGATCCTGGAGGTATGTACAAATATTGTAGAATTAAGTTGTGATCTGACCAGATCCAGGGCAGCCTTCAACTGTTTTATGTTCAAAAAGGTATAAGGAATCAAACAGCGTGATCAGAGCGTCCACTTCTTTCCCCATTTTTTTTCAATAAGACATGAAGTGAAGTCGCTCGCGCGCTGATTAGCCTATAGAAGCCTGTTCTTTTGTCCACTTCATATAGCATACATAGTATCCACTAAAACATCTATAGATTCATTGCATGAAGTGACGATTTATTCGATTAACTTAACGGTTTTAAATTTTAAACCCTTTGTAACCAGAGTGTTACAAAGTTACAAAGTGTTAATTGAAGACAGAGAAAATATTAACATTTAAACACTTTAATTAAATCCTGCGTCGTCTAGGATATTAAATTAACAGTTTTTTTTTTATTTAAAAATCTACGGTAGTACCTCAACCGCGTCATATATTTTTTGACGCTTATTTGAACTTCTACTTCGTTAATTAAAGAGATGATAAACGAGACAGTGGCGTGGACTCGACTTACAATTTTTGGCCATCTCAAGAAAGAGCTGAATACCGATTTGGATAGCCAAATCGATATTTTGGAACGAAGTTTGAATAGAGAAGCGGATTCCTTCGTCATTCCATTAGCTTCGCGACAGGCGCTAAAGAAGATTTTGTGCACACTAAAATCGAAATGGAAAGAAGCCCACTATATGGAAGAAAGATTTTTGCACAAAAATAAGAGCTGGCTGGAAACTTCCACAGTCATACAGGTAAATAAAAAAAAATCCGAACAATAAATTGCTATCAAGTATATTTTTTATAATTTGCTAGACATTGCTAGTTTTTCGTCTAAAAAGTGATCGATTTTTTCACTTGTGTGATAAGAATATTTTTTTCAGTCGTGGAAAAAATTATTCTTTTACCACTCGTCAATAAATAAATCAATAATGTAAATTATATAATTCACTTTTAAATTTTGAATCACTTTTTCAACTTGTAGCATTGATCACTATATTATTTAATTGAATAAGTTCAAGGCTGTTTTCATTGCAGATTTTATTAAAGAAAAATGTTCAGCCTCTCACAGACAAGAGCACGAGAAGCGAGCAAAGAATGATTGGAAATAAGACGGATTTGCGTTTATCTAAACCTCTTCGAAAGAGGAGAAGAAAAAACAGAAACCTTGCAATTTGGCGCATAAAACTACGGTAAGTGGCAATACATTACATTAGAAATAATTATATTTCACCCTGTAAGAAGGGCAGCATTGAAGTAGATTGAATGGCTTTCAAAAAATTGTACAATTTAATGCCTATGAATCTAAACAAATTACGTTTTTGTGCGAATGCGCTTCTTGTTATTCAAAATTTTTCGTTTGAATCATTTTGAATCCACAAGAAAATATGATATTAATGTGGCTTCTTTTTAATGCCATTGAATGCAGTTGAATGACTGTGTCAGTTAAATGCCATGCAATGCCTTCAGTGATCGGAGGTATAGAATGGAACCAATGCCGTTGAATTACCAAATAAGTCGAATGCCATTTAATGCTTTTCCGAC
>JAWWLR010000004.1:23054499-23068639 GCA_035041075.1 Acraspis erinacei | reverse complement strand
ATTTGCCAGGATTCAAAAATTTCCCTCTGTGAAATTTTATAAAAAGGGAATTACTATAATTCTCAATTATTATAGACAATTTTGTAAAGAAATGTAATTCTGACTTGGGCCAGGGAATTTTGAAAATAAATTTAATTGCGACCTGATATGGGGAGTTTTATAAAAGAATTATATTTTTGAATTTGAGACTAGGAATTTTCGTACAGAATTATAATTTGATATGAAAAATAATATTTTTGACATGGAACGGGATATTTTGGAAAATAATTTCAATCCTGATTTACAAGAAGAGAATTTAAAAAATTCTGCTTACATTTTTTTAATTGATTTTTTTTAATTGATTCGTTTTTTTGTAGTAGAAAATTAATTTTCTTGGTGGGAATTTAATCTTCTTGGTTAGTGGTAGTATTAATTCCTATTTTACAAATACATTTTTTTGGTTGAAGATTCATAATTTTAGTTGAAAACTCATTTCCTGCATTAAAATTTTTTTGTTTTGTTAATTAAACATTAGTTTTTAATGGAAAAAATAATTATAACATTTTTGTTTAGAAGTTGTTTTGCTTTGTTTAAATTTCAATTTTTTAGTTTAAAAAATTATCCTTTTTAGTTGAAGATTTAACAATTGGCTTAAAAAGTCTTATATATTTCTTCTAAAATCACTTTTTTGTAGAAAATTAGTCTTATTGTTTAAAAATTCATCTTTTTTAGGTGCAAATTGATTAAATTAGTGCAATTCTTTTTTTTTATTAACTAATTTTTGTTAAGCATTACTTTTAATTTGAAAATTTAATTATTCCATTTTTTTAATGTACCATTTTTGGTTTCAAATATGTCTAATTGGTTTAAAAATTTATCTTTTTTTAATGAAGATTTAATTATTTACTTAAAAAGTCTTATATTTTCTTTCTTTTTAAATTAAAAATTCAACTATTTGGTTTAAAATTATTTATCTTTGCTAAAAATTAATTTTTTTAGTTTATTCGTTTTTTTTAGTAGAACATTAATTTTCTTGGTTGGCATTTAATCTTTTTGATTAGTGGACATTTTAATTCCCATTTTACAAATACATGTTTTTGGTTGAAAATCATAATTTTAGTTGAAAACTCATTTCCTGGATTAAAAATTAATTTGTTTGTTAATTAAACATTAGTTTTTAATTGAAAAATAATTATAACATTTTTGGTTAAAAGTCTATCGTTTTTTTTGTTTAAAATTCAACTTTTTAGTTTAAAAAATTATCTTTTTTAGTTGAAGATTTAACAATTGGCTTAAAAAGTCATATATATTTCTTCTAAAATCACTTTTTGTAGAAAATTAATCTTATTGTTTAATAATTCATCTTTTTTAGGTGCAAATTGATTAAATTAGTGCAATTCTTTTTTTTATAAACTAATTTTTGTTAAGCATTACTTTTAATTTTAAAATTTAATTATTCCATTTTTTAATATACCATTTTTGGTTTCAAATATATCTAATTGGTTAAAAAATTTATCTTTTTTTAATGAAGATTTAATTATTTATTTAAAAAGTCTTATATTTTCTTTCTTTTTAAATTAAAAATTCAACTGTTTGGTTTAAAATTATTTATCTTTGCTAAAAATTAATTTTTTTAGTTTATTCGTTTTTTTAGTAGAGCATTAATTTTCTTGGTTGGAATTTAATCTTTTTGATTAGTGGACATTTTAATTCCCATTTTACAAATACATTTTTTTGGTTGAAGATTCATAATTTTAGTTGAAAACTCATTTCCTGGATTAAAAATTTTTATTTTTTTGTTAATTAAACATTAGTTTTTAATTTAAAAAATAATTATAACATTTTTCTTTAGAATCTTTTCTTTGTTTCTTTAAAATTCAATTTTTTAGTTTAATTGAAGATGTAATAATTGGCTTAAAAAGTCATATATATTTCTCCTAAACTCGCTTTTTTGTAGAAAATTAATCTTATTGTTTGAAAATGTATCTTTTTGGGTTCAAATGCAACTAGTTGATCTAAAAGATATATCTTTTCTAAAAGAAAATTCTTGATTATTTTAAATAATTTTAATAATAATTTAATTAATAATTAATTTACTGAATTAAATTTAATAATTGCAATTAATTTAAATAATTTTTAAGAGAAAATTAAAATTTTTTGTTGAAATTTTTGTTTTTGTTTTGCTAGAAAATTAATCTTGTTTCAGAATTCATCATTTTTAGGTGCAAATTTAGCGAATTGTTTCAATTCCTTTGTTAGAAATTCATTTTTGGTTGTTGGTGCTTCTTCGCTCTAAATAAAAATTTGTTTGAATTTAAAAATTATTATTTCTAAAGAATAATAAAATAAAAAAGAGAGAGAATTTTGAAAACTTATTTTAATTTTGTTTTGACAACAAGATTCTAAATCCGTTAAAAATGAAAAAAGATCCAGATTTTAACGTTAAAAGTGCTAAGAATAAAAATATTTTTTTAAGTTTCCTAGGAATATTTTAAGGATTTTTTTTTAGTTTCCAACATTTTATAAAAATTGTAGGAAAAATTAGATAAATATCTTTTAAAATTATTCCAATTTTTCCTAATTTTTATAAAATCCTGCAAATTTCTTTAGAAAGTTCCAGATTTTTTTGATGAGAATTTTGGAAATCTTTTAAAATATTCTCTTAAAATAGTTTTTCAACATGAAAAATCATTTCTAATTTTTCTAGGAATCTTGAGAAAAAGTTTTAATTTTTTCGAAGCCGTTCACAATTCTTGAAAAGCTTCTAAATTTGTTGTCTGAAATCTGCAAAAATCTATATTTAGCAGGATTTTTTTAAACAAAAAATTGTAGGAAAAATTCGATTCATTTTACTAGATTTCTCCAGTTTTTTAAATAAAATTTTGAAGCTTTTTAAGGATGTTTAAAATGTTTTAAATGAAAATAACCTAACTTCTAATTTAAGAAGTGTTCAGTTAACTTAAAATTGCTTAAAATAAAATATATTTTCCAAATTTTGATAACGTGGATTTATATTTTTGGAACTGAATTTGAATCTTTGTATTTGAAATAATTTAAAATTCATAATCTCCAATTTCAGTGCTTTAATTTGTAGTTTATTTTTTAATACTTCCAATGAAAAAATATTTAGCTTTAGAGTTCCTATTTTTTAATTTTATTGAACGAGAAAAATCTTTGCAAACAGGGAAATGACTGGAACTTTTTTTCTTCGATTAAAACAACCACCCTGAAAATCGTTTAAAATATATTGAATGTTTTGAACCCTTTTAAATTGACTAGAAAAATTTATGAAATGATCGAAAGAAAATAGGGTATTATAATATTATAATAATAATTATTATTTATTATATTAAATTATTATAATATTATATTTTCTGAGCTTTCAGAAGATGTTTGATAGCTATGATATTTTAAAAATCCATATTATTTTTCAACAGTAAAGCAAAAGAAGCTGCTAAACGCCTTATGAATGAAACTGTTGTCATCAAAGAAGAACTGATCATAAATGAAGAAATCATAAACGAAGATGATGTCGTAAGAGAAGAACATTTCATAAATGAAGAAATCATAAATAAAGATCTCATCAATGAAGAAGTCCCAAATGAAGAAATAATAAAGGAAGAAGTTTTCATAAAGGAAGAAATTGTAAATGAAGAAGTCATAAACGAAGAAGATAACTTGGATGAATCTGCGCAGATACAAAAAGACCAAAATTTAGTAGTAAATTCGGCGGAGAAAAATGGTGCTAAAGAAGTAATCGATGAGGGGAAAAATCCTCTAGATATGAAAAAAATATGTGTGGACTCAGCTAAATGTTTATGCAAATTAATGTGTGGTCAAGGATTAATTTCCAAAAAGGAGAGACTCGAGATTTTTCGACAGTTCTCGAATATTCCTAGTCGTTATCTAAAATTGAAGTTTATTTTTCAAAATATTGTGTGGACCGTGCCGGAAAAAAGGAATCCAAACCAACCATCGACTAAAAGGATTAGTAATCATATTCGATTATATTGTTTGCCGATAGAGGGCAGATTAACAAGAGTTTGCAAAAAAACATTCGACGCAATATTAGACATAAATCCGCAATTTGCTAATGAGGCAGTAAAAAAATTTGGAAGTCTCTCTGAAAAACAAATGGATCATGAAGAAAATGAGGACAATAGTGCGGAAAATTTGGAGATCAAGTTTTTAGTCGATACAGATCCTCTTAATGTTCCATAAAATATAGATAAGCCGTAAGTAATTTGGGATTTTAAATTTCAAATTTATTGAAATAAAATTGTTTTCAGAAATTGATTTTATATTCCCGATTCATTTTTGTTTCAGAGATGTGGATGAATGTCTGGACCGATATTGAGGATAGTGAAATAGGTTCATAATTTTATAAAAAGAGATTACAGTATTTTTTTTAGACTGATGATATTTAATTTTAGAATAAATTATATTTATTCGATAGTTTCTGAGTTTATGTAAATTTTGTGATCTAAGAGTATATAGTACAGTTTTTCACTTGTTTGGATAGCGATAATAGTTGAGATGTTACTTTTGCAAATAAATTTTATGTAAATAATTTTTTCTGATTTGAATATTAATTTTTTTTTGCTGAAAATCGTTGTTGTTTGAAAATCCATTTTTTTGTTTGTTAAAAATTGAATTATTTGGTTGAAAATGTAATTGTTTTTATCAAAATTATACAATTTGGATATAAAAGTATTCTATACGGCTGAAAATTCGATTTTTTTGGTAGAAAAATCGTCCTTTTGGTTTTAAATTCGCCTTTTTTGGGTAAAAAATAATTGTATTTTTTTTTAATTTATCTGTGGTTTAAAATTTAACCTTTATTTCAAAAATTGTCATTTTCGATTGAGTTCAGCAGTTTTTGATTTAAACTTTTTCGTTGGGAATTCATCTTATGTCGTCACAAATTAATTTTTTCAGTTGGAAATTTAACGATTAAATTTTTGGTAGAGAATTTATCTTTGATAAATAGAAATTAATTTATATTTTTTTCTAGTAGAAAATGAATCTTCTTGGTCGAAAATTGTTTGTTTTTTTAGTAGTTTTTAACTGAAAAAATAATTAAACCATCTTTGGTTGAATATGTATTCTCAACTGTTTGTTTTGAAAATTTATATTTTTTTAATGAATATTTAACTATTTATTTAAAAAGTGTTATATTTTCTTTCTTTTTTAATTAAAAATTCAACTATTTTGTTTAAAATTAGTTATCTTTGCTAAAAAGTAATTTTGTAATTTATTCTTTTTTTAGTAAAAAATTAATTTTCTTGGTAGGTATTAATTCCTATTTTACAAATACATTTTTTTGGTTGAAGATCCATAATTTTAGCTAAAAACTCATTTCCTGGATTAAACTCTTTTTTTATTATTTAAACATTAGTTTATAATTGAAAAAATAATTATAACATTTTTGGTTAAAAATCTATCGTTTTTTTGGTTTAAAATTCAACTTTTTTGTTTAAAACATTATCTTTTTAGTTGAAGATTTAAAAATTAGCTTAAAAAGTCATATATATTTATTCTAAAATCACTTTTTTGTAGAAAATTATTCTTATTGTTTAAACATTAATCTTTTTTAGGTTCAATTTTTTTTAATTAGTGTAAATTTTTTTAATTATTTTTTTAACATTACTATTAATTTGAAAATTTAATTATTCCATTTTTTTTTTAAATGTACCATTTTTGGTTTCAAATATATCTAGTTGGTTTAAAAATGTATCTTGTTTATTGAAGATTTAACTATTTATTTAAAAAAAGTCTTCTATTTCCTTTCTTTTTTAATTAAAAATTCAACTATTTTGTTTAAAATTATTTATCTTTGCTAAAAATGAATTTTTTTTAGTTTATTCGTTTTTTTAGTAGAAAATTCATTTTCTTATTAGGTATTTAATGTTTTTGGTTAGTGGAAATTTTAATTCCTATTTTTTTGGTTAAAATATTTGGTTAAAAATCATCGTTTTTTTGGTTTAAAATTCAACTTTTTCGTTTAAAAAATTATCTTTTTTAGTTGAAGATTTAACAATTAGCTTAAAAAGTCATATATATTTATTCTACACAAGCTTTTTTGTATAAAATTAATCTTATTGTTTAAAAATTCATCTTTTTTAGGTGTACATTTTTTTTAATTAGTGTAAATTTTTTTAAACTAGTTTTTTTTAACATTACTTTTAATTTTAAAATTTCTTTATTCCATTTTTTTCTTTGAAAATATACCATTTTTGGTTTCAAATATATCCAGTTGGTTTAAAAATTTATCTTTTTTTAATGAAGATTTAACTATTTATTAAAATAGTCTTATATTTTCTTTCTTTTTTAATAAAAAATTCAACTATTTTGTTTGAAATTAGTTATCTTTGCTACAAATTGACTTATTTTAGTTTGTTCGTTTTTTTAGTACAACAAAATTATTTTTTGTTATTTAAACATTAGTTTTTAATTGAAAAAATAATTATAACATTTTTGATTAGAATCTTTTTTTGTTTCTTTAAAATTCAATTTTTGTTATTTTAAAAAATTATCTTTTTTAGTTGAAGATTTAACAATTGGCTTAAAAAGTCATATATATTTCTTCGAAACTCGTTTTTTGGCAGAAAATTAATCTTATTGTTTAAAAATTCATCTTTTTTAGGTGAAAATTTATTAAATTAGTGCAAATTTTTTTTTATAAATTAATTTTTGTTAAGCATTATTTTTAATTTGAAAATTTAATTATTCCATTTTTTTTGTTGAAAATGTACTATTTTTGGTTTCAAATATATCTAGTTGGTATACAAATTTATCTTTTTTTAATGAAGATTTAACTATTCATTTAAAAATTCTTATATTTTCTTTCTTTTTTAATTAAAAATTCAACTATTTTTTAGAATTATTTAGCTTTGCTACAAATTATTTTTTTTAGTTTATTCGTTTTTTTTAGTAAAAAATTAATTTTCTTGGTAGGTATTTAATGTTTTTGGTTAGTGGAAATTTTAATTCCTATTTTACAAACACATTTTTTTGGTTGAAGATTCATAATTTTAGCTGAAAACTCATTTCCTGGATTGAACATTTTTTTTTTTGTTAATTAAATATTAATTTTTAATTGAAAAAATAATTATAACATTTTTGGTTAAAAAGCTAGCGTTTTTTTGTTTTGTTTAAAATTCAACTTTTTAGTTTAAAAAATTATATTTTTTAGTTGAAGATTTAACAATTGGCTTAAGAAGTCATATATATTTTTTCTAAAATCACTTATTTGTAGAAAATTAATCTTAATGTTTAAAAATTCATCTTTTTATGCGCAAATTTATTAAATTAGTGCAATTTTTTGTATAAATTAATTTTTGTTTAGCATTACTTTTAATTTGAAAATTTAATTATTCCATTTTTTTTTAATGTACCATTATTGGTTTCAAATATATCTAGTTGGTTTAAAAATTTATCTTTTATTAATGAAGATTTAACTATTTATTACGAAATTCTTCTATTTTATTTCTTTTTTAATTAAAAATTCAATTATTTTGTTTAAAATTAATTATCTTCGCTAAAAATTAAATTTTTTTAATTGATTCGTTTTTTTAGTAAAAAATTAATTTTCTTGGTTGGAATTTAATCTTTTTGGTTAGTGGAAATTTTAATTCCTATTTTACAAATACATTTTTTGTGGTTGAAGATTCATAATTTTAGTTGAAAACTCATTTTTTGAATTAAAATTGATTTTTTTGTTAATTAAACATTTTTTAGTTGAAAAAATACTTATAATTATAACATCCTTTTTAGGTGCAAATTTATTAAATTAGTGCACATTTTTTTAATTAGTTTTTTTAACATTGATTTTAATTTGAAAATTTAATTTTTGGTTTCAAATACAACTAGTTGGTCTCAAGATTTATCTTTTCTGGATGAAAATTCATTTCTTCGTTAGAAAATTGACTGATAATATTTAATTTTAGAATAAGTTATATTTATTCGATAGTTTCTGAGTTTATACAAATTTTACGATCTAATTATGTAATCTAATTTCAGAATTGAATATTAATTTTTTTACTGAAAATTTACCCATTCCATTGAAGATTCGTCATTGTAGTTAAAAATCTATATTTTTTGGATAAAAATGGATTATTTGGTTAAAAATTTAGTTATTTTTATTAAAATTATACAATTTGGATGTAAAAGCATTCTATTAGGCTGAAAATTCAATTTTTTGTAGAAAAATCGTTTGTTTTGGTAGAAAATTAATCTTGTTTCAAGATTCATCTTTTTTACTATTATACTATTATAATTATATTATTTATAAATAATAATATAATATGTATTTATTTATATTATAATATATTTAATTATTTTGTTAAAATTTCGTTTTTTCCTTATAAAAATTATTATTTTTAACTGAAAATGCAACTAATCCTATTTTGGTTAAAAATATATTTTTGTTGTTAAAAGTGCAACTATTTCGATTAAAAACGTATATTTTTTTAGATGAAGATCCAAATTTTCTTTAAAAATTCATGTATTTTCTTAAAAATTTGTATTTCTTGATAGAAAATTAATTTTCCTGTTTTAAAGTTCCTCTTTCGTAGATAAAAATTTAATGAATTAGTTGAAAGTTGAACTCTTTTGTTAGAAATTCATTTTGTTTTTTCTTTCAATTAATTTTTTAAATAAAAATTTTAATATTCAATTTATTTCTATAAGATTTGTAGATAATTCATCTTTTGGTTAAAAATTCGTTTTTAATTTTCTTGAATAAGAATTATTTTTCGTTGAAAAGTCTACAATTATATAAATGTTCAGAATTAATCTATTCTGGTTCAAAATTCTACTATTTGATGCAAAATTCAATTATATTGTTGAAAATTTGTCTCTTTTAGTTGAAAATTAATTTTTCGTATTTGCCAAGCCTATGCTATTATATTTCAGGTTATGAACCGAAGGCTTTTCAGTTTTAATTTGATTTAGAACATGCGCCTTTCTTTCCTTTTTTTTAGTTTTTTTTTTAAATCTGCAAGTCAAATTATTTTAACTATTTAAAAACGAATTTTTAGCATAGTTAAAAATAATTTCATAATCGTTTTCACCAATTTAATCTTCGTGATTTTAATTTCAAAATATTTCTGAAACCACTGAAACTTAATTCTTGTTAAACTAGAAATGGCTCTCAGCGCGCCCAGTGGCGGAATTCTGGATTAATGAACAGTGAAATTGCACACACGTATAGAATTATGCGTATAAAATTGTTTGCAATTTTTAAATAATTATGTTAGAAGAAACATCAACATAAAATAATAACAATATAGAAAAAAGGATGCAGTGAGAAATTTTGTGCCATAATCACTTGCAAAATTTCACATTCATCACCTGGAATGCTCTTTTTTTGTTTAACCAAACATGAACAGCGAATCAGAACCTTGTCTCAATAATTGAATGAATTGCATTAGAAGGTAGAACAACACTTAGGTAAGTGAAATTCAAGATATTTAATAACTTCTGTGTGAAAAATGTAGATAAAAATAAGAATCATAAGAAAAATGTTTGATTTTTCGGGAAACATAACCTCAAAAAATGAAAACTAAACGCGTTTAGTTTTCAATTTTTTAAGTTGTTTTTAATCAGTGATTCCGAATATTTGAAGTGAATATTAAAGATTTTTTTAGTTTAAGAATCAAAATTTATCTGCTTAAAATCAATTGTAATGGGTTCAAAATTTGAAGAAATTTAATTTGGGTTTTCCAAATACTTGAGATTATTAGAAAACTATAAAGAAACAGGACTTTTTTGTACAATTTTAGTTGCAAATTAGTCTCTTTTGGTACAAATTTAATTTATTTGGTTAAAAATTTAAATATTCCTGATTATTTCTTTTTGGTTGAAAATTCTACTATCATAATTTTGATTGTGAATTCAAGTTTCTTTATCAAAATTTTATTCTTTTGTCGAAAATTATGTTTTCTAGTTGAAAAATCAAATATTTGGTTTAAAATTCCTGTATTTTATTGAAAATTTGAATTTGTAAGAGAGTATTTAAGCTTCGAGGTGGCTATTTCCTCTTTTCGGTTGAAAAATCATGTATTTGGTTTAAAAAATCGTCAATTCTGGTATAAAATTCATCTTATTCTTTGAAAATTGACTTTCTGATTGAAAATGAGTTTTTTTCTTACTTAGAATTAATTTTTTTAAATGAAAATGTAACCTCCATTTTTTGACTAGATTTGATATTTTTTATAAAAATTTAATCTTCTTAGTTGAAAATTATACAATTTCGTTGAAAATTTACTTTGATTTTTTTTTAAATCATATTTTTTACTGAAAATTAAATTTTGTTGTTGAAAATTGAACTATTTGCTGAAAATCCGTCTTTTTTTAGAAGAGTAATTTATTTTTGGTATAAAATTGATCTTTTTAGTTAAAAATTCAAGTATTTGGTTTAAAGTAAATTTTCTTTAGTTGAGGATTTGTCATTTTAGTTGAAATTTCACTTTAACTATTTCATTTCTTGTGGAAATTTTAAGTTTTTTTATAGAAATGTAATCTTTTTCGTTAGAAAATGTTCTGTTTTGTAGAGAATTTAATTATTCTATTTTTTGTTAAGAATTTATTTCTTTGATTGAAAAAAATACTCAGTTACAAATTCGTTTTTTTATATAGAAAATTCATCTTTTCGGTTAAAAATTCCACTATTTGGTTAAAAATTCATATTTTTGTTTGAAAATTCATTAGCGTGATTAAAAATTAATTTCTTTGGCTGAAAAATGCATTTATTTTTAGTTAAAAATTAATTTTTTTAACTGAAACTGTAAATATTCCATTTTTGCTTAAAAATTTATATTTTTAGTAGAATATTAATTAATTTTGCTGAAAACTCGCATTCTTGTAGTTTAAAATTTAGTTTTATAACTGAAAATTGAACTGTACTATTTTTGTATTGAAAATTTACCCTTTTTAGTTGAAAATTTATATATTTTATTAAAACTGTATCTTTTTTGTACAAAATTCATCTATTGGGGTTAAAATTGAATTATTTTGTTGAGAATTAATTTTTTTTTTGTTGAAAATTGATTGTTTTAACTAAAAATTTAATTATTCTATTTATTGTCAAAAAATATTTTTTTTATGTAAAAAACTATTTTCTTGAAAATTCGGTTTTTTGGTGAAAATTCATGTATTTGGTTGAAAATAAAATTTTTGTTTAGTTGGAGATTTATCATTTTAGTAGAAAGTTCACTTTAACTATTCCATTTTTTATGGGAAATTTAACTTTTTGATAGAAATATAATCTTTTTCGTTAAAAAATTGTGTGTTTTGTAGATAATTTTCACTATTCTATTTTTTGTTAACAATTCATTTTTTTGGTTGAAAAAATATATATTTAGTTGAAAAATTATTTTTTTTTTGTATATAGAAAATTCATATTTTTGTTTGAAAATTCATCAGCGTGATTAAAAATTAATTTCTTTGGCTAAAAATTCGTTTTTTGTTTCTTTAAATTTTAGTTTTCTAACTGCAAATAAATCAAATTGAATATATTTTATTAAAACTGTATCTTTTTTGTAGAAAATTTATCTTTTGTGATTAAAAATGAATTGTTTTGTATTATTTTGTTAGGAACTAATTTTTGTTGTTTAAAAATCTTTCTTTTGTGTAAAAAAAACTTTTCTTGAAAGTTCGTTTTTTTATTGAAGAGTTATTTTTCTAGCATTTTAACTATTCTAATTTTGGTTTAAAATTGAACTTTTTTAGTTGAAAATTTATGTGTTTCATTGAAAATATTTTTTTTTTAGTTTAAGATTTATCATTTTAGTAGAAAGTTCAGTTTAACTATTCCATTTTTTGTGGAAAATTTACCGTTTTTGATAGAAATGTAATCTATTTCGTTAAAAAATGTCCTGTTTTTTTATAGAATTTAACCATCCTATTTTTGTTAACATTTAATTTTTTTGGTTGAAAAAATATATATTTAGTAAAGAATTCGTTTTATTATATACATAGAAAATTCATATTTTGGTTCGAAAATACCACTCTTTGGTCAGAAATTCATATTTTTCTATGAAAATTCATGAGTGAGATTAAAAATTAATTTCTTTGGCCCAAAAATTCGTTTATTTTTAGTTGAAAATTAATTTTTTTAACTGAAGCTGTAAATATTCCATTTTTGCTTGAAAATCTGTTTTTTTTTTTAGTAGAAAATTAATTAATTTGGTTAAAAACTCGCCTTTTTAAATTTAAATTTAGTTTTCTAACTGGAAATTGAACTGTACTAGTTTTGGTTTGCAAATTTACCTTCTTTAGTTGAAAATTTATATATTTTATTAAAACTGTATCCTTTTTGTAGAAAATTTATCTTTTGTGGTTAAAAATTATTATTTTGTTAATAATTAAGTTTTTTAGTTAAAAAATCTTTCTTTTGTGTAAAAAACTATTTTCTTGAAAATTCGTTTTTTTGTTTTTTTGTTGAAGAGTTATTTTGCTAGCATCTTACCTATTCTATTTTTGGTTGTAAATTGAACATTTTTATATGAAAATTTACGTGTTTGATTGAAAATAATTCTTTTTTTTTAGTTGAAAATTTATCATTTTAGTAGAAAGTTCACTTTAACTATTCCCTTTTTTGTGGAAAATTTACCGTTTTTGTTAGAAATGTAATATTTTTCGTTAAAAAATTATTATTTCTTTTTTAATAAAAAAATTTTTTTTTTTTTAATTCATCAAGTGAGATTAAACATTAATTTCTTTGGCTAGAAAATCGTTTACTCTTATTTGAAAATTAATTATTTTTAACTGAAACTGTAAATATTCCATTTTTGCTTCAAAATTTATATTTTTTATTAGTAAATTAATTAATTTTGCTGAAAACTCGTTTTTTGTTTCTTTACATTTTATTTTTCCAAGCGCAAATTGAACTATTCATAATTTGGAATTAAAATTGAATTATTTTGTTGATAATTCATTCTTTTGATGAAAAATTGATTCTTTCAACTGAAAATTTAATTCTTGAATTTTGGTTTAAAAATCATTTGTTTATTTAAAAAAAACCATTTTGTTGAAAATTCATTTTTTTTTTGGTTTAACAGTTATTTTTCTAAAATTTTATCTATTCTAATTTTAGTTGAAAATTGATCTTTTTTAGGTGAAAATTCATATACTTTGTTAAAAGTGAGTCTTTTTTGGTAGAAAATTAAACTTTTGGGTGGAAAATTCAACTAACTATTTGATTACAAATTCATTTTTTTGGTTGAAGATTCATGTACCTAAAGTTCCGACCATTCAAATGAGCGAAACATTTTTCCCCATTTCAATTTTCCCCATAAATATTGTTCCAACTTCAATTTAAAATATGCATTATAATTCTGTCTGAATAATTAATTATTTCCAACATAAATAAACAAAAATTCCAGGACTTTTTCTGGTTTAAAAGTCATCGGTAAAAAATTTATTTGATTTGAACGTTCAGAACTTCAAGCACGTTAATATTCATCATTTTAGTTAGAAATTCATTTTTAGGTTCAAAATTCATCTTTTTGTTTTAAAACCCATTTAAAAAGTGTTTAAAATAATTAAGAATAAGGCACTGTTTAATGGGAACAAAATTTTTTCTATTACCATTTAAATTAAGCGCCCTTTCTTATTTGAAGCGATGCATATTCCCGCGAAATGTAAACGATATAATTAATTTTAATAAAGACCGAAAATACGATTTTTTAATTCCTAATTCTTCTTCTTTATTCATAATGTATACCCTAAGGGTTTACATGACTTCCATTCCTTACAATCGTTTACCTTACATTATCTACGTATTAAAGAAAACAAAAACATCTTATCCTTAATATTTACAACTATTTACATACAGTCTTATATCTAGCATACGAGTGAGCGAGTGAGCAATCGAAAGCGAGAGTGCCAGTGAAAGAGAGAGAGAGAGAGAGAATGAGAACGCAAACGCATCTTAGTCTATTTATGCTATTACATTTCCATTATTTACAATATTTATGCTTCTAATCTAAGCAGCTTCCGTTTCCTTATTCTTTCACTTTTTTGTCCTCCAATTTGCCATTTGTTCACATGCATTCTTTCATTTACTCTCATTCGCTCCTCTAGTACCCTCCAACTCCTTCATCCATTCTTCTCCTAATCCATCCTCCCCTAGAATCTTAACCACATTCTCTTGCCA
>JAWWLR010000004.1:22961071-22972877 GCA_035041075.1 Acraspis erinacei | reverse complement strand
CGTTGTTGGACACACATCTCTTGACGTCTCGCGGGAGAGGTGGGGGCTCCTCCACAGGGGGACATTCGTGAGCGTAAACCTTTCACGATGGGGGACATAGGTGGAAGTTTACTGTATTTGTTAGAGAATTCAACTATTTTGTTCAAAACTCCTAATTTTTAGTTTAAAAAAATCGTCTTTTAGAATATAAAATACAATTTTGTTCGTAGAAACTTATTTTTTGTTAAAAATTCATGTTTTGACCCTGAACAGTCTACTGAAATCTTTTTTGCATGAAAATTCAACCATTTAAACAAAGAAACAAATGTTATGAGAAATTTCACATTGTTTGATATAAATGCACCTATTTGGCAAGGAATTCAACGATTTTATTAAATTCATCCTTTTTCGGTTGAAATTCATCATTATTTTGGTCGTAAAAAGTTAACTAAAATCTTTTTAAACCGAGAATTCAAATATTTTATTAATTTTTTCTACTTTGAACAAAAAATGTGTCATTTCTTATTGATGAAAATTCCTCTGGTTTAGTGCAAATTTCAACTTTCTTGGATAACAATGCAAAGATTTGTTGGAGAATTCAACTGTTTTGTAAAAATTTAGAATTTTTAGTTGAAAAAATTCGACTTTTTGAATTTAAAATTGAATTTTTTCCTAGAAACTGATTTCTTGTTTAAAAATTCATAATTATTTTGGTCGTGAAAGTGAACTGAAATCTTTTTTAACCGAAAATTCAACTATTTTATTGATATTTTCTACTGGAATCTTTTTTGGATGAAAATTCAACTATTTAAAGAAAATTCATTTCTTTTAAGAGAAATTTCACCCTTTTTTTTTATATAAATGCAACGATTTGGTAAAGAATTCAAAGATTTTATTAAATTTATCCTTTTTCGATTGAAGATTCAATTTTTTTCCGTCGAAACTAATTTCTTCTTTAAAAATTCATATTTTCATCGTGAAAAGTGAACTGAAATCTTTTTCAACCGAAAATTCAACTATATTTAGTAAATGTATCTTTTTGATTTAAAAATTAATATGTTTTAGTACCGTAAGTAGTGCCTTTTTAAATTATTCAAAACAAATTTTTAACCCATTTTTCATCTCGTTCTTCATATTCGGGCGATGAACCTATTTTCTTAATTTTCACAAAAAATGTGTCGTTTTTTATTGCCGTCAGAGAATTTAACTATTTTGTTAAAAATTCATCTCTTTTATGAGAAATTTCACCTTCCTTGATATAAATGTAACTTTTTCTTAGAGAATTCAACTATTTTGTTAAAAACTCTTAATTTTTAGTTTGAATGAATTTTGTTCGTAGAAACTTTATTTGTTGTTAAAAATTCATATTTTGACCTTGAAAAATCTACTGAAATATTTTTTGGATGAAAATTCCACTATTTAAAAAAATTCATCTTTTATGAGAAATTTCCCCTTTTTTTATATAAATGCAAATATTTTGTTAGAGAATTCAACTGTTCTGTTAAAAAAATCGTCACTGTTCGTTGCAAAAATTCTTCTTTTTAAATATAAAATTCAATTTTTTTCGTAGAAACTAATTAAGTTTTGTTTTTAATTCATATTTTGGGCATGATCTTTCTTTGATAAAAATGCAGATCTTTGTTAGAGAATTTAAATATTATATTAAAAACTCTTCATTTTTAGTTGAAAAAAATCGTTTTTTAGAATATGAAATTCAATTTTTTTCGTAAAATCTTATGTTTTGTTAAAAATTCATATTTTAACCTTGAAAAATCTACTGAAATCTTTTTTGCATGAACATTCAACTGCAAAAAAAAATCATCTCTTTTATGAGAAATTTCACCTTTCTTATATAAATGCAAGTATTTGGTAAATAATTTAACGATTTTATTAAAGTAGTCCTTTTTCGATGGAAGATTCAATTTTTTTTCGAAGAAACTAATTTCTTGTTTAAAAATTCATCATTATTTTAGTCGTGAAAAGTGAACTGAAATATCTTTAAACTAAAAATTCAACTATTTTATTGATCTTTTCTACTTTGAACAAAAAATGTGTCGTTTTTTATTGAGAATTCGTGTGATTTAGTGGAAATTTTATCTTTCTCGGATAAAAATGCAACTATTTGTTAGAGAATTTAAATATTTTGTTAAAAATTCTTCATTTTTAGTTGCACAAATTCGTCTTTTTGTATTTAAAATTCAATTTTTCTCGTAGAAACTTATGTTTTGTTAAAAAATCATATTTTGACCTTGAAAAATCTACTGGAATCTTTTTTGGATGAAAATTCAACTATTAAAAAAAATCATCTCTTATGAGAAATTTCACGCTTTTTTTAATATAAATTCAACTATTTGGTAAAGAATTCAAAGATTTTATTAAAGTGGTCCTTTTTCGATTTAAATTTTCATTTTTTTCGTAGAAACTAATTTCTTGTTTAAAAATTCATATTTTGGTCATTACCTTTCTTGGATAAAAATGCAAATATTTGTTAGAGAATTCAACTATTTTGTTAAAAACTCTCAATTTTTAGTTTAAAAAATTCGTCTTTTTGAATTTAAAACTCAATTTTTCTCTTAGAAACTTATGTTTTGTTAAAAATTCATATTTTGACCTTGACAAATCTACTGGAATCCTTTCTGGATCATTTTTATTTGGAAAAATTCGTCTTTTTCAATTTAAAATTGAATTTTTTTTGTAGAAACTTTTTTGTTGTTAAAAATTCATATTTTGAGCTTGAAAAATCTACTGGAATCTTTTTTGGATGAAAATGCAACAATTAAAAAAAAATCGTATTTTTTATGAGAAATTTCACCTTTTTTGATATAAATGCAACTATTTGGTAAAGAATTTAAAGATTTTATTAAATTTATCCTTTTTCGGTTAAAACTTCAATTTTATTCGTAGAAACTAATTTCTTGTTTAAAAATTCAGAATTATTTTGGTCGTGAAAAGTGAACTGAAATCTTTTTTAACCGATAATTCAACTATATTTTGTAAATTTATCTTTTTGATTTAAAAATTAATATGTTTTAGTACCGTAAATAGTGCCTTTTTAAATTATTCACAACAAATTTTTACTCAATGCTTCATCGTGTTCTTCATATTCAGGCGATGAATCTATTTTCCTACTTTGAACGAAAAATGATTTCATTAAAGTCATCCTTTTCCGGTTGAATTCATAATTATGTTGGTCGTGAAAAGTAAACTGAAATCTTTTTAAACCGAAAATTCAACTATTTTATTGATTTTGTCTACTTTGAAAATAAAATGTGTCGTTTTTTATTGACAATTCATCTGTTTTAATGCAAATTTCACCTTTTTTGGATAAATACAACTATTTGTTAGAGAATTCAACTATTTTGTTAAAAACTCGTCTTTTTCAATTTAAAATTGAATTTTTTTCGTAGAAACTTTATTTGTTGTTAAAACTTCATATTTTGACCTTGACAAATCTACTGAAATATTTTTTAGAGGAAAATTCAACTATTTAAAAAAAATTCATTTTTTAATGAGAAATTTCACCTTGTTTTATATAAATGCAAATATTTGGTTAGAGAATTGAACTGTTCGTTGAAAAAATTCGTCTTTTTAAATATAAAATTCAATTTTTTTCGTAGAAACTAATTAATTTTTTAAAAATTCATATTTTGGACATGACCTTTCTAGGATAAAAATGCAACTATTTGTTAGAGAATTCAAATATTTTGTTAAAAATTCATATTTTGACTTTGAAAAATCTACTGGAATCCTTTCTGGATGAAAATTCAACTATTTAAAAAAAATTCATCTCTTTTATAAAAAATTTCATCTTTTTTATATAAAAGCAACTATTTTGGTCTTCACATTTATTGGATAAAAATAAAACTATTTTTTAGAGAATTCAACTATTTTGTTAAAAACTCTTCATTGTTAGTTGAAAAAATTCGTCTTTTTGAATTTAAAATTTAATTTTTTTCGTAGCAACTAATTTCTTGTTTAGTAATTCATAATTATTTTGGTCGTGAAAATGAACTGAAATCTTTTTTAACCGAAAATTCAATTATTTTATTGATTTTTTCTACTGGAATCTTTTTTGGATAAAAATTCAACTATTTAAAAAAAATTCATTTCTTTTATGAGAAATTTCACCCTTTTTTATATAAATGCAACGATTTGGTAAATAATTCAAAGATTTTATTAAATTTATCCTTTTTCGATTGCAGATTCAATTTTTTTCCGTCGAAACTAATTTCTTCTTTAAATTTTCATCTCGTTCTTCATATTCAGGCGATGAACCTATTTTCTTACTTTGAACAAAAAATGTGTCGTTTTTTATTGCAGTCAGAGAATTCAACTATTTTATGAAAAATTCATCTCTTTTATGAGACATTTTGTTAAAAACTCATCATTTTTAGTTAAAAAAAAATCGTCTTTTTGAATTTAAAATTGAATTTTTTTCGTAGAAACTTATTTTTTTGTTAAAAATTCATATTTTGACCTTGAAAAATCTACTGGAATCCTTTCTGGATGAAAATTCAATTATTTGAAAAAATGTATTTCTTTTATAAGAAATTTCACTTTTTTTATATAAATGCAACCTTTTGGTAAAGAATTCAAATACTTGATGAAAGTCGTCCTTTTTCGATTTTAACTTTCATTTTTTTGGTAATAAATAATTTCTTGTTTAAAAATTCATAATTATTTTGGTCGTGAAAAGTGAACTGAAATCTTTTTTTAACCAAAAATTCAACTATTTTATTGATTTTTTCTACTCTGAACGGAAAATTTGTAGTTTTTTTTATTTAAAATTCATCTGTTTTAGTGGAAATTTCACCTTTCTTGGATAAAAATTTTGAAAAATTCGTCTTTTTGAATTTAAAATTGAATTTTTCGTAGAAAGTTATTTTTTGTTAAAAATTCATACTTTGACGTTAAAAAATTTACTGCAATCCTTTCTGGATGAAAATTCAATTTAAAAAAAATCGTCTCTTTTATGAGAAATTTTACCCTTTTTTGATATAAATGCAACTATTTGTTAAACAATTCAACTATTTTTTTAAAAACTCCTCATTATCCGTTGAACAAAATGCGTCTTTTTTAATTTAAAATTCAATTTTTTCGTAGAAACTTATTTTTTGGCAAAAATTCATATTGTGGTCGTGAAAAGCGAACTGAAATCTTTTTTAACCGAAAATTCAACTATTTTTTGGTTGAAAATTTATCTTTTTGATTTAAAAATTCATCTGTTTTAGTACCGTAATTAGTGCCTTTTGAAATTATTAGCAACAATTTTTTAAATCAATTTTTCATCTTGTTCTTCATATTCAAGCGATGACACTGTTTTCCTACTTTGAACAAAAAATGTGTCATTTTTTATTGAAAATTCATCTGTTTTAATGCAAATTTCACCTTTCTTAGATAAAAGTACAACTATTTGATATAGAATTCAACTATTTTGTTTATAATTTCGGGAAACCCCCACCTTTTTTATTTTTCTAAATATATTTTTTTCTACTAATAAAAGAAAGGCATCCTAGCAATTATGAAAAATATCGCAAAAGAACATGTGAAGCTTTTCACAAAACTTTTTTAGGCGTGTCTTACAAAAAATGTAAAGGTGGTTTTTTTTACGAAAATAGATTTTTAATTTTGTTCAGGAAAAACCTTTTCAGGAAAACCTTTTTTAAATATTTTCCGGAGGATTTTGAAAGAGGACGATGAACGCTATTATAATCGAAAATAAAATAATAAACATCTCAATTATGACGAAAGTTATAGATATTTAAAGAAAAAAAATCTGTTTTTTTTTTAAACAAAGCACAAAATTCAAATACGCATAACTTTTTAGAAAAAAATCTGTTTGCAAATCAGAAATATATTTCACTCTCGAGAAATTCAGCGATTTCAAATCTAGGGCCCTGCCTGATATATATATATATTTGGTTAAACAATAAATAATTTAAATTTATTTTATTTTCATTAATTTTATTTGACTTTATTTTATTTCACTTTCTTTTTATTTTATGATAAAAATTAAAAATGACGAAAGAAATAAAAAAAGAGAGAAGGAAGGGGATTGGGTTGGTTGCCTTCTCATTTTTCTTTTCTCCTTTTTATTTTTTCAAATGAAAGGCAAATTTTGTTCTTCTTTTTTATTAAATTTATTTTCAGGAATTCTTCACAATAAATTCTTGGGCCTTTTATTTATAGCAATTCTGAAGCCCATTTTTCCATAACAGTCATTCCCTTTTTATTCCAGAGTAAGAACAGTATTTGACGAGAGTCAAGAGGATACTGTCGATGTCAAAGTGTATAAGGTTGATCATGATCATCCATATTCAATAATAAGTTCAAGGACGACAGGCCCGTCCGAAGAAGTATTACTAGAACGTTTGCAAGCAATGAGAAGTAACTTAGATCGAGCGAAAGAAGCTGATCAGCGATTTAAACATCGCGAAAGACAGAGACGTTATCGTGCTAAACGGAAACTGGTGGAAACCGTAACTAGTAGACATTTCGCGAATAATTTTAGTTTTGTTAAAGAAAAAGATGAGCAAAATTTAGTGAAAGAAAAAGATCAGCAAGAGATCGTGAAAGAAAAAAATCAGCAAGAGATAGTGAAAGAAAAAGATCAGCGAGAGGAAGCGAAAATTTGTCAATTTCCATCAAATAATTTTAATTTGAGGCAGCCATGTAGATACGAACATATTATGGATGAAGTTGGAGTTCTACATGCATCTTCATCTTCATTGTGGTAATACATTTTTCCATTTAATTTAATAATTATCCACTTTCTATAGAATTTTTTTTTTGCACGAAGAAACTAAAAGATACGTTTTTTTTAAATTAGCGTAGCGAGATTTTTATATTTTCTATGGTTATTCAAAAATTTTAAGGATACAATGAGTCTTCTAAAGCTTACTTTAAAAGCCATGTATTTTTTGTGATTTTGACATTTTTCTTGTTTCAAATTATCCAGTTCTTTGTGCATCTTCTCAAAATTCAGAGAAAAATAAAGAAGAATTTTAAAGTTCTTTATATTTTATGGACATAATTTTTTAAGGAAAAAGAGGAACTAATATACTCTATATACATTTAATTTTCCATTTGATATGTTTATGTTTTTCAGGAGAAAAAAGTTCTTTGTGGTTTTTTTTTCAAAACCTTGTCCTTTTTTTAAAACTATTTTTAACCAAATAGTTGAATTTTCAAATAAAAAGATACATTTGTAGTTTAAAAATTTACTTTTTAATCAAAGAGATGATTTCTTATCCAAAAAAGATTAAATTTCTACAAAAAAGACGAATTTTCTACAAAATAAATGAATTTTCGAACAAAAAAAGGATGAATTTATAAAAAAAAAAAATAAAATGGTGAATCTTGAACACAAGAAATTAATTTTTAACGAAAAAGATGAAATAATGGCAAACTTGACATAATGGAATAAAAAACCTTAACATCTAAAAAAATGTTTAACATCTTAAAAATTTCAACCATAGAAATGAATTTTCATCGAAAAAGTAGAATTTTCAAAAAAATACACGAATTTTCAACAGAATAGTTGAATTTTCAACAAAAATTGTCGAATTTTAAACAAAATATTGCAATTGTCACCCAAAAATATGTTTTTTATAGCAGAAAAAGAGGGCTTTTCAACTAAATAGTTAAATTTTCAGATAAAAAATTAATTTTCAACCAAAGAGACAAATTGTCATCCAAGAATTATTTTTTTTTTTATGAAAAAGACGAATTTTCTAAAAACGAAATAAATTTTCGACAAAAAATGTCCATTTTTAACTAAAAATAGAATATTCACATTTTTAGTTAAAAGAAATAATTTTTAACAATACATTTTTTAAAGCAAAGAAATAAAAATTTAACATACTGCATGATTTTTCAACGAAATAGTTGAATTTTCAAAAAAAAAATTAATTAAAAAAAGAATAGTTTCATTTTCAATAAAAAGAAATAATTTCAACAATGTAGTTAAATTATTAACAAAAGAAAAGAATTTTGAACTAAAATGATGAATCTTCCAGTTAAAAAATGAATTATTAACGAATAGAGAATAATTTTCAACAAAAATGAAAGAATTTTAAAAGAAATAGTGCAATTTTCACCAAATACATGAATTTTCACCTAAAAAGATTTCTTTGTTTCAAAAAAAGACGGGTTTTCAATCCATTAGTTAAATTCTCAGATTAAAAATTAATTTTAAACGAAAGAGATGAATTTTTATCCAAGAAGATTATGATTTTATAAAAAGATGAGTATTTTACAAACTAAATGAATTTTCAACCAAATATTTGAATTTTCAACAAAAACAAAAAAGATAAATTTTCAACCAAAAATAGAATAGTTACATTTTCAGTAAATAGAAATAATTTTCAACAACAAGAAACAATTGACAGCATAATAGTTAAATTTTCAATAAAAAACAGTTGAGTTTTCAATAAAACAAATTAATAAAAAAAAAAGAATAATTACAATTTCCTCCCCAATTTTTTTCAACAATATAGTTAAAATATTAACCAAAGAAAGGATTTTTTAACGAAAACAATGAATCTTCAACCCAAAAAATGAATTCTTAACGAACATAAATTCATTTTTAAACAAAACAGAACGAATTTTAATGAGAATAGTGAAATTTGTACTAAAAAAATGAATTTTTAATAAAAAAAATTTTATAACAAAAAAGTCGAATTTTGCACACAATACATGAATTTTCAAATAATTAGTTGATTTTTGTACGAAGAAAACGAAAAAAAGCTAGTTGTTTTGAGAATATGTCGTGTCTTAATTTTTCAAAAAAATCTTTTTTTTTTCTTATCGGTTTAGTAAAAGAGAAAAAAAATGACATACTGGGACAAAAAAAACCTTAAAACCTAAAAAAATTTGCAAAAAGGGCAAGAATTTGAAGATCAGTCAAAAATAATTTTTTTCTCGAAAATAACACTTTCAGTGAAAAAAGGTGACAAAATTGTCATATTTTCAAAAAATCTAAATAAATAGCTTGAAGTTGAATATTATTCTTTATTAGTTTAAAATTTTGTATGTTGAAGATTCATAATTTTAGTTAAAAATTCTTTTCTTTGGTTAATAATTTAACTATATTGTTGAAAATCATTTCTTTTTCTGAAAATGCAACTATTCTTTTTTTTAATTAATTTTTTTAACTTAACTATTTGTTTAAAAATTAATTTGATTGAAAATTTATCTTTTATTTTTGTTGGAATTTTGTTTGAAAGTTTCACTATTTTGTTGAAAATTCATCTTCTTTTAATTGAATTTTTGGAAAGCTTGACTATTTTGTTGAAAATTCATCTTTTTTAACTTAATTTTTTTTGACTATTTGCTAGACTATTTTGTTGAAAATTCATATTTTTTTAATTGATTTTTTTGACTATTTTTTTGAAAATTAATCCTTTTTTTAATTGAATTTTTTTGACTATTTTTTTGAACTCATCTTTTTTTAATGGAATTTTTTTGACTATTTTGATGAAAATGCATCTTTTTTTAATTTAATTTTTTAAAAGTTTGACTATTTTGTTGAAAATTCATCTTTTTTTAATTGAATTTTTTTTTACTATTTTTTTGAAAATTCATCTTTTTTTATTTAATTTTTTTTTACTATTTCTTGGAAAATTAATCTTTTTTTAATTGAATTTTTTTTACTATTTGTTTGACTATTTTATTGAAAATTCATCTTTTTTTAACTTAATTTTTTTTACTATTTCTTTGACTATTTTGTTGAAAATTCTTCTTCTTTTAATTGCATTTTTTGACTATTTGTTTGACTAATATGTTGAAAATTCATCTTTTTTTAACTGAATTTTTTGTACTATTTGTTTGACTATTTTGTTGAAAATTCATCTTTTTTATTTGATTTTTTGACTATTTTGTTGAAAATTCATCTTTTTTAATTGAATTTTTTTTACTATTTGTTTGACTATTTTGTTGAAAATTCATCTTTTTTTAATTGAATTTTTTTTTACTGTTTTGATGAAAATTCATCTTTTTTTAATTGAATTTTTTTGACTATTTCGTTGAAAATTAATCTTTTTTTAATTGAATTTTTTTGACTATTTTGATGAAAATTCATCTTTTTTTAATTGAATTTTTTTGAAAATTTGACTATTTTGTTGAAAATTGATCTTTTTTCAATTTAATTTTTTTGACTATTTGTTTGACTATTTTGTTGAAAATTGATCTTTTTTTAATTTAGTTGAAAATTCATCATGTTAGTTGAAAATTTATTTTTTTGTTTGAAAATTTAACTATTTTGTTTGGAAATTCCTCTTTTTGTAAAAAATTAAAATTCTTTTATAAAAATTCCACTATTTCGTTAAAAAATGATTTAGAAAGTTGAAAATTGTACGTTTTTGTTGGAAAATTAATCTTGTGGGATGAAAATTCATTTCTATGGTTCAAAATTTAAATATTTTGTTTGAAAATTCGTCTTTTTTGTAAAAATTGTTGGATTAAAATGTACTTCTATGACTGAAAATTTAAATATTTTGTTAAACATAGCAAAAAATTCTTAACTGAAAATTGAACTATTTGGTTGAAAATTTGTATTTTTTTTTGGTACAAATATATTTTATTTTCTGATATCCTTTGTATATGTGTCCTAATAATACCGAAAATTTCGACGAAAAAGGTAACTCTTTCGAGTAAATTTCCTGTTTGAATTTTTCAAAAAATCGAAAGAGCTTTAAAAATCCTTTTATTCTTTCTTCGTCCTTTGAAAAGTTGTAAAACTGAAACAAGAAAAATTTTAAAACCTACAAATAAAAGTTGTGAAAAATTTGCTTCCTCCCATGAATAGCATATAAAAGTTTATTTAATTTTTAGCAAACAGAGTCGAGTACTTATATTAAAAAAAACAAAAGATATCATACAGTTAGGGCTAGATTCTACAGAAAAGAATTGTGGAAAGCAGGAAACAAGCGATTTTCCCAAGGATTCTCAAGATACGAGACCGTCAGTTTTTATTGATAAGAATGATGTGCAGGATTCGGGGACGAAACCTTTGGACGAGGACCGAGATCCTCTCTATATTGGCCCGGATGATTTGTAAGTCTTTTTATTGCTCTAATCCATTCCGAATTTTGTAATTCGTTTTATTATTTTCCATTATTTTTACTACTTGTAATAATATGTATTATCTTTTAATTATAAAATTCCCGAAAATTAAAAGGAAAAGAAACAAGAATCTAATTATCAAATTTGGACAATACACTTTTGAATGTCGACATTCAAATTTAAAAAAATGAAACAAGAGGAATGAAAGAGAAGAATTTTATGAACTTACTTTTTTTATTTCCGGGAATTTTAATATGGTGAAGGAATGTCAGGAAAAATCTGAAAGAGTCAGGGTATTTCCAAAAACCGAAGTTCCATTTTTTCTGAAAATTCAACTATTTAATTGAAAGTTCGTCTTTTTTGATAGAAATTTAAAATCTTTTTAGTTGAAATTTTTACTATTTTCTTCAAATGTAATTTCATTTGGTTGAAAATTATTGGGGTTTTTTACCCGAAATTTAAATATTCTATTTTAGGTTAAAATTGTTTTTATTGGAAATTTCATCTGTTTCGGTGAAAAAAATGTCTGGTTGAAAATTTAACTAGTTTTTTGTAAATTCGTTTTTCTTTTGTTGTTGAAAATTAAATTTTTTAAATAAAACTTTGTCTTTTCTATTTTTGGTTGAAGGTTCATTTATATGTTTGAAAATTTAGTTATTTTATTCAAAATCCTTTTTTTTTTAAGTTAATTGAGTGGCCAGAAACGAAAAGGGTCCGAGCGCTCGAAAACGCGAAAAAGTTTTGTCCAAACGTCTTGTGATAT
>JAWWLR010000004.1:22935103-22949931 GCA_035041075.1 Acraspis erinacei | reverse complement strand
CTAGCAGCACTATGTCATCTGCATATGCGAGTGACCATATCCTTAGCCCTCCTACCCTAACTCCTCCTACCACTCCGAACGCTAACCCCTTATCCATCCAGAAACCTTCAGAGATTCCCTCCCCTCTTCTCACCCTAACCTTCGTCTCCTCATATACCTCCCTCACCCTCTCGATCAGGCCTCTCTCCACTCCCCTCTCTTCCATTGCCTCCCATTGAATTTTTGTATTTATTTCAGTAGTTTGAAGGCTTTCAACGACTGAAACATTTTAGGGCATTTTAATAGATTTCAAGGCATTTTCAAGAGATTTAAGCGATTCCCAGGGGTTTTAATAATTTTAAGGAATTTTAATTTTTTAATGGATTTCAAAGAATTTTTCAACAGGCATGAGTGATTTCGTAGGGTTTCGAAATTTGGATGAAATTTTCAAATTTTTTTTCAGTTCATTTGTAATTCGCCCTGAATTCTTATTAATTTATTCTAAATACTTTTGAATTCTTCCAAATTCACTCAATTCTACCCAATTAATTTAATTTTTTTATGTTTTTTTAAATCTTTTCATTTCACTTTAATTGCTTTTTAAATTTATGTTTAAAAAAAATAAATTTCATCTAATTCTTCTCATTTCTTTTAAATTTCTCTAAATTCACTCAACATTTATTGTAATCAATCAATTTTCTGATCATTCTGGGTAAAAGATAATAATCTTAAGGATTTTTCTAATCTTTTAAATTTAAAAATAATTTGCGAAAATCGTGTTATATATATTCAAAAAAAATCTTCATTTTTATAATATTTTTTTATTATATTATATATTTTGTATTCATTAATTTAAATTCATTTGTGATTTTCAAATATTTCAGTAAACAAATTACGTTTTTTTTTAATGAACGCAATGTGTTTCCTTATTTATTATTTATCAATAAATTTATTTTTATTATTTATTATTCTTTATAATTTATTCTAAATCCTTTTGAATTATTCCAAATTCACTCAATTCTACCCAATTCATTTAATTTTTCTATGTTTTTGAAATCTTTTCAATTCACTTTAATTGCTTTTTAAATTTAGGTTTTAAAAAAAAATGAATTTCATCTAATTCTTCTCATTTCTTTTAAATTTCTCTAAATTTACTCAAGATTTATTGTAATCAATCAATTTTCTGATAAATCTGGGCAAAAGATAACAATCTTAAGGATTTTTCTAAACTTTTAAATTTAAAAATAATTTGCGAAAATCGTATTATATATATTTAAAAAAGTTCTTCATTTTTATAATATTTTTTTTATTATATTATATAATATATTTTGCATTCATTAATCTAAATTCATTTCCGATTTTCAAATATTTCAGTAAACAAATTACGTTTTTCTAATGAACGCAATGTGTTTCCTTATTTATTATTTATTAATAAATTTATTGTTATTTATTATTATTATATGTTATTACAAGATCAAAAAATAAACCTTGTTTAAAAATGATTTTTAAAATCCAGGAAAATATGCGACTATTAAATCTTCAGCTAAATTTAATGAAAATAATTATGAAGAAAAGCCAATTTTTAAAGGAATTCATTAAAATAATTAAATTTGTTTACAATGTTTAATTTTAGTACATTTTTTTAAACTTAAGAATTGTTTAAACGCCAATTTTTTTAAATTCTGCAAAATAAAAAAATGGTCCTATAATCTGCCAGGAAATAACTTAAAATTTTCCTAGCAATCTCGAGAATTCCAAAATTCCAAATTCATAAAAAGCTTCTTTTCTCCAAAATGATAAAAAATCTACATTTTTCTTAAAATTTTTATAATTTTCAAATTAACCATGTTTTGGAATTTTTTTAGATATCTAAACGTTCTGAATGTTTTTCCTTTTTAAAAGTTCCCAAAAGATTCTTTATCGAAAATTTTTTGGAAATAGTTTGAAATCTTTAAGAACATTATCCGAAAGTTAATTTTCCAAAAGAAAAAGAGACTTGAAATTTTTCTTGGAATTCACCCTGAATTATTAAAAATTCTTTAGAATTTTTCTGGGTTTTGTTAATTTATTTAAATCCTTCTAAATTCACTCAATTCAACTCAATTCAGTAAAAAAATTAATTTCCAAACATTTTTATTTAATTTATCCTGAATTCTTAGATATTTCATCAAATTCCTTTGAATTCCCTTGAATTTTTCTACGCTCATTAAAAAGTTACTGAATTCAATTTGGTTTTTTTTCAAATTGTTTTTATTTCATTTGATTTTCTTTTTTAAATAACCTTCAATTTTTATGAATTCAATTGAATTCTTCTCTTTGATCTTAAATTCCTCAAAACCTCAATCCAGTTTTACGGAAATTAATGGATTTTAAAAATATTTTTTAACATTGTTCCCAATTAATTTGAATTCTTTTGAATGTAAATTGAATTGTTCCTAAATTTTGAAGGAATTTTTAAGAGCTTAGGGTATTTTTAAAACTTCTAAGGTATTTTTAAGAGCTTTTAATTTGATGTATTTTAGGGAATTTAAAAAGATTCAGAGGAATGTTTAAAAATTAATTTCATTAGTTTGAAGTGATTTTGAAGCTTTTGAAATATTTTAGGACGCGGAATTTTATAAACTATTTTCAACTTAAAAATAACTTAACAATCGTTAGGATTTCAAAGAGCTTTTAAACTTTTAACGTTTCAATTTTTATTCATCTATTTAAAATTTTTTAATTTATAAGCGAAATTGATGAATATTTTTGTAGAAAAGTAATTTAACACTTATTATTTGTTGAAAATTTTAAAATAATTTTAAGAGATATTCAGAAGTTTTGAAAAGATTCAAAATTAATTTAAAACTTGAAATGATGTCGAGTAACTTAAACGAAGTGTGTACATTTTTTCAGAACTTCTAAACATATTTTAAAATTAATAGAATTTTTCCTACAATTTTGGAACTCTTTTGAAATCTTTTGAAATACTCTGTTAAGCTATTTTTTCATAATGAAAAACGTTTTTTAATTTTCCTATAAATATTTAAAAAAATGTTTTTATTCTTTTCGAGCCTTTCAAAATGCTGAAAAAGCTACTAAATTTTGTGTTTAAAATCTGCAAAAATATACATTTTGTTTTAAATTTTCTACAAGTTGTAGCACAAATTTAATTAATTTTAAAATTTCTTTAGAAGTTCAGAAAACAAATGTCAAAAATAGGAATAATAGGTAATTTTATAATTTTCTATTTTTAATTTTTTTAAATTCTTTAATTATCCTACCATGCGGACAATAAGATTTTAAAACCATTTTTTCAAATTAAATTTTTATTTTTCATTTGTAGAAGTTTCAGTAGTTTTCAAAATAATAAAAAATAATTCAAATGTTAAGAACATTCAGAAAAGTTTAAAATGAAATATACAATTTTAAAGATTTCGAACAAAGAATGAGATTCATGTTTAAATTTCAGATGATTTATTTTTTTGAAAAGGGGATTCTAAAAGAAAATTGAAACAGAATTGCAAAATTAAACAAAATCTATTATGCTTAATAAATATTTTAAACTATTCAAATAAATAAAAGTTTATTTGTAACTTGTGAAATTTCTTTTAAATGTAGATTGTTGAAGATTTTGAAAAAGGAAGTTGCATTAAAATTAAGTTTCGGATAATAAAAAAAAACTTTCCTATAATTTTCGATAAAGAATCTTTTAGGAACTTTTAAAAAGGAAAAACATTCAGAACGTTTAGATATCTAAAAAAATTTCCAAAACGTGTTTAATTTGAAAATTATAAAAATGTTGAGAAAAATGTAGATTTTTTATAATTTTGAAGAAAAGGAGCTTTTTCTGAATTTGGAAAGGTTTTCAGAGAATCAAACAGTATTCTCGAGATTGCTAGAAAAATTTTAAGTTATTTTCTGGAAGATTATAGGACATTTTTTTTTATTTTGCAGTATTGTTTTAAAAATTGGCGTTTAAACAATTTTTAAGCTTAAAAAATGAACTAAAATTATACATTGTAAACAAATTTAATTATTTTAATAAATTCCTTTAAAAATTTACTATTCTTTATAATTATTTTCATTAAATTTAGCTGAAGATTTAATAGTCGCATATTTTCCTCGATTTTAAAAATAATTTTTAAACACAGTTTGTTTTTTGAACTCGTAATAACATATAATAATAATAAATAATAATAAATTTATTAATAAATAAGAAATAAGAAAACACATTGCGTTTATTAAAAAACATCATTTGTTTAATGAAATATTTGAAAATTGGAAATGAATTTAAATTAATGAATACAAAATATATTATATAATATAATTAAAAAATATTATAAAAATATAGAATATTATTATCTTATACCCAGATTTATCAGAAAATTGATTAATTAAAATAAATTTTGAGCGAATTTAGAGAAATTTGAAAGAATTAGATGAAATTCATTTGAAAAAAAACTTAAATTTAAAAAGCAATTAAAGTTAATTGAAAAGATTTCAAAAACATGGAAAACTTAAATTAATTGGGTAGAATAGAGTGAATTTGGAAGAATTGAAAAGGATTGAGAATAAATTAAAAAGGATTCAGAGCGAATTACAAATGAATTGGCAAAAATATTTGAAAATCTCTTCAAACCTTCGAAAATTAACGAAATCACTCATGTCTGATGAAAAATTAATAATTTTAAAATAATTTTTATTTATTCAAAATCTTTTTTTAACACTTTCGCCGTGCATTATTTGAATTCTAGGGCAACCTGAATTTATATTAATTTAACTAAAATTCTTTGGAATTTTTAAGAGGTTTAAAAAAATGCAAAGGATTTTAAATAATTTAGGATATTTTAAAAGATTATAAAGACATTTTTTTATTGATTGCATTAATTTAATGAGATTTAAAAGGATTTTAAATACTTGAGGGTATTTAAAAAAATTCCCAGACTTTAAAAAATTTTAAGGACTTTCAAAAGATATCGAAAGATTCGAAATATTTCAGGAAATTTTAAAACATACTTAGAATTTTTATATTTTTTAAGTAATTTAAATGCTTTCAAAGACTGAAATATTTTTATTCAAATTTAATTTAATTTATTTAAATTATTCCAAGGCATTTTCAAAGAATTTAAACAATTTCAAGGGATTTCTAAGGGTTTTAATAATTTTACGGAATTTTAATATTTTATATATATTTTAATTCTACTTAATTCAGTGATTTTTTGTTGAATTTTTAAAAGTTTTGATTTCTTTGATCCTGAAATCTATTAACCTCGTTAAAAAATTTTCATATTTTCAAATTGCTTCATTTTTTTCAATTTTTTTCAATTCACTTTCAATTTTTATGAATTTAATCAAATTCTTCTCTTTTAGCATAAATTTCTTCAAATTCATTCAAGTTTTACGGAAATAAATGGATTTTGTTTTGATTTTTTAACATTTTTTCCAATTCCTTTGAATTATTTTGAAATAAAATTAATTTTTCTGGAATCTTCTGAATTTAGCCTTTACCCCTTGTCCCTATATTTTATTCCATAGGAAATTGAATTTTCTACTGAGAATTTTTCTACAAAGAAAAACGAATTTTCAATCCAAAAAGACGAATTTTCGGTAAAAAACCGATTTTTCAACAAAATACATAAAGTTTTAATCAGATAAATGAATTTTTAAGAAAGTAGTTCAACTTCCGACTTTTCTACAAAATTGTAGAAGAAATTATCGAAAAAATCTTTGAAAAGCAAAAGCTTTATTTAAAAAAAAAGCTGAAATATTTTTTCTTCCTGATAAACCTGTTTTTAATCAATATTTATTTAAAAAAACGAAACTTTTCAGTCGCATGGATAGTGATAATTCAATGAATGACATTACACTAAAAGAAGAAGAAAAAGAAGAAGAAGAAGAAGGCACCGAAAGTTATATAATTGGAATTTAAAAAGAAATTTTTTGTCCATCGTAATTATTCGTAAGTAATTTATATTTTGCACGATATTTCCAAATAATTGGCTTTTATTATAAATAAATAATATTAATTTAAAAACGCATTTAGATGTAAAAGAGAAATTATTTCGTTTCAGTGGGATGGATTTGGACTTTAGGAACAACACTGAAGATATTTTAAGCCTAAGATAGATTATTTTCAGTCTTGTAAAATAGACTAAGTTTTATATAAAGAGATCAAAATATTATGACATATGTAAAAAAAAATTCCTCATATTACAATATGTGTGCTACTAAAATTTAATAAGATTTTTTATTTTATTACTCATTTAATTATTTACTTAAAAATATTATATGTTTAAAATTTCTGAAGATATGGATATGCTTTTCTTTTTACGAAAAAAATAAAAATCTTTTCGAGAAAGTATTATATTCAATAGTTTTCATTTCGGCAAGTGCATTTTTTAAATTTAAGTTGAAAATATTAGGAATGGCATTGACGGAAAACTTTTTCTTTTTGAAAGAGTTAAAAAAAATCGCAGAATTACAATAAACAAATGATTGTGGAACTATAATGAAGGTATGTTTAATTAATTATTTAATTTTTATGGTAAGCTTTTCTTTTAAATGAATTAAAAAGGTATTTTCCCGGAAAACTTGGAATTTTTATTTATGTCAGGGAATTTTTTTAAAGTAGGGAATTTTTACGAGAGTCTGCTTATTTTTTTTTAATTGCAATATTAAATTATATAATAATGATTCTTCATTTGTGAAAGTAGATTTTTATTAGTGCATTGAACTATTTTGTTGAAAATTCATTTTTTTCCTTGAAATACATTGTTTTTAACTAAAAATTTAACTTCTGTTTCTGATGATTGGTCCGTTTTACTTGAAAATTCAAGTATCTGTTTAAAAATTCATGTATTGTGTTGAAAAATCATTTTTTGTTGTTGAATTTAATTATTCTTCATTACAGATTAAGGTATTTTTTTGTTAAAATAGCAACTAATGAATTTTTCGTTCAGGATTCGTCTTTTTGGAATGAAAAAACTTTTTAAAAAATTGACGTGGTTGAAAGTTACATTTTTGCTAAAAATTTATTTTTTTTTATAAAAATTCATCATTTTAATTGAACATCATCTTATTGGTTAAAAAAAAATTCGCTATTTTGTTGAATATTCGTTTTTCCTTCGGCTGAAAATTAATTTTTTTACGAAAAATTTAACTATTGCAGTTGCAACTTTAACTGGTTTGTTGAATTTTGTTGTTGTTGAAAATGTGAATTTAAGTTTTGGTTTAAAAATTATATTTTTTAGTTGAAAATTGGACTTTCTGATAGAAATTAATCTTCTGGGTTGAAAATTAATCTTTTTGCTTAAAAATTAATCTTTTTTATGTGAAAATTCATTTTTTTAAACCTTTTTTTAAAATAAAAATTCAATTATTTGGGTTGAAAATTCATCTTTTTGGTGGCAAATTTAAGTAATAGGTTACAAATTATTTTTGTTGTGGTTGAAGATTCATCATTAAATTTAACAAATAAGTGATTTGCTTGAAAATTCAACCACTTTATTGGAAATTCATTTTTCTCTTGTTGAAAATTCATTTTTTTGTTGTTGAAACTGTAACTGTTCGGGTTTTGTTTCAAAATTTATATTTTTCAGTTTAAACTTCATTTATGTTCGCTTTAAAATTCAACAGTTATGTTGGAAAATAACTTCTTTTAAAATGGATATGTTTGGGTTAAAAAATGAACTTTTTTGCAGGCATTTAATTTTTTTTGGCTTGGCATTTTGAAATTTTTTAAGAAATTTTTTTTTAATAATTAGAAAATCTTTTTTGTTTAAAATTCCTCTTTTTGGTTTGAAAATTACTCTGAGGGTTGTTACAAGACCTGGAAGATCTATAAAGTGAACTGATTAAATTTGGATCAATTTGAATATAGACCATTTTATTAGTTCTTTCGATCTTAAAGTTTTATTTTAGCTTTGTTAAAAAGTTCAGAGTTTTTCTTAGATTACTGTTATTTTCAAATGTAATCCTATTTTTTGCATAAATAATTCGACTATCATTGTTCTTAAAGTAATAACAAAAAGTATGATTATAATTACAGAATGTTTTTTATTCACTTTGGTACAAATATTATTGAAAATTGTTTTGAATTCAATCAAACTTATTGAAATTTAACTGCTTTTTGATTGAAAATTGAAATATTTTTTGGTGAAAAGATCTTTGAGAATTCATTTTTTTAATATTCATCTCTATAGTTGAAAATTTAACTATTTTATTTAAAAATTCCTTTTTTTCTTGAAAATGGATTGTTTTGAAACTTGAATTATTCGATTTTTGTCCTTAAATAGATATTTTTAATTTGAAAAATCAACTATTTAGTTGAAATCTGTACTATTTTGTAAAAAATTATTTTTCTTGTGATTCAAAATTTATTTTTAATTTAAAATTGATCACTTTTAGTTGAATTTTCATGTATTTTGTTAAGAAATTGTCTTGCGTAATTTTTGTATGGTCCCACATAAAATTCCCGAAAATTAATAGAAACAAGAGTCTAATGTTCCAATTTGGACAACCCACTTCTGAATTTCGCAATTTAATTTTTAGAAAAATCAAACAAGAGGAATGAAAAAGAAGAATTTAAGAGTATACTTTTTTTTACTTTTTATAAAATAAAATGACTAACAAACCTTTTTTCCATCAATATTATTGATCTTGAAGATGTAAGTTTCATCATTTTATTAAAAAATTTATTTATTTGCATAAAAATTCAACTATTTTGTTAACAATTTTTTTTCTTTTGTTGAAAATTAAATTTTCTTCTCAAAATGTAATTTCCATTTTTGCTTTAAAATTGATCTTTTTAGTTGAAAGTTCATGTAGTTTATTTAAAACTCTTTTTTTCTTATGGAAATTCAAATGTTTTTATATAAATTATTGGTTATCAAGTTAAATATTTAGTTGAAAGGTCTTTTTTTCTCATTTTATTTCCAAATTTTATTGCAAATTTAATTAATTTTTAATTAGTTTTAATTAAGTTAGTTTTAATTTTAAAATTTTAATTAGTTAATTTTTTTCTGGTTGAAGATTCATCATTTATGATCAAAATAATTGTTTTTTGCTTGTAAATTCAACTATTTTATTTATAATTCATTTTTGCTTACAAATTAATTAATTTCTGTAATTTGAAAAAGTATATGTTTATTTTACTCTAAAATGTTTTTGTAAATATATATGTAGTAATTATCAAAAAAGCTACTATTAGCGGTTAAATTTAATTATTTTTATCTTTAAAAATCAAGTCTTTTTAATTGAAATTAATTCAATATGGCTCTTATCAATTAATTTTATTTAAATGAATTTATTCCCCTATTTCCGTGAAAAATCACCCTATTTTTCCTGTTTTAAAAGCTTTGTGGGGAGTAGTGGAAAACTTTTAAAAATAATGTGACGTTTTTAAACGGCCCCAAATGTATATTGTTGAAAAATTACAATAATAAGAACTATTGTATGAAAATTAGATTGTTTAAAAATTTTTTTTATGATTTCTGCACGCGTAAAAGGTTTTTAAAATCAATTTGTTCTTAAATACCGAAAAACCATGCAATCCGAGAGAAAAATTTCTGAGGCTGATAGAGAATATAAATTAAAAAAAGAAAGATTAATGATGAGGAAGAGAAAAAACTTGATGGAAATAAAAATTTGAGGTAAAATTAAAAAAATTAAAAGAAAGCAGCAAATGTTCTTGTTGACCGGAAAATAATCGCTACTGATATCAAAAGAGTCAAATTATAAATTAGAAATGGTTTTATTATTTATAAATTATATCATCAATTAAAAATTTTTGTGTAATTCAAGAAATGCTGCCCTTTTTTAAAAAAAGAATTCTTTTTTCTCCTGTTTTTATAGAAAATTCCCTTTTTTCTCGATTGAAAAATCTACTATTATATTTTTGGCTCAGAATTCATCATTTTTAGTTGAAAATTTTATTATTTTGTTGACAATTCAATGATTTTTCTAAAACTAAATTCTTTTTGTTGAAAATTTCACTGGTTTGTAGAAAAATCGCTTTTTTTAGCTAGAAAATTTTAGAACTTAGTTGAATTTTATTTCCTGACTGAAAATATCTTTCTTAGTTGAAAATTTGTCTTCTTGTTTTGAAAATTCACCCAATTTCTTAGTTAAAGAAAAATATTTTTTGGTTGGGAATTTATGTATTTAGGTTAAATTTATCGTTTTTTGAATTAAAATAAATTTTTTTTAGTTGAAGTATTAACTCTTACATTTTTTCGTTGATGATTCATGTTTATCGACTGAAAATACAACAATTTAGTTGAAAGTTCAACTTATTTGTTAAAAATGCATGCTTATTTTAACTTATTTTATTAACTATATTATTAAAAATTAATTTTTTTAGTAAAAAATTGACAATTTTTATTCAAAATTGATGCATTTGGATGAAACTTTATGTTTTTTGGTTGAAAATTAATCTTTTTGGTTGTGAATCTTTTTGTTTTTTGAAAATTCAATGACTTGGTTGAAAGTTGAATCAATTTGATAAAAATTCACTTTTTGATTGAATAGTCGAAATTTTAGTTCGAAATTAATGTAATTTGTTGAAAAGTCGTCCTTTTTAGTAGAAAATTAATTTTTTTACAATCACTTATTAAAATGAAATTTAAATTATTTCATTTTTGGTTGAGAATTGAAAATTTTTAGTAAAAAATTTAACATTTTGGTAGAAACTTGATTCATTTTGTATGAAAATTCGATTTTTTGGTAGAAAATTAATATTCATTGTTGAAAGTTCATATTTTTTGGTTACGAATTCAACGACTTGCTTGCTAGATGAATCAATTTGTTAAAATGATGTACTTTTTAATTTAAGATTCAAAATTGTAGTTGAAAATTCATAAAAAATTTGTATAATTTGACTTTTTGATAGATAATTAATGTTTTCAGGTTTAAAATTAATTTTTTTATATAAAAATTAAAGTAATTTATTCTTGGTTGAAAATCGAAATTTTTTAGTAAAAATTTCAACGGTTTCGTAGAAAATTGATGAATTTTTATGAAAATTCATTTTTTTAATTCACTTTTTTGGTAGATAATTAATTTTTCTGGTTGAAAATCCAATTGTTTTGTAGAAAATTCGTATTTTTGAGTTGGAAATTCAAAAATTCGATTGATTTTTTTTTCTTTCTATATTTCAGTGAAAACAATTATATTTTAAACAAACAAAAAATAATTTTGTTAGAAAATAGTTAAATTTTCAACAAAAGAAGATCAATTATCCGCGTAAAATGTAGTAGTTTATAGTTACACCAAAAATATTTAAAATTAAAAATAGCATTATTAAACAAGAGAAATTAATTTTTTAACCAAAAAAAAACGAACTTTCAACAAAAGGACTGAAATTTTCAAGCAACAAAGATTTTTCAGAGAAGAAAGAAAAAATATTTTCTACAATATAAACAAATTTTTAAACCAAAAAGACCATATTTCAACAAAATAGTTGAATCCTCTATAAAAAAAGATGAATTTTCATCTAAAAAGTTCAGTTTCAATGAAAAATGATACCTGCAAAATTCTGGAAATCCGGGGAGACCCCCTAGACTTGTCAGGGGATTTTTTCAGGATTTCAGTAGACACCCTATTTCATATACAAATTTTCAACAAAATACATAAATTTTCAATTAAAAATGAAAGGGCTGAATTTCCAACTAAAAACTTTATATTTTCACCAAAAAATAATCATTTTTTGACAAAATAGTTAAATTTTCAACAAAAAATATTTTTGTAACAAATTAGTTCCACTTTGAACATAATAATTGAATTTTCAACAAAAAAATATTAATTCTGAACGAAAAATTTAGTAGTTCATAATTCAAATTAAAAAGATTTTAATTTTTAAAAAAGTTGAATTTTAAATAAAAAAGCGATGAATTCTTAAAACAAAAAGACAAATTTTTAATAAAAGAGTTGAAATTTTCAACCAAGAGAATTTTTTAATCATAGAGAACAAAAATTTAATAAAATATGTACATCGATTTCAAATTATATAGTTGAATTTTAAACTAAAATAGATGACATTTCTACCAAATTATTGAATTTTCAAATAAAAATGTGAATTTTCTGCAAAAATTGATTTTTTAATTAAACATTGAACTTAAAACTTTATATTTTAACCGAAAAATAGTTATTTTTTAACAAAATAGTTAAATTTTCAACAACAACAAATATTTTTGTAACAAATTAGTACCACTTTTAACAGAATAATTTAATCTTCAACAAAAAAATAATAATTCTGAACGAAACGTGTAGTAGTTGATAATTCAACCTAAAAAAGATTTTAATTTTAAATAAGAGTTGCATTTTGAAACAAAAAGAGATGTATGTTTTAATGAAATAATTTAACTCAATTGTTGAATTTTCAAGCCAAAAATATTAAATTTCAACAAAAACCTTATTTTCTACAAAACAGTTAAATTTTTGAACAAAAAGGATTAAATTTGTAGCAAAAAAGTTAAATTTTTTACCATGTAATACCTCTCCCTTGTAAGACAGCATAAAAAACCCTGAAATTTCTCCAATTTATATATAAATTATTCTTATTATTCTTATTATTCTTATTTATATAATGTAAACTTATGGTTGTTAAAATCTGAATTTTCACGCTTTATTTGAAAAATATACTGCAAAACTTTTTTCTGCCGTATAGATATTACACTAAAAATATTATTATTTTCATATTTTTTTATTTTATTATTTGTTTTATTATTTACTCAGGAATATTGCGTCGATATGTTTAAAATTTCAAAAGATGCGGATATGCTTTTCCTTTTACGACAAAATAGAAATCTTTTGGAGAAATTATTATATTTATTAGTTCTTATTCCGGGAAGTTCATTTTTTTAATTTAAATTTTTACAAAATTCATATTAATCCTTAGCTTTTTTTATTTAATTTGAAAATATTAAGAATGGAATTGAATTTGTTTATTTTATTTTTTATTGTTATTGCGGAAACCAATTTTCTTGACATGTTTTGTGTGGATTATACCAATTTTGCACAAGGTGATATATCAAACTGAAAGTTTAGGAAAATATAGAAAAAGAAGTAAGGAACGTTTATGTAATAATAAATTTTTACTATTACAAAACAAAACTTCCAAACATAATTTTTTTTGCCACTTAAGCCCATTAATTTATTTTAAATAATAAAATCTCTTCTACTATAAAAGATTGCTTTTTAGCAAAATACTTGAATTTTAACAAAATAATTAAATTTTTAATATAATAGTTTAATTTTCAGCCTAAAAAAATAAATTCCCAACAAAAAAGTGCTATAGATTATATTTCAATAAAAAAAGATGAAATTTATACCAAAAAAACAATTTTCAACAAATAAAGATTGATCACTCAAGAAGGAAAGAAAAGTTTATCTAAATTGTAGAACTTTCAAGCCAAAACACGAATTTTCTATAAAAAAAATTGAATTTTCAAACAGAAAATATGACTAGCAAAAAACAAATTTTCCATTGGAAATTTTTATTTTTAAGCTTACCGTCTTAATTTTAACATTTTTAAAATGTTTTCTTGAAGACTCGAACATTTAAAAATTTATGCGTTAAAGTTGAAAATTATTTATAAAGACCATTTTTATTTAATAAATATACAAAGATTTATTTAATGGATCTGTATTTCAATTATTAACAAGTGAACAATATTGATTTGACAAAAAGATTGTAAATCAGTTCAAAATTTACGAATTAAAAACAATTTTAACAAATTAAACAGGTTTCGATGCGAAAAATCTTAGCCATTAAAAACATGCGACCGTCTTATTGAAACTTTATAAACTATTTTCAATGTAAAAATAATATATTTGTAATTGAAGGCTTTTGTTAAATTAAAAATATTGTTTCAGTCTAAAATATTAAATTTCTGACCCATTCAATTTGAAAATTTTTAATTAAGAAAAAGAATAATTATTGTACACTTAACAATATTGAACTGTTTATTTAAAAAGGTAAATTGAAACCAAATATTTAAAAGCAAAAAATATAAAACTGAAATGTTAGACATAGAAAACCTTGAATACTTAGAATTTCAAAGTTCTCTTAAACTTTGAACATTAGGAAAATAATTGTTGCATCTCAAAAATGTTTAATTTTTAAGTGAGGATGTTGAATTTTTATGTATAAATAAGAAATTAACACTTATTATTTGTAGAAAAAACTTGAGTAATTTTAATGCAAATTTTAAAACATTTTCTTAAAATCTTCCAGATTCTTTTTTGACATTTATGTAAATTTTTTGAAATCTTTTTAAATATACTCTTGAAATAATTTTTCAAAATGAAAAATCATTTTCAATTTTCCCAAGAATCGTAAGAAAATGTTTTTATTCTTTTATAGCCTTTCACAATTCTTGAAAAGCTTTTAAATTTTTTGTTTTAAATCTGAAAAAATCTACATTTTGCTTTTAATTTGGCTATCATTTCAAGTTAAAAATTTATTCCGAATCTTCAAAACTTCTGAATATCTCGAAATTACTCAAATTTCTTCTGTAAATAATAAATATGCAATTTTTATTTATACCTACAAATTTTAAGGAATTTTCTTTTTTAAATTGCGAAATTTCTTAAAAGTTGGAGGAAAAATTCAACGAATTTTAGAAGATATTTAGAAATTCTGAAAAAAATTCAAAAATAATTTTAAATTTGACGAATTTTAAAATAACTACTATATTTGTCAATATTTTGAAATAAAATTTCGAGGCTTTTCAATTATCTTAAAACTATTTACAATAAAAATAATTGGACTTCAAATTTAAGAAGTGTTCAAAAATTTAACTTTTTCAATTTTTAATATTTCGGGGCGACTGAAAAATCCGAAAAATAAAATTGCCGACAGTGTAAAA
>JAWWLR010000004.1:22843458-22855571 GCA_035041075.1 Acraspis erinacei | reverse complement strand
ACTAATCCCCTCCCCCGACGAGTGAGTCACGCCTACCCCGAAAGGGAAACGGCTTAATGGTGTAATAATAATAATAAGGAATTCACGAAATCTATGGAATTCGCCGATTCATAAAATTCGCAGTAGTCACGTAATTCGCAGAATTCATGTAATTCAAGGAACTCGGGAAATTTATGTAATTCACGGAATTTGTGGAATTCACTGAAATCACGAAATTCTAGGAATTCACTTAAATCACGTAATTCAAGTAATTCAATAAAATCACGTAATTCAAGGAATTCACTGAACTCACGGAATTTACTGAAATTGCTGAATTTTTGAAATTTACGATATTCATAGAATTAGCAGAATTCACAGAATATGCTTAATTTTTTGAATTCAACAAATTCATGGAATTAATTGAATTCAATGAATTTAAAGAAAACATTGAATTCAAAGAATTAACTGTAATCACGGAATTCAATGAATTCAAGTAATTCATCGAATTCATGTAACGCTCGGAATTCACAGAATTCATGCAATTCTCGAAACTCACGGAATTCATTGAATTCAAGGAATTAATTGAATTCAAGGAATTCGCCAAATCCGTGGAAATGAACAGAATTCGCGAAATAGAGGGATTTTGCGGAATTCATGGAATTCCTAGAATTCGTGCACTTCAAGGAATTCGCTGAATTCATGGAATTTACAGAAGTTACCGAATTCATAGGATTGATTAAATTTTATTAATTCATGAAATTTCATGAATTCCTTGAATTTCGTTAATTGAATGAATTCCAAGATTTTCTTGATTCTCACGAATTAGTTAAATTATGTGCATGGATCTAGAATGCAGTCGCCCAGAAATCCCTTAAAATCATTGATAATACTAAGAAATGATTTAAAATCCCTTGAGGCTCTTAAATTATCTTGAAATACTTTCTATTTTGAAAAAATTGAAATACTTAAAACCCCTAGATATTTTTAAATTCCTTCATATCCCTTAACATTTTTGAAAGGTGTAGAAATTAAAAAAATTTAATTAAATTTATTCTCTAAAATTCTATAGAAATCCCTTAAAATTCCCTGAGATTTTTGGAAATTATAAAAATCTATTAAAATCAGTATAAATAATTTGAAATCCCTAAAATATAAATTAAAATGAAGGTATTTATTTAAGTTCAAAGAAAGGATCTAATTCTTAGAAATATTCAAAATCCGAAAAAGTTCTTTGAAATCTCATGAACCTTAAAAATTCGCCTTTTTGGAGTAAAATTTAATTACTTAAACCAGTTGAATATTCCATAATTTCAGTTGAAAATTTATATCTATATATCATTGAATTCAATAAATTCAAAGCATTCAAAGAATTCAATGAATTCAAAGCATTCAAAGAATTCAATGAATTCAAAGCATTCAAAGAATTCAAAGAATTCAAAAGATTAATCTTAATCACGGAATTCAAGGAATTCATCGAATTCATGTAACGCTCGGAATTCACAGAATTAATGGAATTCTCGAAACTCACGGAATTCAAGGAATCCAAGGAATTCGCAAAATCCATGGAAATGAAAAGAATTCACGAAATATTGGGATTTTGCGGAATTCCTAGAATTCGTACAATACAATGAATTCGCCGAATTCATTGAATTTACCGAATTCATGGGATTGATTAAATTCTAAGAATTCACGGAATTTATGGAATTGAAGGAATTCGTGGGAGTCCATGAATTCCATGCTTTCCGTGCATTCCTTAATTTTATTAAATTTGATTAATTCATTAAATTTCATGAATTCCTTGAATTCTGTGAATTCAATGAATTCCAAGATTTTCTTCAATTTCACGAATTAGTTAAATTCCGTGAATTGCATGGATCTAGAATGCAGTCGCCCAGAAATCCCTTAAAATCATTGATAATGCTAAAAATTGATTTAAAATCCCTTGAGTCTCTTAAATTATCTTGAAATACTTTCTATTTTGAAAAAATTGAAATTCCTAAAAACCCTAGATATTTTTAAATTCCTTTATATCCCTGAAATTTTTTGAAAGGTGTAGAAATATTCAATATTAAATTAAATTTATTGTCTAAAATTCTATAAATATCCCTTAAAATTCCAGGAGATTTTTGGAAATCATGAAAATCTATTAAAATCAGTATAAATAATTTTAAATACCTAAAATATAAATTAAATTAAACGTATTTATTTAAGTTTAAAAGAAGGATCAAATTCTTAGAAATATTTAAAATCCTAAAAAGTGCTTTGAAATCTCATGAACCTTAAAAATTCGTTCTTTTTTTATAAAAATTAATATGTTTTAAATAAAAATTTAAAGAATCTGTCCAAGATTAATCTTATGGATTGAAAATTGGGCTTTTTGGTTTAAAATTTAATTACTTAAACCAGTTGAATATTCCATAATTTCAGTTGAAAATTTATATCTATGGTTGATTTTTTTACTCATAATTTTAATATTCATTTTTTGGATACAAAATTATCTTTTGTAATTGAAAGTCCGTTACTTTAGTTGAAAAATACTTTATTTTTAACTGAAAATGTAACTATTTTAATTTTGGTTGAAAATTGTTTCCTTTATAGGGGGAAAAATAACTATTTGGTTGAGATTTGTGCAAGATTCAAACTCTTAATTCCAAATTCATCACTTGGGTTAAAAATCCATCTTTTTTGGTTTAAAATTAATTTTTTAAATTGAATATTTAACTACTCTGTTGAAGATTAAAAATGCATCTACTTTATTAAAAATGAAATATTTTTACTTGAAATGTTAGGAATTTAAATCGTTTTAAATTGAAGGTAATATAGAAGTCACATTAATTTTATTCAAGAGAATATATTACACGATATCATACGATGATAAAATAAATTTAAAAAAAATTATTATTCAAATTTATGGACTTTAAGAATAAACTAAAGAAATGATAATTATGTTTGGTGTATTATTTATCTATTTAGTTATTAGAGGGTGATAAAATATTAAAGAAGATCTTATGAAATAATTTTTTAAAGCTTTCTAAACTAAACATATTAATTAAATTACTCGAAACTGGTAACATTAGGAATTTACTTATCCTTTAATAAAGTTACTTTCACAAATGAAAAAGAAAATTAATTATTAATAGTACTATTATTAAACACTTAGATTAGATAATTAAAAGGACTCAGCAAATATTATTTATAAAAAATACAAAATATTTGAATGATATAAAAAATTATACCTGAAATATCTTGTGATAAGGGAAACCTCCGTGTAGTGGATAATGCAACTTACAGTCGATAATCATAAATTAAAAATACTAATATATGTGTAATAATTTAATTTAATTAATAGTAAACCTGAAAAAACTGGAATTGTCAGATAATATTTTTCCAGGATTGAATTAGACACTCTGACACTGAATTACCTATAATTTTTTTTTTCGAAAGTAATTTCTCCAACCCAAAAAGTAACTGCTTAAAAGAAACTATTTATCATCTTATCGAGAGTCTTATGAATTGCGTCCATGAGTTAGATTTGTTTTGGTATCTGGTGTTTAAAATTAAAATCAATTTTCATCCCATTAATTCCGAGTTCTATTAAAAATGATGGTTCTTATATTTTCTTAAATTCATCCATCAATTTGTTAGATTGATGGGACCATCCTGAAGGAAAAAAATAATTCACTAACATCGTGAGTTACAACTAGCAGCTGGATAAATTAAGGCCGAAGAGAAAAGAGTGGAGGGGGGAAGAGTCAGCTTTTTATTGAATAGAAAAAAGTGATTGAGGAAGGGTCTCTTGATGATTGGTAATTCTAATAATGAACTGCTCGTATTTGCTGATTGAGCGTTTAATGTGGCCTTAATCGTACAAATCCGGAGTCAGCACGCGTCAAATCCTTCAAGTTTCTCCGCTTAACCGGATTTCTCTCCTCGAATTGAATAAACCTTAATTGGATCGTTTTCCTTAATTACTCAATTCTTCTTACATAGAATGTATCATGAAATCTGAATTTATTTATTAAGCAGTTTCTACAAATACATCTTTTAATTTTGCCTTTAGACTAGTTAAAACTAGTTTTTACGAGTGAAAACATGTGTTCACTAGTTAAAAATAGTTTTTTTCTAGTTGAAACTAGTATTTTAACTAGTTAAAATACAAATTTACTAGGTGTCTTTGTAGGCACTACCTAAATACCAAATTCAGATTTTATTATATCATCTAAAGAAAAATTGAGTAATTAAGAAAAATAATCCAATAAAGATTAAAACACATTTTGAAAAGTTACAACTACTTTTTACTGATTAAAACGAATTTTGACTAGTTGAAACAAGTTTTGACTGATTACAATAATTTTGGTATAGTTTCAACAATTGCTGACTAGTGGAATCTAGTTAAAACTATTGTTTACTAGTTTAAACTAGTTGAATCTAGTTTTTACTATTTCAAACTAGTTTGAACTAGTAACAACACAAAGTTACCAGGTTTATTTATAGGAACTGCCTAAATACTAAATTTAGAATTTATTATATAATCTAATTAAGGAGAATGAAGTAATTAAGGAAAACAATCTAATGAAGTTTCAAACAAATTTTGACTAGTTAAAAGAAGTTTTTACTATTTCCAACTATTTTCGACAATTCAAAACTATTTTTTACTAGCTAAAACAAATTTTGACTAGTTAAAAAAAAGTTTTGACTAGTTACAACTATTTATATCTAGTTATAAGAAGTTTGGACTATTTATAATTATTTTTGACTATTCCAAACGATTTTTCACTAGCTAAAACAAATGTTGACTAGTTAAAAAAAATGTTGACTAGTTACAGACATTTTTGACTAAAACAAGTTTTCACTAGTGAAAAATAATTTTTACTAGCTCAAACAAGTTAGTTGAAACAAATTAATTGAAACTAGTTTTAACTAGACAAAACCCAAAGTTACCAGGTGTGTTTTGAGGAACTGCCTGAATACTAAATTTAGATTTAATTATATAATCTAATTACAATGTAGTGAGTAATTAAGGAAAACAATCCAATCAAAAAATTAAAATAAATTTTGATTACTTGCAACTAGTTTTTACTAGCTAAAGCTAATTTTGACTAGTTAAAACATGTTTCGACTAAATACAACAATTTTTGACTAGTTAAAACCAGTTTTTATTAGCTAAAACAAATTTTGACTAGTAAAACACAAAGTTACCAGGTGTATCTGTAGGAACTGCCTAAATACTACATTTAGAATTTATTATATAATCTAATAAAGGAGAATGAAGTAATTAAGGAAAACAATCTAATGAAGTTTCAAACAAATTTTGACTAGTTAAAAGAAGTTTTGACTATTCGAAACTATTTTTTACTAGCTAAAGCAAATTTTGACTACTTAAAAGAAGTTTGGACTATTTACAATTATTTTTGACTATTCCAAACGATTTTTGCCTAGCTAAAACAAATTTTGACTAATTAAAAAATGTTTTGACTATTTAAAACTATTTATATCTAGTTAAAATTAGTTCTTACTAGCTAAAACAAGTGTTGACTTAATCAAATCAGTTTTTACTAGTTAAAATTTTGTTGACTAGTTAAGAAAAGTGTTGACTTGTTACAGCTATTTTTGACTAGTTAAAATAAGGTTTCACTAGTGAAATCTAATTTTTACCAGCTAAAAGAAGTTTTGATTAGTTGAAACTAGTTTTAACTATTCAAAACACAAAGTTACCAGGTGTATTTGTAGGAAGTGCCTAAATACTAATTACAGATTTTATTATGTAATCTAATTAAGAAGAATTAAGTAATTAAGTAAAGAAATCTAATGAAGTTTTAAACCAATTTTTACCAGTTAAAAGAAGTTTTGACTATTTCCAACTATTTTTGACTATTCGAAACTATTTTCAATAGCTAAAATAAATTTTGTCTAGTTAGAAGAAGTTTTGACTAGTGACATCTATTTTTATCTAGTTAAAACTAGTTTTTAATAGAGAAAATAAATGTTGACCAATTCAAAATAGTTTTTACTAGTTAAAATTGTGTTGGTGTTTTAAAAAAAGTTTTGACTAGTTACAACTATTTTTGACTAGTTAAAACACGTTTTCACCATGAAAACTAATTTTAAGTAGCTAAAACAAGTTTTGATTAGTTGAAACTAGTTTTAACTATTCAAAACACAAAGTTACCAGATGTATTTGTAGGAAGTGCCTAAATACTAAATAAAGATTTTATTATACAATCTAATTAAGAAGAATGAAGTAATTAAGTAAAACAATCTAATGTAGGTTGAAACCATTTTTTACCAGTTAAAAGAAGTTTTGACTATTTCCAACTATTTTTGACTATTCGAAACTATTTTCACTAGCTAAAATAAATGTTGATTAATTCAAAATTTTTTTTACTAGTTAAAATTTTGTTGGTGATTTAAAAAAAGTTTTGACTAGTTACAACTATTTTTGACTACTTAAAACAAGTTTTCACCATGAAAACTAATGTTTACTAGCTTAAAATTTTTTTGATTTGTCGTAACTAGTTTTAACAAGTCAAAAAACAAAGTTACCAGTTGGATTTCTAGGAACTGCCTCATTTCATTACATAATATAATCAAGAGGAATTAGGTAACTATTTTTATCTAGTTAAAACTAGTTTTTCCTAGCTAAAACAAATTTTGACTAGATAAAAATAGTTTTTACTAATTAAAATTTGGCTGGCTAGTCAAAAAAAGTTTTGACTAGTTACACCTATTTTTGACTATTTAAAACTTTTTCTGACTATCTAAAACAAACGTTTACTAGTTAAAACAAGTTTTTACTTTTTACAACTATTATTATTATTATTATTTAAAACTAGTTTTTACTAGCTAAAACAAATTTTGACTAATTAAAACTATCTTTTACTAGCTAAAACAAATTTTGACTAATTAAAACTAGTTTTTACTAGTTAATATTTGGTTGGCTAGTTTAGACTATTTTTAACTATTGAAAACTAGTCTTTCCTAGCTAAGTAAATGCTGGATACTTAAAACAAGTTTTTACTAGTTGCAACTATTTTTTATTAGTTAAAACAATTTTTTTCTGATTAAAACTAGTTTTTACTAATTACAATTTTGTTGACTAGTTCAAACAAGTTTGAACTAGTTACGACTAGTTTTACTAGTTTTTACTAGCTATAACAAATTTTGATTAGTTTTCTTTTAGATATTTACTTATCTCGCGTCTTTTAGAGTAACATTTGAATTTTCGATTTTTTGCATACTACTTGCGATAAATAAAAACAAAATGAGGAGTCATTGAAAAATAACTATAATTTCACTTTAAGACTTTTTTCATGTCTTGCATCGTTTGGTTCAAATTTGAATGTTGTGGTGTCAAATTTTGGGAAATTCTAATACTTTTTCAATCATAAATGATAAGAATAATAAATTATAAAAAATTTGTATCTATTTTTTAGGAGAATAAATTTTGCCTATCAATTTTTTTCGTACCTTTTGACGTTTTCCACAAATTTTTTAATTTAATTTTTAATTTATACCAAAACTAGGCGTCCTATCAAGAAGCGATTGTTAATTTGTGTATATTTTTTGGAATCACAATTTTTGTTTATTCTTATAGTTATATTCTTATAGTATAAACACAAAATGGAATTTTTGATTATTCATTATTTTTTTGCAATAAAAAAAATTATATATTCGATTTTTCAATAAAATCCAAAAAGTTGTTATGATTGTCCTATAGCCTTTCAAAAAGCAATGTTTTCTTCTTTTGACTTTTTTCCTGTTATGCCTACTTTTTTATTTTTTATCCAAAATCTCTGCTTTACGAAGACGTCTTTTCTTTTAGGACCTGAAAAAAGCATTCAAAAATGAATTTCTAGCAAGAAGAAAAGATTTTTCACCAAAATAGTTAAACTTTTTAACAAAATAGTTCAATTTTCAACCAAAAAGATGAATTTTCAAGCAAGATTTTTAATTTTCTACAAAAAAAAATAACTATGAACAAAATGCATTAATTTTCAACTAAGAAAGAAATATTTTCACAAAAAATGAGACATTTACATTTTCCGCGAAAAAAGTTAATTTTTATAACAAAAAATAATGAATTCTCAACAAAAAACTTACTTTCAAACAATTTTCAATTAAAATTAGTAATGTTTAACAAGAAAAATGGAATCGTAACAAAGTATGTATTATAATTTTGAATAAACTAATTGAATTTTCAAATAAAAGTGTAATAGTTGCATTTTCATTAAAAAAAATTTCGAACGAGACAACAAATCGAATTTTAAACTACAATTTTTCAATTTAATTTATGTAATTAAAAATGGAATAGTTAAATTTTGAGTCAAAAATTAATTATGAATAAAAAAACTAATTTTCAACCAAATAGTTTTATTTTTAACTAAAATTTTGAATCTTCAACCAAAATAGATACATTTTTAACTAAAAATGGAATAATCAAATTATAAGTCAATATATTTCAGAGTTAACTTTAATTAAAAAGTTGTCACTATTATATTTTATTTTTTTTATTTTTTCAATTGGGTTTCAAAATTTAATCATATTAGAAGGAAAATCGTGTTAATATGTCTATTTTAATTATGCAGTTTACGATAATTGAATGTGGGCAAATGAAAAGAATTTGAAGTGTCCTATTAATTAATTTCCATTTGAAGCATGTCGAAAATAAGTGTTGAACAATTTCAATTTTTTATTTTCAGTATTGAATTTATATTTGACATTGAAAGACTCGCGCCTGAAGATCCCGTGAAGCATGAATCATGATAATCAAATTCTGACAGGTATAATCTTCATGTTCAGTTCTTGTGTTGGCGTGAGGAAACACTGATTACATTGTAGGCTTCTTGTCAAGTAATAATATTAATAATATTATGTTACATTTCTGTTATTAATATGAATAATATTAATAATTATATTAAATAATTAGAACTATATTTTAGATTTGTTTAAATTTTATTTAATTAAAAAGTTTCGAATAACTTTTTTGTTAAAAGTTTCTAAACAACCTAAATTATATTTCTTTTCAACCGACTCGCATTTTATCTAAGTTTTTTTCTCGACATTATGAAATATCTGACATTGTAAAATTGTTAGCACATGGAAATCCCATGATTACAAAATTCAAACAGTTTTCTAATTGTTAAGATTCTGAAATTTCTAAATTCAGGAATATTATAAACTGTTAGGAATTTTATTATACTGGAGTTTTATAATTTTTTAAATATTCTATTTCTAATGTTTTTTTTATTTAGGAATTTTACGGTGTAGAGTATTTTTGTTGTGATTCTTCAATCGATCCATTTTCAGCAAACTTTTTGAAATGTTTTGGAATATTATTAAATTGTGTTTAAAAATTAATTTTGAAAAATAACCTTTCATTAAAGAAATGTCTAGGAATATATCTATATATCTAGGAAAGAAATATTTTTCCTTGGTTTTTAAAAATGTTCTGCCAAACTGAAAAAATGGCACTAAACTTTTGAAGTCTTTAAAAATATTCTCATACAATTAATTAAAAAAATATATTATTTCATATTTTCTTAGGAATCTTAATAAAATTTTGGTTTATCTTTTTGAAACCTTTCAAAATCGTTTAAAAGTTCCAACATATTATGTAGACATATTTAAGAATCCACATTTTGGTTTTGATTTTTTGAAATATTTTTTAATTAGTTTTGAAATTATTTATAAACTTTTTATTACATTCTTAAATAATAGTAACAAATAAATTACTTTTTTTAAATGCTACAAAATTTGAAAAATTGCTTTAAAAACTCCAAGAGTCGTTTTCAACACTTTTGGAAAATCTTTATAAATGTTTTGAAATCTTTATAAGTATTCTCTTAAAATACATTTTTTTAATTAAAAATTCATTTAGGTTTTCGTAGGAATCTTAAAAAAATATTATTTTCTGTGGATACCTTTCAACATTTTTTAAAAGTTTCTGAATTTGTTACTCAAAATCTAAAAAAAATGTACATTTTTTTAAACTGCCTTAAAATCTTCCAGATTTATTTTTGACAGTTTTAGAATTCTTTTTAAATATTTTCTTAAAATTAATTTTTCAAAATGAAGTCATTTTCAATTTTCCTAGGAATCTTAAGAAAATGTTCTTTATTCCTTTTTCATAATTGTTAAAAAGCTACTCAATTTTTTGTATTTTTTTCAATTTTTCTAACTTAAAAAAAAATATTATGCATCAAAATTCAACAATTTTACTTGTAAATTACATTTTTTGAAATAGAACAATTAAAATTGTAACGGCTTTTAGATGGACAATCAAATATTTATAAATATTAAGTAATTGTTATTTTTCTTAAATAGAAAATTTTCAAATATCTTGTAAAATTAATTATTATACAATTATTAATCTTAATGTATAGTTAAATTTTTAAATACATTAAATTGTTTTGAATTTTTAAAGTATTTAAAACTGCATTTTAAAATTCTTTGAATCAGAAAATTTACGCTTAAAAATTAAAATCCAAAATGGAAAACTTGCAAGTGAAAGATTTTTGAGTTAATTATTAAGTTTTTTTGAATTTTTCAGAGTACATAATACTAAAAACATAACTTATTCCTTGAATTTGTCTCTAAAGTAACGGATAGTTTAATAGTTAAATTTTCAGTTAAAATAATCAATTTTCCGTTTTAACAAACTAATGTTTAACCAATGAAATAAATTCATAATCAAGAAGATCAATTTTAAACGAAGAGGATTTATTTTTTAAATAAAATGATAACTTTTTCACCAAAAAAATGTAAATTGTAACAAAAGACATAAAACTTAAAGTAAATATATCTAAATCAAAAACGAATTTTCAACCTAAAAATGTGAATTTACAGCCAAAAAATCAATTTAAAAAAATGTATCTATTTTCAACTAAAAATTGACATTCAAATTTTCAGTTGATGGAATTAATTTTCAACCAAACTGACGAATTTTCAACTAAATATATGAATCTCCAACTGGAATGGTGGAATTTTATACCACAAAGATCAAGTTTCAACCACCATAAAATCTTCCTGTTGAAATTTGAAAAAAAACAATGTTTTCCTAAAAAATAAAAGAAAAAAATTTGCTTTTTGGACAAGAATAAAAAAGAGGAAAGAAAAACGGGTGTCAGAAAGAAAGAATCGTTGTTCTGTTGCTATTCCTGCCTGATCGGGTATTTTTTATTTTATTTTTATTTTTGTTATTACTTTTTACAAATTTTTGTTTATTTTCATTTGATAATAATAAAAATGAAAAAGAGGAAAGAAACATAAATGAGAATGAAGCGGATTTGGTTGGTTCCCTTCTCATTTTTCTTTCCTCTTTTTTTATTTTTGTCCAAAAAAAAGAAATGTTTTCTTCTCTTTTTCAGGAAAGTTTTTACCTTTTTTCAAATTTTAATAGGAAAATTTTATCCAGATTTAGTCGTTGGATTCTTGTTCTTTTAGGAATTCTGCACATTAATTTGGCGATTGGACCTTAAATAGGATTTTAAATTTGAATTTAATCTCCTTTAAATTTCTTTAATTTTAATTTTCAACCAAAAATCCAGAGTAATTCACGCCTCGATGCAATTTGAAAGCTATAAATAAATAAATAAATATTTCTAAAATGTTACCTGTAAAAGGCATAATCCTGGAAACTGTTCGGAAAACATTTCCATCAACTGACTCGCGATAATAGCGTCTGGCGAAACAACATAAACATTACTTTCGCAGAGAGGATAAATAATGGTAGCTTTTGCCCAATAAACCAAGTGTCCCGTTAATTGGAAAACTTGTGATAATGTGAGATCCGAATCAGCAGCTAAAGTCTGCAAACTTTTCAGGGGATTGTACATTTGAACCATACGTCTCAAAGCCGGAGAGGCGTCAGTTGGAAGCGATTCCAATAATTCTAGAGGCTCAATTAAGAGCAACAATCCGTGGTAAGGTCTTAAACTGCTCAAGCATCTGAAAGTTTTATTTTAATTGATTTCAAAATCGTAGATTTCAATTATTTATGTCTTACGGTCCAATCACAAATTAAAATAAATTAGGAGCCAAAAAAAAAGAAACATTTTCTTCGAACTCAGAAATTTATTACATTGAAAAAACTTTTAAAAGGAGTTTTTTCAATGTAATAAATTTCTGAGTTCGAA